>JAQJVL010000153.1:337500-762500 GCA_035578905.1 Stictocephala bisonia
AGTAAATTTAAAGAAATTAAATGACTAAGTAAGCTTTTGTCACGTGATTGTGATCTTCTTCAGAGATAAACCCAAACCTTTGTCACCACACCCACCGTTAAACCTCAAACGAAGTCAGTTCGATCATAAATAATAAGAACATTTATAATGTTATCATACCAAATGTTCACTAGAAGGTTAAAAAGGCAATTGCATGTTAAATTAAACAAGGTAATCTAAAAGTTTTCCATCTAAGCACAATCTTATATTTAGTATATTATTGAACATATTATACGTAGCCTAGTTGAGTATTACAATGTGTAAGAAGAATAGAGAGGATGCAACAAGAATATGAAAGGGCTATCACTGAGTATGAAAGGGACTCGGAAGTTATTAGAATGTCCATTGTATTCCACATTGACTATACGGGATGTCTATTATCCTCCCAAGGCTTGCAACCTAAGGCTCCTTCAGATGAGTCTGTAAATAGATTGGGCTGCATTTTAATTTTCGTAACAACAATCTCAGTATTTTACTCAATCCTAATTAAAAAAATTACATAAAACACTGAGTATTTTTTGTCGTATACAAACCACATATCACATAAAAGTTAGTTAACAGTTTTGGACACTAATTATGTTTTTATATTGCTACATTTCTGTACAAAAGTCACTTGTACCCCTTCAGACTATCCCTATTACCATCGCACAGGCACCCTCGATACTCACGCTTATTTTAGTGGCTGGAATTTATAAAAAGTTCCTGTTTTATATATTTCAAATATATTTGATGTGTTAAAGGTGATGTGTTAATTGAATCACATATTTGTAATAATTAAGACAAAAACGTTCATTCGCGGGGAGTTGATTTGTTAGAAAAAAATTATTTTACAGCTATTAAGTTGAAGGAACGCTGGCAGATTCTTATTTTATTCCTCCGATTAACAAAAGGGAAATCCTCGGGTTTTTCAAATTACTTATCTAATTAAGATCAAGAGGTTTTAATATACACATTTCTTAAATGGCCTATTGATGCATTATTTTTTAAACATGTTTAGTTTACCTATCTTCCACTTTTTAACTCATTTTAAATTAACTTCGAAGACAGCGTTAAACAGATTCCAGGTATTACAATGGTCGCTGTAAAATATTCGATCGAACTATAAGTAGACCAACTTTTTATTAAAGACAGCTTTTTGTGTTGGAAATTGCAAACAACGGAAATATTTATTGCGTTAATAATACTACGTTACATTTTTTAATATTCAGGTTAAGGGCTGGTTCTTAATTGAGAAAGGAGAAGCCATCTCTAACAGGTGGATCCATCTCTAACAGGTGGATCCATCTCTAACAGGTGGATCCATCTCTAACAGGTGGATCCATCTATGTAAGAAGAAATTGATTGCTCGCTGAACGACAAGAACAAGACGACACGCGGTCCGGCACCAAGCGGCTACCCCCACCACCATCCAGTCATTGGCGCGACATGACTGTATAGCACAATTCGTAAACAACTGTTTTTTAGGAATTTTAAATTGTTTTATCCACTGAACTGAAACAGAAGGCTGTGATGAATGTATTTTCTGAATTCTCAGTTCAAATAGAAGCTGTCGTAGAAAGTAAGACAATTTAAGTCTGAAATCTTAGTTATCCTATATTATTGTAGGATAATTAGGATATTAGTTATCCTATATTACTGTGATAGTTTTAATAATCACTAATTTCTTGTTTCAAGAAATATATTAGTTTTAATCGGGATTATAAATTAAATATTTTTCCATCACATATACCCATTGATATACATACTATTATTACTATCGTTTATCAAATTAATAACGTTTTTGGTTATTTTCAACCTTCTATATGGTACCCTTCTTACGTAATTCTTAGGTGAAAAATGAAACTTCTACAGCAACAACGTAGAGATAAAAATAATATGTCAATGCACTGCACGTTTTTGTCCTAAATAAATAATTTAACACCTAAAGGTTGTTATTGCTTTTAGAAGTCAAATTAATATTCTGGAGTTGCACTATATTTAACTGCAGGCCTACATACTCTTATGCATATTAGCAATTGTAAATTTAAGGCATTTTTTAAAGAAATAAAAGAATTTGCTTTGACATTTTACTTTTCTAATCCTGTTAACTTTTTAATTTAATTTTTTAATCCTTTTAAATTAAAAACTAAAGATCTGTTAATTTGTTACTTCCCAACTCATTGATTTTACGGAGATGACAGACAGCCTGCAATTGGTATCAAGGTTTATTACAGGAGATTATTATCATAGATTTAAAGCTAAATATTGCAAACAAATCAAAATTAAAAGATTTAAAATAAGCAAGTAAATTTGCTTGTTTTCTCTCAGATATTCATATTTACTATCAAAACAACAACATAATGTCAAAGGTACTGCACAGCTAGTGCTTCTTATGTTATTGATTTTTAATGACAGTAAAATTAATTTTTGCCGTTGAGGCAAAAATTAAATTAGAAAAATATTTGATAATATTAATTATAATATGACTATATACACTTCTAAAATGTGATGAATACTGAGAATGGTGCACCATAGAACAAAGGATAGTTTTGTACTATGCATGTGGCTGTATCGTTAGAAAAATAGTTACTAAAAGATAAATGTTGAAGAATGTATTAAGGTACTGGCTAATAATGAAATTAATAAGATCCTAAACTAGTTTTACTAATTGTTCAGTCAAAAGTAGGAAAAAGTAGGAAAAGTTACTAAATTAGTCTCCTTTATTAATGACTAATTAGTTTGATGTATAAATATTTATTTAATATCGATACGCATTAATTTAGTTCATTTAAGGGAATAAAGGTACTAATATAGAGTTTGAGATGTAATGTTTCCTTCCTTTTTTTAACTCTAATCTGCATATGATATAATGTTCTTGCAAAATTTAATGCTTATTAAAATAGTATTGTATTTAAATTAATTATTACCGCTGCATAAACACGTTAAACAAAAAATTAATATATTAGGGTTATGATGTATTAGTAATTACCCTAAAGCATACAATGATAAGATTCAAAAGCGTACAAAACACAGAGTGCCATACGTCAGAGCACCTGGGTTGACTGGGTGGTGGTGGGGGGTGCCGGACCGCTGTCCTACCACACAGCGTGTGATCCATTAGTTTATACATCGGTGGGTGAATCTAGAAAAATTATAAGTTTCAAAAAGATTAATTTACATAAACTACTATGTGTGTTTGTATAGTGGGTGGGCTTCTATGGTTTTCGATAACACCCGATGAAACTCATTGTTGTCAGAATAAAGGAAAAGTCATTAGAAGTGAGGGGAAGGGCTGCTACAACAAACTCATGAAGCCCTGTCATGAAACGAGGCTGTCAAAAAATGTGTTCTTCGACACGAGATACTTGCGTAAATATGTTCACAGTGTTTCTAAAAAATACTACTATCCTTATAAAAACGTTGGTCATGTTGTCTAATGTAACCCCTATCATATTTATTTTGTGTCATATTCGATTGTGGCATTAATGTAAATTTATCGAATTTTACATTAATTGATTATGACCTGATACATACTATCTAACCCTGCCCTAATCAATTGACTTACATCCTCACGTGCACAGTCAATGGATCGAGTTAGTGTCAATGCACGTTCCATAAAGACAATACTCTCGTTTAATTATTTTGAACTACCAGTGACATATGTCAAATCACAATCTGTGTTTGACATTAGCACGAGCCAGTGGCTTGTAGAATAGACCAGTGGCTTGTAACATGATTTTACCAAATCAACTTTATGGAATGCAGAAGTCAATGATGTAAGCAGTATGACTTTCAATGTATGTTAAATATAGTGGATTATTTAACCTTTTAATCTAATAAATATTTATTGTTAATGTTTTTAAATCAGCAATGTTGATTAATGTAATATAACCGTTTAATATAATTAATTATAGTTTTACATGGTGTATTCAGTAATAACTTATTCCAACTATAGCTTAAAAAATTGATATTTTTAATTTACGAAAATAGTACATTCACATTTTTATACAGCCTACGTGGATGTTTTATCATTATTAATTTATGACTATAAGGACTTTGTATATTTATTTGTATTTCCAGTTTACAAGACGTATTTAAGCATTTTTTGTTACATGAAAGGAGAATAGTAAATAAAGTTTAGTTAAAAAATAAATATAATACCTAATAACATGAAATAAGAGTAAAATAACAAATTAATCGCATTGTAAATACATCACAAATACAAAATTATGTATATTTTTAGGTTATAGAATGTATAAGTAACAAGTCTTTCATTTTTGTGTAATGGTGATTGAAACGATTATGAGAAACTTATCCCTTTACTCAGTTGGCACACATACAATCTAGATTTTGTCAAGAATGCTAAGGCCAATACTAAAACTAATAGATTTAATTTACCATTGCTACAGATTGTTTCCAGTTCGAGTAAATCATTATTTATAATCATAGATCAGATGGAATTTCCTCCGTCCTGTTACATGTGAATTAAATAGTAGTAATAATAAAATAATAAGTAGTAATAATTAAACAAAATAGCAATAGTATAAAACAAAGAATGTCCTACAATATAGTATTTACAGGAATTATGAATAATGGACAAGACAATAATATAGTCTATGGTCATTATAAAATCGACTTACATGTTTTAAAGCGTATATGTGATTTGCATGCCTGGACATGAACCTGATGTAATGTTCATTGAACGTTTCAAAGTACAACAAGTTTATGCCTGGACATGAACATGATGTAATGTTCATTGAACGTTTCAAAGTACATCAAGGTTATGGCTGGACATGAACCTGATGTAATGTTCATTGAACGTTTCAAAGTACAACAAGGTTATGCCTGAACATGAACCTGATGTAATGTTAATTGAACGTTTCAAAGTACAACAAGGTTATGCCTGGACATGAACCTGATGTAATGTTCATTGAACGTTTCAAAGTACAACAAGTTTATGCCTGGACATGAACCTGATGTAATGTTCATCGAACGTTTCAAAGTACAACAAGTTTATGCCTGGACATGAACATGATGTAATGTTCATTGAACGTTTCAAAGTACAACAAGGTTATGCCTGGACATGAACCTGATGTAATGTTCATTGAACGTTCAAAGTACAACAAGGTTATGCCTGGACATGAACCTGATGTAATGTTCATTGAACGTTTCAAAGTACATTAAGTTTATGCCTGGACATGAACCTAATGTAATGTTCATTGAACGTTTCAAAGTACAACAAGGTTATGTCTGGACATGAACATGATGTAATGTTCATTGAACGTTTCAAAGTACAACACGTTTATTTCTGGACATGAACATGATGTAATGTTCATTGAACGTTTCAAAGTACAACAAGGTTATGCCTGGACATGAACCTGATGTAATGTTCATTGAACTTTTCAAAGTACATTAAGTTTATGCCTGAACATGAACCTGATGTAATGTTCATTGAACGTTTCAAAGTACAACAAGGTTATGCCTGGACATGAACCTGATGTAATGTTCATTGAACGTTTCAAAGTACAACAAGGTTATGCCTGGACATGCGCCTGATGTAATGTTCATTGAACGTTTCAAAGTACAACAAGGTTATGCCTGGACATGAACCTGATGTAATGTTCATTGAACGTTCAAAGTACAACAAGGTTATGCCTGGACATGAACCTGATGTAATGTTCATTGAAAGTTTCAAAGTACAACACGTTTATTTCTGGACATGAACATGATGTAATGTTCATTGAACGTTTCAAAGTACAACAAGGTTATGCCTGGACATGAACCTGATGTAATGTTCATTGAACGTTTCAAAGTACAACAAGGTTATGCCTGGACATGAACCTGATGTAATGTTCATTGAACTTTTGAAAGTACATTAAGTTTATGCCTGGACATGAACCTGATGTAATGTTCATTGAACGTTTCAAATGACAACAAGTTTATGCCTGGACCAGAACCTGATGTAATGTTCATTGAACGTTTCAAAGTACAACAAGGTTATGCCTGGACATAAACCTGATGTAATGTTCATTGAACGTTTCAAAGTACAACAGGTTTTTGCCTGGAAACCACAAATTACGGTTTACAAATGATTTAGGTACTACCAATGGGTACAAAGAAGTATATAATATAATCAATTTGCAAAATAGATACGATTTGTTCTATATCAATCAATAAACGTGTTAAAAGATTAACGTCTGACACATTTTATTGACTGACTGTTCATTTATAACTGGGTTATTAATTATTGACACTATATAACTCGTCTACAGCTAGAGCACACCGTCAAAAGCCACATCCCATATTTATTGGCATTCTGTGTCTCACCAAATAACTTAGTTCTTTTAGAAAATACAGTCAAAAAATGAGTCAACAAAACTCGTCCTTGTCAACGACGACGTTTGGGAAATAAAAGAGAACGTTTGGGAAAAAAACACATTTACACGAATGTGTCTTCTATCTCATGCATCTTCAAATAATAAATGTTTCATACGTTCTTTTGACAAGCCTCCAGCTTACATAATATTGAAGAATAATACGCTTTCAAATACTTTCTAAGAAATTGTACAACAATGTCAAGTATGATTGCAACTTGAGTGCGCAACTTAATGTGTGTTTTCGTTTTAATATATGTGTATAATAAGTTTATATGTTCTTTCTAAATTCGAATAAACATAAAAACTTAATCTTAAACCTTATTGTAGGCAACTCCTACAACTGTGGAGTTCACAATATATAAGACTTTTTATACAATCAAGCGGTGTATCTTATTTAAAATCATTGTGAACATTCCATCATTTGTATTTAAAACATTGAACTTCTTAACCTTGAATATTTAGTTAGATGTATTTCAGATTTAAAATAAAAACTTAATTACGAATTCTCTGTATACTCAAAAACGTTGCCTCGATAAGTTGTTCTTAGTTTAAGATTTAACATGTTTATTTAATTTTCTTAAGTTATACAAAAAAATTCTGTACACTATAGGGATGTGTTTTCCCTGTGTGGAATGTGCAATATTCTGCCAGTTTATGAGAGCCAAAGGGTCAAGAGTTCTCGTGAGAATGGCAGTTATTAAATTATGTAAAACCGTTTTTCTCTCTCCACATTTACCAAGATAAACGTATAACACTTATTTCTTTTCATCCCTTTTTCAAAGTACATCTTATGTGTAAAGAATAAAACATTAGATACATTGAGCACTTTGTCGAGTTAAAATTAGAGAGACTAAATAAATTGATAAAATTTGTGATAAACTTATTTTCTAGATAACTTATGAATATTCTCATTAAGTTAAATACTTAGAATGTTGTCATTTTGAATGATTGTATGTATATATACTTTGTTATCAATTATATCTATAACTAAAATATGTTTACTTTACCTTCCATCAAACAGTTCACAGCGTGTGACGGTGAGTACACTATATGTTTCGCCGTGAATTTTCCGTATAGAGTATAGAGTCTGCTTCCGGGTCACGCCGTGGACCGTGAAATGTGTATGGTTGGCCTACCGAAAAGTTTTAATGTTCATTGTTTACCTCATTTGTGAACTGTGTTTGTTAAGTTTTAATTAATTTGTGGTGCGTCCCACTTGAACTTATTTATGTCCTTTAACCTGAAGATGTCGTATTCGTGGCGAAACATCTAGTTGTTCTCACCATCACACGCTGTGAACTGTTTGACGGAAGGTAAAGTAAACCTATTTTAGTCTATTTACAACAGTTCAGGGGCTACAAAATGGATTTTAAATATCTATAATGATGAAAAATTGAAATACTTATGTTACAATTTTAAATAAATTAATTAATTTTTAACAAGTTTTAAAGTTATTTCATTGAAAAATCAAAGCTAAATCATCTAACAATATAAAAATGTAGTAAATAAAAAGACAATTCACTGTACATAAATGAAATGGTCATAACTAAATTTTGTAATCTTGAATTTTTTAATAACCTCCATTATGTGCATACACAAAATTATAAATATGTATGGTTGTAAGTATATTACTTTCATTATAAATATGTATGGTTGTAAGTATATTACTTTCATTATGAAAGTTGCTTGTAAGTATATTACTTTCATTAGGTTAACTTTAACCAAATTAGATAAATACTATTATAAATATGCATGGTTGTAAGTATATTACTTTCATTAGGTTAATTTTAAACAAATTAGATAAATACTATTATAAATATGCATGGTTGTAAGTATATTACTTTCATTAGGTTAACTTTAACCAAATTAGATAAATACTATTATAAATATGCATGGTTGTAAGTATATTACTTTCATTAGGTTAACTTTAACCAAATTAGATAAATACTATTATAAATATGCATGGTTGTAAGTATATTACTTTCATTAGGTTAATTTTAAACAAATTAGATAAATACTATTATAAATATGCGTGGTTGTAAGTATATTACTTTCATTAGGTTAACTTTAACCAAATTAGATAAATACTATTATAAATATGCGTGGTTGTAAGTATATAACTTTCATTAGGTTAACTTTAACCAAATTAGATAAATACTATTATAAATATGCATGGTTGTAAGTATATTACTTTCATTAGGTTAATTTTAACCAAATTAGATAAATACTATTATAAATATGCGTGGTTGTAAGTATATTACTTTCATTAGGTTAACTTTAACCAAATTAGATAAATACTATTATAAATATGCGTGGTTGTAAGTATATTACTTTCATTAGGTTAACTTTAACCAAATTAGATAAATACTATTATAAATATGCGTGGTTGTAAGTATATTACTTTCATTAGGTTAATTTTAAACAAATTAGATAAATACTATTATAAATATGCATGGTTGTAAGTATATTACTTTCATTAGGTTAACTTTAACCAAATTAGATAAATACTATTATAAATATGCATGGTTGTAAGTATATTACTTTCATTAGGTTAAGTTTAACCAAATTAGATAAATACTATTATAAATATGCGTGGTTGTAAGTATATTACTTTCATTAGGTTAACTTTAACCAAATTAGATAAATACTATTATAAATATGCATGGTTGTAAGTATATTACTTTCATTAGGTTAACTTTAACCAAATTAGATAAATACTATTATAAATATGCGTGGTTGTAAGTATATTACTTTCATTAGGTTAACTTTAACCAAATTAGATAAATACTATTATAAATATGCATGGTTGTAAGTATATTACTTTCATTAGGTTAACTTTAACCAAATTAGATAAATACTATTATAAATATGCGTGGTTGTAAGTATATTACTTTCATTAGGTTAACTTTAACCAAATTAGATAAATACTATTATAAATATGCATGGTTGTAAGTATATTACTTTCATTAGATTAACTTTAACCAAATTAGATAAATACTATTATAAATATGCATGGTTGTAAGTATATTACTTTCATTAGGTTAACTTTAACCAAATTAGATAAATACTATTATAAATATGCATGGTTGTAAGTATATTACTTTCATTAGGTTAACTTTAACCAAATTAGATAAATACTATTATAAATATGCATGGTTGTAAGTATATTACTTTCATTAGGTTAACTTTAACCAAATTAGATAAATACTATTATAAATATGCATGGTTGTAAGTATATTACTTTCATTAGGTTAACTTTAACCAAATTAGATAAATACTATTATAAATATGCATGGTTGTAAGTATATTACTTTCATTAGGTTAACTTTAACCAAATTAGATAAATACTATTATAAATATGCATGGTTGTAAGTATATTACTTTCATTAGGTTAACTTTAACCAAATTAGATAAATACTATTATAAATATGCATGGTTGTAAGTATATTACTTTCATTAGGGTAACTTTAACCAAATTAGATAAATACTATTATAAATATGCATGGTTGTAAGTATATTACTTTCATTAGGTTAACTTTAACCAAATTAGATAAATACTATTATAAATATGCATGGTTGTAAGTATATTACTTTCATTAGGTAACTTTAACCAAATTAGATAAATACTATTATAAATATGTATGGTTGTAAGTATATTACTTTCATTAGGTTAACTTTAACCAAATTAGATAAATACTATTATAAATATGCATGGTTGTAAGTATATTACTTTCATTAGGTTAACTTTAACCAAATTAGATAAATACTATTATAAATATGCATGGTTGTAAGTATATTACTTTCATTAGGTTAACTTTAACCAAATTAGATAAATACTATTATAAATATGCATGGTTGTAAGTATATTACTTTCATTAGGTTAACTTTAACCAAATTAGATAAATACTATTATAAATATGCATGGTTGTAAGTATATTACTTTCATTAGGTTAACTTTAACCAAATTAGATAAATACTATTATAAATATGCATGGTTGTAAGTATATTACTTTCATTAGGTTAACTTTAACCAAATTAGATAAATACTATTATAAATATGCATGGTTGTAAGTATATTACTTTCATTAGGTTAACTTTAACCAAATTAGATAAATACTATTATAAATATGCATGGTTGTAAGTATATTACTTTCATTAGGTTAACTTTAACCAAATTAGATAAATACTATTATAAATATGCATGGTTGTAAGTATATTACTTTCATTAGGTTAACTTTAACCAAATTAGATAAATACTATTATAAATATGCATGGTTGTAAGTATATTACTTTCATTAGGTTAACTTTAACCAAATTAGATAAATACTATTATAAATATGCATGGTTGTAAGTATATTACTTTCATTAGGTTAACTTTAACCAAATTAGATAAATACTATTATAAATATGCATGGTTGTAAGTATATTACTTTCATTAGGTTAACTTTAACCAAATTAGATAAATACTATTATAAATATGCATGGTTGTAAGTATATTACTTTCATTAGGTTAACTTTAACCAAATTAGATAAATACTATTATAAATATGCATGGTTGTAAGTATATTACTTTCATTAGGTTAACTTTAACCAAATTAGATAAATACTATTATAAATATGCATGGTTGTAAGTATATTACTTTCATTAGGTTAACTTTAACCAAATTAGATAAATACTATTATAAATATGCATGGTTGTAAGTATATTACTTTCATTAGGTTAACTTTAACCAAATTAGATAAATACTATTATAAATATGCATGGTTGTAAGTATATTACTTTCATTAGGTTAACTTTAACCAAATTAGATAAATACTATTATAAATATGCATGGTTGTAAGTATATTACTTTCATTAGGTTAACTTTAACCAAATTAGATAAATACTATTATAAATATGCATGGTTGTAAGTATATTACTTTCATTAGGTTAACTTTAACCAAATTAGATAAATACTATTATAAATATGCATGGTTGTAAGTATATTACTTTCATTAGGTTAACTTTAACCAAATTAGATAAATACTATTATAAATATGCATGGTTGTAAGTATATTACTTTCATTAGGTTAACTTTAACCAAATTAGATAAATACTATTATAAATATGCATGGTTGTAAGTATATTACTTTCATTAGGTTAACTTTAACCAAATTAGATAAATACTATTATAAATATGCATGGTTGTAAGTATATTACTTTCATTAGGTTAACTTTAACCAAATTAGATAAATACTATTATAAATATGCATGGTTGTAAGTATATTACTTTCATTAGGTTAACTTTAACCAAATTAGATAAATACTATTATAAATATGCATGGTTGTAAGTATATTACTTTCATTAGGTTAACTTTAACCAAATTAGATAAATACTATTATAAATATGCATGGTTGTAAGTATATTACTTTCATTAGGTTAACTTTAACCAAATTAGATAAATACTATTATAAATATGCATGGTTGTAAGTATATTACTTTCATTAGGTTAACTTTAACCAAATTAGATAAATACTATTATAAATATGCATGGTTGTAAGTATATTACTTTCATTAGGTTAACTTTAACCAAATTAGATAAATACTATTATAAATATGCATGGTTGTAAGTATATTACTTTCATTAGGTTAACTTTAACCAAATTAGATAAATACTATTATAAATATGCATGGTTGTAAGTATATTACTTTCATTAGGTTAACTTTAACCAAATTAGATAAATACTATTATAAATATGCATGGTTGTAAGTATATTACTTTCATTAGGTTAACTTTAACCAAATTAGATAAATACTATTATAAATATGCATGGTTGTAAGTATATTACTTTCATTAGGTTAACTTTAACCAAATTAGATAAATACTATTATAAATATGCATGGTTGTAAGTATATTACTTTCATTAGGTTAACTTTAACCAAATTAGATAAATACTATTATAAATATGCATGGTTGTAAGTATATTACTTTCATTAGGTTAACTTTAACCAAATTAGATAAATACTATTATAAATATGCATGGTTGTAAGTATATTACTTTCATTAGGTTAACTTTAACCAAATTAGATAAATACTATTATAAATATGCATGGTTGTAAGTATATTACTTTCATTAGGTTAACTTTAACCAAATTAGATAAATACTATTATAAATATGCATGGTTGTAAGTATATTACTTTCATTAGGTTAACTTTAACCAAATTAGATAAATACTATTATAAATATGCATGGTTGTAAGTATATTACTTTCATTAGGTTAACTTTAACCAAATTAGATAAATACTATTATAAATATGCATGGTTGTAAGTATATTACTTTCATTAGGTTAACTTTAACCAAATTAGATAAATACTATTATAAATATGCATGGTTGTAAGTATATTACTTTCATTAGGTTAACTTTAACCAAATTAGATAAATACTATTATAAATATGCATGGTTGTAAGTATATTACTTTCATTAGGTTAACTTTAACCAAATTAGATAAATACTATTATAAATATGCATGGTTGTAAGTATATTACTTTCATTAGGTTAACTTTAACCAAATTAGATAAATACTATTATAAATATGCATGGTTGTAAGTATATTACTTTCATTAGGTTAACTTTAACCAAATTAGATAAATACTATTATAAATATGCATGGTTGTAAGTATATTACTTTCATTAGGTTAACTTTAACCAAATTAGATAAATACTATTATAAATATGCATGGTTGTAAGTATATTACTTTCATTAGGTTAACTTTAACCAAATTAGATAAATACTATTATAAATATGCATGGTTGTAAGTATATTACTTTCATTAGGTTAACTTTAACCAAATTAGATAAATACTATTATAAATATGCATGGTTGTAAGTATATTACTTTCATTAGATTAACTTTAACCAAATTAGATAAATACTATTATAAATATGCATGGTTGTAAGTATATTACTTTCATTAGGTTAACTTTAACCAAATTAGATAAATACTATTATAAATATGCATGGTTGTAAGTATATTACTTTCATTAGGTTAACTTTAACCAAATTAGATAAATACTATTATAAATATGCATGGTTGTAAGTATATTACTTTCATTAGGTTAACTTTAACCAAATTAGATAAATACTATTATAAATATGCATGGTTGTAAGTATATTACTTTCATTAGGTTAACTTTAACCAAATTAGATAAATACTATTATAAATATGCATGGTTGTAAGTATATTACTTTCATTAGGTTAACTTTAACCAAATTAGATAAATACTATTATAAATATGCATGGTTGTAAGTATATTACTTTCATTAGGTTAACTTTAACCAAATTAGATAAATACTATTATAAATATGCATGGTTGTAAGTATATTACTTTCATTAGGTTAACTTTAACCAAATTAGATAAATACTATTATAAATATGCATGGTTGTAAGTATATTACTTTCATTAGGTTAACTTTAACCAAATTAGATAAATACTATTATAAATATGCATGGTTGTAAGTATATTACTTTCATTAGGTTAACTTTAACCAAATTAGATAAATACTATTATAAATATGCATGGTTGTAAGTATATTACTTTCATTAGGTTAACTTTAACCAAATTAGATAAATACTATTATAAATATGCATGGTTGTAAGTATATTACTTTCATTAGGTTAACTTTAACCAAATTAGATAAATACTATTATAAATATGCATGGTTGTAAGTATATTACTTTCATTAGGTTAACTTTAACCAAATTAGATAAATACTATTATAAATATGCATGGTTGTAAGTATATTACTTTCATTAGGTTAACTTTAACCAAATTAGATAAATACTATTATAAATATGCATGGTTGTAAGTATATTACTTTCATTAGGTTAACTTTAACCAAATTAGATAAATACTATTATAAATATGCATGGTTGTAAGTATATTACTTTCATTAGGTTAACTTTAACCAAATTAGATAAATACTATTATAAATATGCATGGTTGTAAGTATATTACTTTCATTAGATTAACTTTAACCAAATTAGATAAATACTATTATAAATATGCATGGTTGTAAGTATATTACTTTCATTAGGTTAACTTTAACCAAATTAGATAAATACTATTATAAATATGCATGGTTGTAAGTATATTACTTTCATTAGGTTAACTTTAACCAAATTAGATAAATACTATTATAAATATGCATGGTTGTAAGTATATTACTTTCATTAGGTTAACTTTAACCAAATTAGATAAATACTATTATAAATATGCATGGTTGTAAGTATATTACTTTCATTAGGTTAACTTTAACCAAATTAGATAAATACTATTATAAATATGCATGGTTGTAAGTATATTACTTTCATTAGGTTAACTTTAGCCAAATTAGATAAATACTATTATAAATATGCATGGTTGTAAGTATATTACTTTCATTAGGTTAACTTTAACCAAATTAGATAAATACTATTATAAATATGCATGGTTGTAAGTATATTACTTTCATTAGGTTAACTTTAGCCAAATTAGATAAATACTATTATAAATATGCATGGTTGTAAGTATATTACTTTCATTAGGTTAACTTTAACCAAATTAGATAAATACTATTATAAATATGCATGGTTGTAAGTATATTACTTTCATTAGGTTAACTTTAACCAAATTAGATAAATACTATTATAAATATGCATGGTTGTAAGTATATTACTTTCATTAGGTTAACTTTAGCCAAATTAGATAAATACTATTATAAATATGCATGGTTGTAAGTATATTACTTTCATTAGGTTAACTTTAACCAAATTAGATAAATACTATTATAAATATGCATGGTTGTAAGTATATTACTTTCATTAGGTTAACTTTAACCAAATTAGATAAATACTATTATAAATATGCATGGTTGTAAGTATATTACTTTCATTAGGTTAACTTTAACCAAATTAGATAAATACTATTATAAATATGCATGGTTGTAAGTATATTACTTTCATTAGGTTAACTTTAACCAAATTAGATAAATACTATTATAAATATGCATGGTTGTAAGTATATTACTTTCATTAGGTTAACTTTAACCAAATTAGATAAATACTATTATAAATATGCATGGTTGTAAGTATATTACTTTCATTAGGTTAACTTTAACCAAATTAGATAAATACTATTATAAATATGCATGGTTGTAAGTATATTACTTTCATTAGGTTAACTTTAGCCAAATTAGATAAATACTATTATAAATATGCATGGTTGTAAGTATATTACTTTCATTAGGTTAACTTTAACCAAATTAGATAAATACTATTATAAATATGCATGGTTGTAAGTATATTACTTTCATTAGGTTAACTTTAGCCAAATTAGATAAATACTATTATAAATATGCATGGTTGTAAGTATATTACTTTCATTAGGTTAACTTTAACCAAATTAGATAAATACTATTATAAATATGCATGGTTGTAAGTATATTACTTTCATTAGGTTAACTTTAACCAAATTAGATAAATACTATTATAAATATGCATGGTTGTAAGTATATTACTTTCATTAGGTTAACTTTAGCCAAATTAGATAAATACTATTATAAATATGCATGGTTGTAAGTATATTACTTTCATTAGGTTAACTTTAACCAAATTAGATAAATACTATTATAAATATGCATGGTTGTAAGTATATTACTTTCATTAGGTTAACTTTAACCAAATTAGATAAATACTATTATAAATATGCATGGTTGTAAGTATATTACTTTCATTAGGTTAACTTTAACCAAATTAGATAAATACTATTATAAATATGCATGGTTGTAAGTATATTACTTTCATTAGGTTAACTTTAGCCAAATTAGATAAATACTATTATAAATATGCATGGTTGTAAGTATATTACTTTCATTAGATTAACTTTAACCAAATTAGATATATACTATTATAAATATGCATGGTTGTAAGTATATTACTTTCATTAGGTTAACTTTAACCAAATTAGATAAATACTATTATAAATATGCATGGTTGTAAGTATATTACTTTCATTAGGTTAACTTTAGCCAAATTAGATAAATACTATTATAAATATGCATGGTTGTAAGTATATTACTTTCATTAGATTAACTTTAACCAAATTAGATAAATACTATTATAAATATGCATGGTTGTAAGTATATTACTTTCATTAGATTAACTTTAACCAAATTAGATAAATACTATTATAAATATGCATGGTTGTAAGTATATTACTTTCATTAGATTAACTTTAACCAAATTAGATAAATACTATTGTAAATATGCATGGTTGTAAGTATATTACTTTCATTAGGTTAACTTTAGCCAAATTAGATAAATACTATTATAAATATGCATGGTTGTAAGTATATTACTTTCATTAGATTAACTTTAACCAAATTAGATAAATACTATTATAAATATGCATGGTTGTAAGTATATTACTTTCATTAGATTAACTTTAACCAAATTAGATAAATACTATTATAAATATGCATGGTTGTAAGTATATTACTTTCATTAGGTTAACTTTAGCCAAATTAGATAAATACTATTATAAATATGCATGGTTGTAAGTATATTACTTTCATTAGGATAACTTTAACCAAATTAGATAAATACTATTTTAAATCATGTAATTACTGTCAAAGGAGAGAATTCACTCGGCCATGTTCGGAGGTGGTTCCCCCCGCGTAGTCACATTGAAGGAAAGTTGACAAGAGCTGCCTCAGTGTCTGGATCGTCCACGCAGTAAATGGCAGTTCCATTTTGACTGTTTGAGTTTACTAATTAATTGTTTAAAAGTTTTATAGTTAACTATTATTTTTCCTTTTATCAGCCACTTACCACAAACTGACATTGTTTGTAGTTGTCCATACAGGTTTTCAATTGATAATTTTAAAACAAATAGTAAATATTAATTTATAATCTTATGAATAAGTTCTGATAAAGATATAGAGGTCAATAAAATAAAGTAGCTTTATTGTTATGCAAATGAATTTTAGCATAAATGAATGTACATTAGATGATTCATACAATCAGAGAAAGTGGTTAAAGCGAGAAGATCGTATTTTCTTTTGCAAGAAGTAATACAACTATAAAACCATTCTTTATTAACCTGTTTAAAATTAAATTTCTGAACATCGAGATACAAAATTCATATTGTGAAGACAATTATAAAGTTGTACATAAAGTATACAAATTTATCTTGGTCCTTCGATGCGAAAATGACATCCAAGATGTGTTGACATTATGAAAATGATCTCGATACAGTCTTTAATTTGTGTCACGATCTAACTTTTAATACAATTCCTAGAAAGATGAGTTATTAATAAGTTATTATTGAGAGTTTATTCAAAGCCGTTTAAATGTATCATTCACTATTGAACCACTAGAAACCTATTTAATTTGTATTTTTATTCACATAAACGTTTCTTAGTTTTTTCCAACCCAAAATATTCAGTTTATTTAATCAATCCTTCCAAACGTAACTCCTACAGCTATTTAACTCAATAACTTCAATGTATCATGTTGATTTATTAAATCATTTTCTACTAAAAAGTGGCCGACAATGAATATAAATGCTAAATGGGTTAAAAAATAAAATCTTTGTTGTACTTTTAGATAGTAGTATACCCTTAAAATGCCCTCAATTATATCATGCCCTTAAAATATCATGCTGCTAGAATAGTTATAACACAATAAAAATGTGTTTTAATTGTATAAAGAAGAAACTGTCTTCATACAAAAAACTTTACAAAAACAGGTAACCAATAAATGTACGATATTCTCTGACAAATACGTTTCCTTTGGGAAGTGATGGGTTTTAATACAAGACCCATTACATAACTAGCCATGCTCCTACGACACATATTTTACTGCATAAAACATAAAAAAATGTAGATAAAAAAGGTTTGTATTAATTTTGTATCAATAAATATATATTTTGATGTTGAATAAATATTTTGAAATTAATTACACTACTCGCTGTTGCATATCAACTTTTTAACTGTTATATAAAGTCTTTTAATATATAAATGTTGTTTAAATAGTCAATAGTAAAATTAAAAAACATATTTAAGAAATGTTAATTTTGTGAGGAGACTTTATTTTTAAAATGTAAATGCAGTGAAGAGCCATTTTGATACTGTTCACTTTGTTACGTAAAGGTAGAAAATAAGCAACAATATGAAAATACACGAGATGTGAAATGTGTTTCTTTAGTAATAAATACATATTACTCCCAAGACCTGCAGGATACTGATTCAGATTTTATAGATTTATACAACCAGCGATTAATCCTACCCAGTGATTTGGTTTCATCAATAACAGACTGGTATTTTTACACTGTCTACACTCAGTTGTGAATGTTTACCGCAATCCCTTTATGAAACAATACATACTAGATTGTAGAAAGATCAACTCAATTAGTAGTCTCTCATTTCTTTAGACCAATTTAATGCTGTATATAGTTTGATTTCCATCATGGCATTCCATTTTTAACGGCTCGAGTTTAAGAAAAATACAAAAAGGCCCACGTTGTACAAATTTAAGTTTCTGGCAGTAAAACTCCTTTTTATTTTAAACTTTACGAACCATTTATAAGTTATGAACAAAAACGTTAGTCATGCATATCCTAATTTCTCGTTGGGATAGTGCTTTATCAGATTGAACTGAAATAAATTTTTAACAGCTTATAGTTATGCATAATTTGATGTCATTATCAAAATTTCGTCATGTATAAATTTTATCAACTGTTAAAATGGTTCATGAAAATAAAAGTTTCGATCAATCATTAAAACAAAAAACTTGTCCACGTTGTGAGGCAAATGGAAATTCTCAAATATTTTATTTGAACTCCATCCCTGTCACAATGATTTTGGACTAAGAAACCAGTACATCAAACCCATCAAATTGCCTTAGCTGAGTTCAAACATACTTGAAACCTCTAATCACAAATTATCCCTAAAAACAAAAAAAAGGCGTTTTTGTTTATTCAACAAGGCACGGAATCCAAAATTGACACTAAAAAAGTGTGTGTAACTTTTTTAGGTTTGTAATAGTGGGTGGTTGCTGTTAATATAGGTATTAGGGTGGTTCCATGCTACAATGGGATTATTGTCAATAATCCCATTGTATGAATAAATGGGATTATGAATACAATAAAATAATACAATGAATCAATAAAAATATGAAATAATGGTGTAAAACTAGAAGATATATAATTCATGTATGGTAAAAAATTGAAAGTTCGAATACAAACCCCTCAGGCACAACGGTATTAAATCGATAAGTATTTAGCCTTAGGAATTTAAAAGCTGTATAGCTTTATCTTATGAGTTTTTAAAATTATTATTATTAATATACCGCAGCTATAAAAGTGCTATTCTCCGCATAGCAAGCTACCAAACTGTATTTAGAAAATGCGTCGTATCGCAGCAAACTAACAGCCGCATTATTGCCAAAGTCGAAAGCCAGTCTATTTTATTAGATCAAGGATTATTTCAAAATTAATATGTAATAGTCCAGACATTCTAAAATTAAAAAAATATTTTCAATAATTGTAATTGACGGAGTATGGTGTTAGTATTCTATAGGAAGCTAAAATACTGTTCATGTAACAGTTTGCTAAATCAGCCCAATCAATATGTTCACGAAAACCAAATAGTTAATAACATGACCTTTCGTTACATAAAGTCATCGTGACAGAGTTTGATGTTGAACTGGGAAAAATATTTGTATAACACCTATCAACTGTATATTTCAGTTTTAAAATGGCAGGACTGCAGATTCTTTTATTGTTGATATTAACCTTAGATAGAAGTTAAAACAAAGAACGTTATGTTTGCTTACGTTTTGGTTATGTGATACTTATATCTACAAAACTACATTTACTTTGCATTTATACTGTTATGAGGATAATTCAATCTGTTGTTTGTACTTGTATCTGCTGAAGTTACAACTAAAGTCCATCAACAACTCTCCCAACTTGAGTTGCCATTACATCAATCTGATAAGTAATTTTATCTGTACATTTGAAGTCTACTTGTCCCATTAAAGATGCCTCAATAGAAAACGCAGTGCTTCTAGTCTGACTGATAACACATATGGGTACTAAAACAATTATTAAAAGCAAAAACCTTTTATTCTAAAAACCACATTAATAATATCAAAAACATACAAAAATAATACAAATTTTAAAAAATCACATTGCTACTTAATATATGAAATTACATTCTCGTACATTAAAGATAGAACAATGAATAACTTGAGACTTTACGTATCCTTACAAACTAATGCAGTAACCAGTATAAAAATAGTAAACGACAGTTAGCAGTTGGAGCTAAAGAGTTTACCTCATATTTATTTCAAATATAATATATGGCACTTATTATAATTTTTCGTATGTATAATTTATTGGCATCCAGTGTACCAATAGTTTAATTTACTCATTTACCAATGCTTAGAATTACAAAACACCGTCTAATCTTACGTATAAACGCTACATATGAGGAAGTGTAATTAACTTATCACAGTTTATTTTATAAAATAAATTTCATTTAAAATATACTTAAACTAATCATCATCCCTGTTACTTATTTCCAATCATTCAATATGTCTAAAAAGACTTCATGCATTTTCAGCATGGAACAATGGAATCTTGGTTCTCGTTTGAGATGTCCTATATTAGATCCTAGGCTGATGCAATATTAAAACACCTCACCATTATAAGTTGAAATTCAAAAAAGGTTTGAAGCAAAAATACAAATTTTCTCTTTTGGATAGACTGAATAATATATATATAATAAAAACTTTTCAATTACCTCATTCAATTTATCTGTATTGTTAAAAGTTAAACTGTCTTAAATAACACTTATGTTACTAATTTAAGAAATTCTCAAACATTCCAATAAAATATTTTATTATGTGAGGCCTTTCGCCTACAATATAGGCATCGTCAGACATCAACATAAAATTCTAATTTTAAAACATTTGTTTACAAAATATATAATAATGTAAATATTTAAAACATATGGTAAATTTTAAAAAATAATTAAATTTAAAGTATGTAAATTATACTATATAAACGGAGAATTTTGAATGGGAGAAGGTTCATTATTTACAATTATTGTGTTAAATTTGTTCATGTAGAATGTTTCTGATGAATCTAATAATTGATTTTTGTTAACTTGTTTTAGAACTTAAAATTTTGAAAAGTTATGTCCTTTTTCTACTGCATGTTTGGCCATTGCTGATTTTTCTCATTGTCCATACTTAAAATTTGCTGTGTGTTCTTTGAATCTTGTTTTAATTTTTCTTTTTGTTTGGCCAATATTATACACCTTATCACAATTAATTTTATATATTCCAGATTTATCTTCTTCGTTTATTTTTGATTTTGGGTTTTCTAATAGGTTTTTTACTTGATGACTTGTTCTGAACAATAAATTTATATTGTGTTTTTTGAATATCTTCTTTGCTTCATTTGAATATTCATTATAACAAACGGATTTCCAAATAGATTTTTCTTTAGGCTCAATTGGTTTTAGAGTAGTTCTTTTATTTTTATTTATTGATGTTGTCTTTTTTTGAATGATATTGTCAATTAATTTAGTTGGATATTCATTAATTTTGTCTGACGATGCCTACATTGTAGGCGAAAGGCCTCACATAATAAAATATTTTATTGGAATGTTTGAGAATTTCTTAAATTAGTTACATTTTCCAATAAAGAACTCAAAGAAGAAACACTTTTGTTGTTTAAATTAATTAATTATTTTCCTGAAGATATTCCTTTCGAAACATCTTATAGTTAAAAATGTATCCTCTTTAAGATATTGGATACTGGTTTCATCATGCAGCTGTACTACGCACTAGTGCACTAGATAGATGTGTGTAGTTATCATAAACACTGGCGTACGGAGGTTCCGCACTGAATGAAGAAAATAGTCCCTCCTAACTATTGGTTTGATTACAAAAACTTTAATTTCCAGAAGAAATTAGATCGTATGTGACATGAAGAATCAGGAGGAAGCTTGACAATCTGAAATCATTGAAAAGATCAATAAAAACCTATATTTGGTAACAACTAGTGGTGTTTTTAAATTTTAGGCTTAGTGGTTTTTTTATTTATTTTTATCAAAAGGAACAAATATTATTTTTTAATTACAATTTAGACATTAAAAAATATGCATTTCTTTACTTTTACTAAATTTTAATAACCAAGTATTAGTTACACGATATTACTTACCTAGTGATGTAGTTTTTAGTGAGCTACAAACACAGCTGTGAGGGTTATCAACTTGCCAATTCCCAAGTCCGAATCTCATTTCCTGGTTACCGCTAGCCATCGACCTGTAAAATAAAAATTCTTCTTAAGTTTAACTTGATTAGTATTATTTTGTTTCAATTTACTATGACATCAGACATCAAGTTATAGTCTACCACCTGCATATTAGAAACATTTTCAGATGTTCTTAAATGCTTTATAAGAACACATTTTCTGTTACTTGAAACCCCGTTTTTTTTTTTTTTTTTTTTTTTTTTTAATTAAGAATAGGCTAATCAAAAAATAAAAATTACCGAACATATTAATCAACCAAATTATATTCTGGCCCGAATAAATGTGTCTTTTCATTTAAACTAACACATAATGATTTTTCTCGTGTGTGTTGGTAACAGTTACTCTAGTAAACAATGTTAGTAACTAACAATAATTGTCTTATGTCATTCATCAATCAATACGTTTAAAACTAATGTATGGAAAATGGGTAAATTTCTCACAAAATTGCCACTGAACTGAAATAAACGAAGAATTAAAAGAATTAAACTGCTGGGTTTGCTCATACATAACTCTAACAGTATAAAAAAGGCGATACATTTTAATTCAATTAACTTTTCAAGGTTAGCAGCTAACCCCTGCTTATAATGTCCACATGGACCGCTTTAAAATCCAAGTTGACAAACAGTTGTGTATATATGAGATTTATATGAATGGTGAGTTTATTACTATCAAGTACCATCTTATACGTAAAGGTTACACCGATATGTTGGGACAATTTTATTTTATTAAATTACGTTTCATGATCAAATAGAATAGAAAGTGTACAAAATAAATACTGTATACTCTCCTAGAGAAATAAATAATTCCTATATTACACATCAACAGCATCCTTGCTTTAAATCAAAATCTATTTAGATATTTTCAAAAAAGTGTTAATTTTAAACCATAGTTAAAAACTCATTTATAGAGTTTTTAATCTGAAAATTGCAATATTTTTACATTGAATTCAAAGTATATCGAGTGGCAGGTCAAATTGCTATATTTATAAAATAATTCATAGGCATGTACATCAGTGAATAAATTTTAACTGACAATAGGTCTGTAGAAACAAAGCAAAAAATAAGTTTAATGACTAGTTTACTGGAGTATTTGTTTCATCTTATACCTTTAAACCATATATCCAGTAAGAAACGAGCTTGAAGAATGAAAAAATAAGTGCTAATTAACTAAGATAAAATCAATTGCTATAGCATAACATCCCCCAAATAGCAGCAGCTAATGATGAAATAGAAAATACGAGTATTTTCTGAAACCCTTTACGAGACCACTGCTAGGTTGAGCTTGTTGCGTGCTAAAAAAGCCAAAGAATTGCAGAGAGGGAGCACGGACGACTGAAAAGAGTCATTGTCATGAGAATGAGAGAAGGAAAAGGTACAGTGGGTATTGGGTTTTTAGAGGGATATGTGACAGAAAATCCAGGTCAGTGCAGCATATCGGCAGCCGTTCAACTGCTACAGGAAGTCTGAATTTCCCTCTCATCGCTTTTTATAAAAGTGTAATTATTGATAAAATTTACTTGCTGTAACTTCTATGAAGAGCTGTTTGTTGTTACATATCTTAAGTTTTGAGAGACATATATTGAGTGTTTTTATTCTTACTTAATTTCTTACGTTTGGCAGGAGCTTCTTTGCTACGTAAGTCCTGCAGGACTCTTCCAGAAGTATGGCTGCCTGTGGTCACCATAGCCTCACTTGTAATAGCCCCACAACCACAGGAATCTATGAACATCAGAACTACACTGAAATCCATTAGCTAGCTACACTGAAAAAATGAACAAAAAGTAAAATGGAAAGTACCTGAAAGGGTGAATTTGTATATTTATTTCTATTACTCGTTCACAGTTGATACAAACTATCAATATACAGTATAAAGAAATAAAAAGTGTAATTCCTTGCAAGAGATATGTGGATCAAATTGTATGTTATTTATTGTATAATAATTTGCATACTATAACAACTTTTAGATTGTCCTAATTATTAATGTTTCCAGTGTATGTAAAAATGTTAAGAAAATTACTTATAAATTAGACAAATTCTACTTTAATAAGGTATAGAAAGGTTTCGTGTAAAACTAATAAGTTTACTTCAACATAGTTACTGTTTCAACCTCATTAGGTATCATTTATCCACCAGGCTATATTATTGTTACATTAAAATTTTTAACTTCTGCCAAATTTATATATAGTAAGCAATATGTGAATTCAGAAATTTAAAATTTATAGGTTATTTGTTATCAGAAACCTATGTAGTTTTGATTTGTTAAAGATTAAAAATATCATTACATTTATTATTTTTTTTTAGTAACCAGCATACATATAGGTTAATTACAATTATTTACGTTTAGTGGCTTGTAAGCTGGAAAAGTAACCAACAAAAATCTATCGCAATTTTTCACAGTTTTAATTGTGTACATTTAGGGTTATCTACCGAAACGGTCTTGGTTATGTTTAGTCGTTACCGGGGGTTTCACAGTGTGCGATGTAGGAGGGAGCGACGATGGTGGTTAGCACTCGAGACTGCCCCCCACCACAGTCCTGCCAGTGTAGGTTCACCAACGGCCTCTCAAGGATAACTGACATTCTCCTGGAATAGAATGTATAGTAATAAAGAGTAGTCATGTGGTTGGACACTGAACATAAGACAATTTAGTCTTATAACATAAGATAATTTATGCGTTGTAACATTCAATAATTTTACTAATGATTTTTTAAGAACTCGTATATAAACAAATAAAGACAGAAGCAATATTATTTATAACAGTGATTTATCAACTATATCAGTACGCAGTAGTCAGATGAATACAATTGTAAACAATAACTTCCAATGGATGCTATTAAGATATATTTAAATGTGTACATAATATCACAAGTTTGCTCTTATCAGACACCGAAAACGGATTATACTGATTGAAATGTTCAAACCAAAAACGAAATGTTCATTACAAAACAAACTTACCTGTATAGGATACTCAAAATGTTGATATCGCTTCACATATCTAAACTTAACGCATGTAGTTGCATGAAGACCCCATTTACTTTACTAAAACGAGTGCAACGAGAAATCATGCATAGTTTGAGTACAAGTTCAGCGATCACAAGACTATTAATTTTCCATTCTCTAATTATTATATCATATAACGTTTGTATTAAAACGATTTAACTTCTCTCACCTCACAGGCTGTTGGGTGCCTCAAATTATGAAAATAAAAAATTATTATTAAAAATAACTTTGGTTTATTCTAAGGATTTGGATAACTACCTTCATTACAAAGCCTTTTAATGAAAGACAGTAAGGGAAGTTATAATTTACTTAGTGTCTTTGTGTGTACAAATTGGTGCAATTTTTACTTAAAATAAGTTTTCTTCGCTATCTAGGAAAAACGTGTCAGCTACTGAAACTCGATGTTAATTTTCAACACTGTATTCACCTCGTATAGGCTCATATTGGTAGCTAAATTGTGTATGAGTGTCAACATTAGGGCCTATATTCACCTCGTATAGGCTCACGTTGGTAGCTAAATTTTGTATGATGTCAACATTAGGGCCTATATTCACCTCGAATAAGCTCACGTTGGTAGCTAAATTTTAAATGAGTGTCAACATTAGGGTCTATATTTACCTCGTATAGGCTCACGTGGGTAGCTAAATTTTGTACGGTTGTCAACATTAGGGCCTATATTCACCTCGTATAGGCTCACGTTGGTAGCTAAATTTTATATCAGTGTCAACATTAGGGCCTATATTTACCTCGTATAGTCTCATGTTGTTAGCTAAATTTTGTATCGTTGTCAATAATATACTCACCTCGTATCAGGCTCACTATAGTAGCCCCGTTCATATCTAGGGAAGCACCGATAGTGTGCTTGGTGGGAGCGGGTGTGCGAGAGAGCGTGTTGTGCTGTCGAGGGACTAGAAGCCACACGAAGGGGTTGTCTTGGAGGACGCCTGTACTGAGGTTCACGCTGAGAGCCTTTGGTAGTTGATGCACTACTGAAACCAGTTGTACATGCGGAGATGTATTGTTTCACCGAGGCCTTGAAGTGCGGGTGGGATAGCCCGTAGACAATCGGGTTGTAGACCACTGAAGCCTGGAAACCAGGAATATAAATTGCGTACATACCGTTTGTATTACATTTATATTAAATATACTTCTAATTTAAAAATTAATCTAATTTTTGATAAGGAACTTACATATAATTATAAGGAGTTTAGTTAATAATAGAAGATAGTTTGAGCTTAAAATAACATAATCACATAGATGGATACAGTAGCTTTTGTGTTTAAACTGCACTGAATTTAGGATAACGATGATCCCGCTGAAAAATATTATTCGGTTCATTTGTATTTCTATCATCATTGTTAGAACTTTAGATAGAACTAACTGTTAGTGAAAATTAAAATCTAAATAATCAGTTTACAATAATGTGAAATTACATTCAAGTATATAAACTAAATATAATCACATTATTATAATGTGTGTCATTGTCGAACAACTTTTTTTCATGGGGGCCTCTAAACACCTTTTGCAAGTTTACAAGTTATTCTATTACTTTATTTATTTTATTTTTTCAACATTTATTTATTCATGTTTTTTATAGTCTACCTACTTTAATAAATTATAAAGTCTTCAAAAAATTATGTAAGTTATATGAAATTATGTAGAATTAAATAAGCTAAATTGTGATGTACAACTCAATGAAATCGAATGAGTATTTATTTTGTAGCAGAGCTTCAAACTCAAGTACATTGCTTTTTTAATCCGACAGTAGGCCTCTTGCAAGTCTAGTGGTTAGCACGTCTGCTTCATACCCAGAGGGTCATGGGTTCAAATCCCGGGAGGTCCACTTAGAAATTTGCTTGATGGGTTTGGACCGTTGTCAATTAACAACGTTTGTACACTAAGTAAAAATTTCTCTGGCGTAGATAGAATGAGAAATAAAATTAACAAAAATAAACAAAAAATATGATTGCTTATAACAACAAAAGATTCGTTTTATAAAATGTGACACAAAAGCTTTCAAAAGTTTTCTGTACCTGAATTATTTAAAAAGTTTTTGTGTAAAGTACAAGTGTGGCTGATTAATCTGAAGGTTTGTGGAGTTGAGGGAAAATATATCAATGTGTTTTGAACATTTTTATCATATATGGTTGCACAGTTAGGTGATGCTTTAATCTTATCATCCTTTTCTATTAAAATATCCAAAAGTTGTTTTTATTTTACTGGATGGTTTTATTGGAATTAAATCTTTGTAACAATAGAGTTTGTTGTTTGTGTTTAATTGTTTGGCAAAACAATCAACTTACTGATAAGTGTAAATAAGAATATAATTGTAGAGTGCGTTATATTTATTGAGACTTAACATACTCCAAATCGGGGGAAATAAGTATATTTCATATTACAGTTAAGGAACGACTAAGGAACATATCTCTCGCTAGCCTAATGGTCAGTACTCATGACTAATAAAGCTGTCACAGGTTCATATAACATTTAGAGATTTTTGGGCTAGTAAAAACTTTTAATATTAGGTAAAATGTCATTGTTGTTGAAAGAAAAAATGACTGGCAATATTTATTGAATAAGAAATTAAAATATTTTAAATAAAATAATTATTTAAAAAATAGTTATTTATAAATTTTTTTTAATAATTTCTGTTGTAAAACAACACAACTATTTACTTACATAAATTAAATCCAAGTTCGGTGAAACAGAGTAACATTAAAACTAAGTAAAATGTATTATCAAACGCTAAATTCGAGTTTTTTGGCGGAAAAGGAAAAAGAGGTTATTAAAAATATGTCTTGATGAGAAAATTGTAATTACTCCTTCAAATTAATGCAACGCACTCGTACTATTAAACATTGCTGGGTCTGTCGAGAGTGGATGCGAAGGAACCAGACTCAGGAGGACGACATAGAACAAAAAGCACAAGTTAAAGGGCAAAAATATTGATTATTACATGAAAATTAAAAAAAAAAAAAAAAAAAACAATTAAATTCAAAAGAATGAACAAAATATTAGGTAACAGGAAAAAGTAAGCATATATGGACAAAACGGGCTGTTGACCATTTGTGAAAAGTTATATGATATTTATCAAAAGTTACAAAAATATTTATATGAAAATATGACCTCGAGATGGCCGATAACTCCGTTCTTTAAAGAAATAACCCCAAGAAAAAATATAAACTAAACAACATAAAAATAAAATCTAATAATATATCTCACTTTAAAATGACAGTTCTTCAAAAATCTAAATGTTTCATCACAGGTAGATGACACTTCAATGGTGAATAAAGTTCAACTGAAGGACGTTTTTCACTAAACATTCAATGACGAGGAAGCCAGAAGATCCAGAAAATAACTGGGTTTGGGTCACGTGCATGTCGAAGTCTTCATCCTGGAGGCCGTTGGATGGACAGCGCAGAAAGAGTGAAGAGGTGGCTGCTCCTCTGGGACGTAAAGTAGAGAGAGGCTAGTCCCCAGCCTGTAGGTTCCGCACTGTACCTCCAGGAAAACGCAGTAAGTAGTCATGCAGATGCCCGTCCATGACTCTCCGACCCCGGAGCCAGGGCTAAATAAAAGCCACAGCACAAAACATATTTTAGTCTGGCTCCATAAAAGCGAGAAAAATAAATAAATACATAAAGGGGCGAGATAAAAAAAGAAAAAAATTTTTATACTAGTAAAAGCTACCATGACATTTAAAATATAAAATTTGTAAAATAAAATGAAGAGAAACATGAACTATATAAATACCAAAATAAGGCTTTTACCTAAAGTAAAAAAAAGAATAAATACAACTGTTTACCAAATTAAATAAACAAAATATTGAATAATGGAAAACAATAATTTTATATGATTCAACATAAAATTACTTAAATCCTGCCTTGTCCAGTAACAATATGAAACCTTTTGCTATACCTATCCTGTAAAATATGAAAGTTATAAAAAGAGAAAATGAATACCGACTTTACTGTAAAACGAATGTGGTAGATAAAATTACAAAAATTAATTCCATCTAAAAATCAATTTTAACAAAACAAAATAATATAATTAATAGAAATATACAATTACATTTACATCGGCACATGGACCTAACTTAGACCTGCTGAAAATAAAACCCTCTTCAAAATCAGACAACAGCTTTATTAATTACTGAAACAACACACACAAAAGAACAAGTAAAATCTATAAACAATATGTCTAGCCAAACGGTTACAAAAGCGAAAAATTTTATGAATACTTACTTAAACGTTTCTAGCCACGAAACGTGTTGTGTCAGCAGCAAAGCTAGAATGGCGAAATAACCACAGACGACCGGGAACACGGAAAACTAAAACGAAAACCGTCACTAAAAGTAAACGAAACACATAGAGAAAGACTGAACTGTACGAGGGAGACGATCGTAATGTGCAAATGGCACAGTAATAAAGGAAGGTAGCACATATCTCTATATTTTCATTTCTCTTACTTGCACCTCTTAACTCCTTTTAATTTAAACCATAAACCATTATAATTACTAAAAATGATGTAGACAATTATAGTAAGGCCAAGTACTAACGAAATATTGCTATTACAACAAATAAAGCTGCTTGAAATCTTACAAAGTTTATATATTATGAACTTACTTACCTTAGCAAATATAGCAGGCATTGCTGTTATATATGGGGAGAGCCACTGAGGATCGCCAAACTGACCGATGAAAGTTATCACAGCATAGGGTGTCCAGGATACCATAAAGAGTAGGACCAACACAAAGATAATTTCAGCAGTTCTAACCGTTGACGATGACGGAACGTGGGGTACTGCCATGTATGGTCGCTGCTCTCCGCCTCCTGCAAACTATAATATATAGGACACCCATATCGTGAAGTAAATAATAGTATGAAGTAAACTTATTTCATCACTAGATAAGGAAAATAATTTTTAGTAATATGTTCATCAAGTACATCGAAACGTTGTATTTTCACTTCCTTGTCTGCAGATTTTAAAGTTCAGCATCTCTATAAGGGGGTCTGGAGTGGTGTATGCTTAGGATGGATGCGTCTCAGTAGTCTGATATTATGTGTGTTGGTCTGGAGTAGTGTTTTCGTAGGATGCGTGGGTCCCAGTAGTCTGCCTATAAAATGTATGGGTGTTTGCAGTGGTGTGTCATTGGGATGGATGGGTCCTAGTTGTCTGTTTTTGGGTCTGCAGTGATGTGTTTTTGGAATGGGTGGGTCCCAGTAGTCTGTTTTTATTATGTGAGGGTCTGTAGTAGTGCATTCTTAGAATGGGTGCGTCTCAGTAGTCTGATATTATGTGTGTTGGTCTGGAGTAGTGTATTCTTAGGATGTCTTAGCAATCTCATATTATGTGTAGGTCTGGAGTAGTGTATTCTTAGGATGCGTGCATCTCAGTAGTCTGAATGTATTATGTGAGGGTCTGGAGTAGTTTATTCTTAGGAGGGGTGCATCTCAGCAGTCTGAATGTAGTATGTGAGGGTCTGGAGTAGTTTATTCTTAGGATGGATGCATCTCAGTAGTCTGAATGTAGTATGCGAGAGTCTGGAGTAGTTTATTCTTAGGATGGGTTCGTCTCAGTAGTCTGATAATATGTGAGGGTCTGGAGTAGTGTATTCTTAGGTTGGGCGCGTCTCAGTAGTCTCATATTATGTGAATGTCTGGAGTAGTGTGTTCTTAGCATGGGTGCATCTCAGTAGTCTGAGTGTATTATGTGTGGGTTTGGAGTAATGTTTTCTTAGGATGCGTGGGTCCCAGTAGTCTGCCTGTTAAATGTATGGGGGTTTGCTGTGGTGTGTCATTGGGATGGGTGGGTCCCAGTTTCTGTGTGTGTGTGTGTGTGTGTGTGTGTGTGTGTGTGTGTGTGTGTGTGTGTGTGTGTGTGTGTGTGTGTGTGTGTGTGTGTGTGTGTGTGTGTGTGTGTGTGTGTGTGTGTGTGTGTGTGTGTGTGTGTCTTCAGTGATTTTTTTTGGGTTGGGTGGGTCCCAGTAGTCTGTTTGTGGGTCTGCAGTGGTGTGTTTTTGGGTTGGGTGGGTCCCAGTAGTCTGTTATTGGGTCTGCAGTGGTGTGTTTTTGGGATGGGTAGGTCCTAGTAGTCGTGTGTGTGTGTGTGTGTGTGTGTGTGTGTGTGTGTGTGTGTGTGTGTGTGTGTGTGTGTGTGTGTGTGTGTGTGTGTGTGTGTGTGTGTGTGTGTGTCTTCAGTGATTTTTTTTGGGTTGGGTGGGTCCCAGTAGTCAGTTTGTGAGTCTGCAGTGGTGTGTTTTTGGGATGGGTAGGTCTCAGTTGTCTGTTTGTGGGTCAGCAGTGGTGTGTTTTTGGGATGGGTGGGTCCCAGTAGTCGTTTTTGCAGGATACAGGGGTTCTGTAGTGCTGAGGTTTTGGGATGGGTGCACAGCAATAGTCTGTTGTTTTCTTATAGTGGTTCCACCCAGGCATGCTTCAAAAATTAATCTAAACTCCGCCCAACCTTCAGAGGCAAATAAAAGCACTTGAATTCATGAAATGTCATCCATGTACATGAATTCAATGTGAATGTACATGAATGGATTCGTCCCTAACTTCATATACACCCCCTCTTGTATTCTTCCATACTACATACAGTATCGGAGGTCAGACGTACGAGTATCATCATATCAGACATAACGTAGTATAATCTGAAAATAGTATTTGAATTAGATACATTATACGAACGGTACTAAAATCTCTACTTTTCGCTGCTGCTCTTGATGATTGTTCGAAAGTATTTGTATTTTCTTGATAAGATTCAGGCTATTTTTAAATTAAAACAATATGGCTGACTCTTCCATTTTATTTCAATTTACTTAAAATGGGTTCCCATGTCTTTGGAAGCCTTATACTATCATCCTTATTAAAATGCTCTCTTCTTTCGTATAATCCCCCTTCAGCATACCTGCCACACCAGACCCCTTTTATGCGCTATGATGCATGACAATGTTATGCAAATTAATGTTCAATATTTCTTTATTGATTATTATTTTATTACCCTTTGGTATTTACCGATACAATATATTTACAATTGTTTATGTTAATTGTGTATTAATGTTATATGTTACATGTTGTATTACTGATATATATTTATAGTTATAAAACATTTACTTGTTATATTTGTTTGATTTATTACAATGCAGATGGTTAATACGTTTTAACATATAGACATAACTAACTACTTAAATTAGTTTTTAATGTATACGAATCTAAATATATTGTATTGTCAATTGGCCAAGGTAAAAGGACAGAGAAAAGGTTGTTTCGAGCATTATTGGACGGAGAGAAATGTCATCCAGTTGGAATGTAATTTGTTTTCTTGCACTTAGTTACTTTTCTGATAATTTAAATTACAATTACAATCAAATTTGCAGTAAGTAATTAAAAAAATAATTGCATATTTATTCATCTAAATAATATTTAACTCGTTTATATGTTTTTTTTTTTTTTTATTTATTTATTTTTTTTTTATTTTTTTTTTTTTACAGTAAGAAAAGTCAACAACAAATATACCAACGCTTTGTTATGTTTACAGACGAAAACGAAGTACATAATTTACTTAGATTTATAAAAATTCCAGTTCAATTCCAGTTATTTCTTAATCTCTTCCCTTTCCCTCCCTTCTTCCACCATATAAAAGAAGGGGTTGGAGGAGTAAGTCGGCATTTTTAAATTAGACCATCATTGACTTATAAGTCCTATAAAATAAAGATGTTTATTTTTATTATTATTAACAATTTGTTTACAATTGTTTGGCCCCACCAAGTTACAAAAAACTTGTCGGTGGGGTCCATTTCTTACTCTTGAAATATACAGTATTGGAATTTGTAACAATTTTAATTACTGTGGCGGTTCAGGGGCAGGCAACTTATCATAATTTTCTCTTTACAAGCAACTGCAGATCTATCCTGCTGCAAATAAATACCTAGCAATAACAAAGTAACATATGATATAAATAAATTATCAATAACCAATAACAATAAATAATATACTAGTAGTAATTTAGTAATACAAGGCGAGCAAACATAGTTAACAGTAACAATAAATTGATAAACTATTCCCTACATATATCCTGTGCTTGTCACCAAATCAATGCATAGAAAACAGATAACTCATCAAGACATATGCATGGAAAAAGAAGTCATATCTCTGTGCCTGTCTCCAGACGTCTTTGGACCGTCTGTCCACCTCAAGGAGAAAGGTAAACAAGCTCTCTATCACAACAGCAACATAACCTCAAAACGTCAAAGAGGTTACCTTTTACTCACCCAATCATAGTTTTAATTTTGGTGTGTTTCTTTACACTATGAGTCAATATTTATATTATTTACTTGAATAAAATTAAAACTGAGGAAGAATGGCCTTGACCAATTCTCTCTGATAAACCTGATAAATATGGTGTCCTTTACATTTTGAATAAAATTACATTTAAAATATCCCTTTTTTAATAATTTTTAATTAATATAGTTTATCTTAGGTATTATTAAGTATGATAACAGAAATGATCTTTTCAGTCATGAAGTGATGCCTCTAAGGGGATTTGTCTGAGATCAAAAGTTAATAAGTGGGTTATTGACCTTTTGAGACACTCCGTATGGGCTGAATTATGGCAATTGCTATTTGTGTCAAAGGAACTTCATTCACTAAGCTCAAAGGTATTAGAACTTAATGTTTAGATATCTATCTGTACCCACATTATTAAATTACTATCACAAAAATAGCACTTAGTACGTATACAGAGTGTCTCAAAAGGCCCATAGAGTATTTCTTAACTTTGAAGATATCACTAAATTAACAAAAAATATTATTTTTGTTATTATACAATTTCGTATACTTATATTCTCACCATGTAAACTGTGTATACTGACATTAAGTTACTAAAAAGCACATAACAAATGTTTGATCACAATTTTCTAACAAATTTAGCAAGGCTCATCATTCTAAATAACTCTTTAAAGTTCTTAATTTTATTTAGAAAAATTAACGAATTAATTTTCCGTACGATTCTCAGAAAAGTAACGTTATACTTCAGGTATTTGGTAAATTGTGTATGTACGTTTTTGCTGCACTGTATCTCTTCACTACCAACCAATTTTCAAATAATAATTTCTGCAACAGTTTCACTAAGTCTATTAACTTCAAATAAATTGTCCCATAAAGAACACTATATAGTACTGTAAATGTTCTACCGTGAGAACGGACTGGGGACTGGTGGATCGACGACTAAAGGGAAGTAACAGAGTTGCTTATTCTGGGGAGAGACAAGCAACCACTCAGTTGTTGAAGACAAACTACACGAAGATTGTGTATAAATTTAAATGTCCTCTCTTACTTTATTTAGTAAAATGAAGTAAATTTGTAGAAATTATATACATATATTTCTAAAAAAAAGGTTATCCAATATTTCCGCACGGTCTCTTGGTTCCACTGCACTTCCTATCCCAACTAATATGTGGTATTTCTAATCGTTGACTCCCAATACTTAGATTACAAATTGTATAGTCTCTTGGGCTTACAACCACGCATGAGATGGAGTAGTAGTAAGTGAACGACTGGTGGGGATCTCCTGAAATGTATAAGATAAATGACGTTACAGTAACCATTGTTAGTTTTAGTTCTCCCCTTGAAAAATGAGACTTTATATGTCAAGGAATTTACTTTGAATAACATTTAGAAAAAGACATATTTTGTTAATTTAAATGCCAACCTACTTATTAAAAATACAATACATAATGCCAATATAGACTAAGTTACCATTTGACTTGACGTTGTTCATCTCTCGGCTATGAGCGAGGATGGCTACGACGATGAATATGTAACAGTAGGTGATGACTGATACAGGTAACAGGAAGCCGAACGTCAGCAAGTAGATGTAGTAAGCACGGTTGGCGAGGGTGCGAGTGGTGTAGTCCCAAGAACACGAGGTAAAGAAACCCTCAGGCACGTAACGTGACCAACCGACGAACGGAGGAACAGACATTGCAAAGCTGTAACACCAGGCCAACACACATACCTGTAACATAAGATTAGACATAAAATACTCGGCTAGGGAGTGAGTGGTAAAGTCACAAGAGCATGAGGTAAAGAAGCCCTCAGGCACATAACGTGACCAACCGACGAACGGAGTAACTGACATTGCAAAGCAGTAACACCAGGCCAACACACAAACCTGTAACATAGCATTAGACATACAATACTCGGCTAGGGAGTGAGTGGTATACTCACAAGAACACGAGGTAAAGAAACCCTCAGACACATAACGCGACCAACCTACGAACGGAGGAACAGATATTGCAAAGCAGTAACACCAGGCCAACACACATACCTGTAACATAGCATTAGACATACAATAATCGACTAGGGAGTGTGAGTGGTATCACAAGAGCACGAGATAAAGAAGCCTTCAGACACATAACGTGACCAACTGAAGAAGAAGCGCAGACATGTCTAGACAGTAACACAAGGGCCAAGCCCTAGAGTGGTGTCATATTGATTGATGTTGACAGGAAGGTCTGGAAGGCCACCAATGTAATTATTAGAGAGCCTTGCAAACTTACGGTAAATACTCTTGAACACACCAACAAGCTGTTTGAATAATTTGTTTGTTTGTTTGATTTTTGCAGTTGAATATGTAAAACTTTAAATGCAATTTTGGATGATTTTAATTAAAAACACTCATATTATCAACTTATGGTTCACTAGATTGTACTTTTGATGATCATACAGTCTACTACAGATATCCCAGCGTAGGCGTGCTCACGACGTACCAATATTTCAATTTGCGACCAAAGAAGAATAAATAGTTTACATATAACTTACCTAAAAATGTATTAAAAGTTCGTTTATTATTTAATAATATTATAATATGATCAAACAGATGTTAGAAAATGTAACATTTACATATATTTTGACAGTTTCAAAACCATATGTTTTTGTTTATTTAATTTAGATTATTTAAATAAATAGGAAATATATTAAAATAATACTATTTAAGTGTTACTATAAATAACTATTGGTAAACAGTCATTGATGTTTATTATATGTGTCTTTTAAGTCTAATTAAAAGCGATTCATAAACATTGATAATTATTTGCAATGAATTAAAAAGACAGGTTATATTTACAAATAAATATAATTCATACAAAATGCCGGTGAATTAGTTACCGGTGCATTTTAATTACACCGGTAACTAATATTTTCTCGTTTACAATCACCTGATCAGTATAACTTTTTAGAAAAGTAACCCCACCCTGTCATGCTTCTATTACCCTCTTCTCAAGGTCACGCGCACCTTTAGGCTGGCCCAACTGTATAAATCATTACAATAAGAAAAACAAACCATACAGTTGAAATAGAACAGCGTGTTTTAGTCCAATGATGGTAAGATTGTATGTCCACTATATGACTATCGACATCTATGTGGTGGCTTGGCAGTTTTGGAAACAAATATATTAAAAAGTTGAAGTTAAAGTTTGTCTTATTTAACAGGGCAAGGGGGGCAGGTCAAAAATCACTGGTGGTTACATCGGGAATCGAACCTGGACCATTAGCATGGCAATCCATCGTCTTAGCCCCTTCTCAACGGCCGCTCCAAAACACTATGAAATATTTGTATATATTTCTATTATTCATTTAGTTTGTAATACAAATAAAATAATACAAAAACTATTGTTGTAGATTTAAGTTGAGTTAAAGTTTTACTTTTAATAGTGTTTAGCTAAATTATTTGGGTTTTTTCCAAAATGACTCTTTAAGTCAATAGTAGATCTTTATTAGATGGTAAGATAAAATTTTTGCTATAACCAGGATAGTGGTATAAATTTTTACACAGTTATTTACAGTTTAACATATTAGTTTTTGTTTTATTACTATCACTTCAGGCGCCGTGGAGGGCGAGTTAAGTTTTTACAGTGTTGGACTGGACTGATTTTAAAGAGTTTTGTTTAAGTGTTTAATTTATATTTTTAGTTTTAAGTGGTTGGCCACAAATACTGGTAAATGTGGCCACCTAGTATTCCTTTTGTAATTCAAACCTGTAATGTGTTTTTTTATAAAGGAATAAATTTCATTATTTCAGTGTGCTTGGACAATGACCGTGTGTAGGGCACACACGGTCAGGGCACACACGGTCATCGTCCAAGCACACTGACCTCCTTGCTAAGGTATATTATTCATAAACTTGTTAATTAGACTACAGCACATTCCATTACATAGTGTACAGCAATATATTTAGGCATATGTTATGTGTCAAAGGAAATAAATTATTGAATAGATCGTAGTTTTGCTTTTCTAATTATACACAAAAGAGTAACATAAGTTTGCCCTAGTGCTGTGTCAATTTATGGATATCTAAATAACAAGTACTACTACAGCTTTCGTTATCTCTCACTATACAATATAACCAAAGAAACATATTTTTTTTAATAACATTAGATTTACCTTAATCTATAAAATGTGTAAATTGTGTCATATTTTAATTTAATTGCGTTGAGACTCAGTAAGGTTTATTTTGATGACAAAGAATATTCCAACCCGGGACACTGTGGCTGGGATATTTCTAGAGGTAACGGTGAAACGCTCAATTACGCTTCTGTTTTTTAAGTGCCACAATTTGAATGCTCAGTAATTAACGATGTTTTACAAGTAACGAGATACGGTAGCTTCCTCTCTTCTTGTATATTTTAAACATATATTTATTGTAACGTGCCTAATAATGTAGAATGTTGCCATTTTAATTAAAGATTTGATGCATTCATTTTATAACAAGTAACGAGTGCATTTGCATCTTTAAGTTTTGTTCAAAAGTTTGTTTATATCCTGGTTCACAAAAGTATAACTAAATTGTGTGGTATTTTAAAATACAGTAGTATATTATATTTATTTATGACATAATTACCTCGTTTTTTATAACTACCTTTTTATTCAGTCATACATATTGTATTTGTTATTTTATAATGTTTTCCAATTATAAAACCAGTTAGATATTTTTAAATTAGCTTCTTTCATTCATTTGTGAGTTTTTCATTGACTATATAAACAAACATACAGACAAAAGCCATGCATTTTCTATAGACGCGCGTATGCGCTGCTATCTAACGGCGAATTATCTCAAATAAGGACTCGAAATACCCTTTGGCGTACTATTAGCTCAGATGTTAATCACTTCTGTGTGAGCTGGAGAGAGATAAAGAGAACCCACTGACACAAACTTGTGAAAATAGATCAGTTTCAACTAATTTCACAGAATAGGCAAAACGGCTTCAGGGGACCCATATGAGTCTTCCTGTTATTATAGTACATGGTTTTTGCGAACAGTCCCCATATTATATTTGTCCAGGGTTTGTAGATATATTATTTTTAGAAACTATGTAAATCCAATGCTACTATAATTATCTCTTCCTACTAACTAAAATATTATATTAAGGAAAGAGGTATTCGTAATGTTGATGTATTATGAATAATAATTCCCAAGTTTACGTTGAATTGGTATATTTATTCGTTAGCTAATGAAATACTTTTAAAATTATGTTATTAATAAATTATATAAACTAAACGTATTTATGGCATATCTTATTTGAAGGCTTTTATTGATTATCATTATGGCTACTGATATATATTTTTGAATAATTTTTTTTACGATTACCTAGTATATTTCAGTGCCTCCAGATGTTTTATTTCTGCAATAAACCTTTTTCAGTCTGTTATAAAATATATTGCATTTGTTTAAAGGTGTTTGAAAATAACTGCCCTAGTATTATAGGACTGAACGTGATTCCATTTGTACTTCAGGAAAATATGGTTTGAAATAGACTGGCTCTTAAAGGTTTATTGTTAGTGTTGATGCTTATTTCTTGTTGAGTGCTACGTTGCTTTATGTTGATGGCTATTTTTATTTGCCATACTTGGTGGTATATTTCCTGATTCATCACGTAATGTTAGTTTACTCAGTCACCAACTGTAAGATTGGTTATTGGGTATTACAAGTTCTAGATATAGGCTTTGGTGGTCCCTAAAGCATTTATTGAATATACATTTGTTAATATTTTTGTGGAAATAAAAACACATTTATACTAGTAGTCAATACAATTTATAAATTAATGAAGTGTCAACATAATAAAGGATGACATTTAAACATCCAAGTTCAATGTTTAGCAGGGACGGAATTAAAATTATATTGTCTTCATTTTTTTTATTTTATTCGTAATTAGTTTTATAGTAAATTTATAGTATGCAAATATTTTATGAAAACACACACGTGTACCACAGAATCGTGCCATGGCTCAGTTTGCGATGTCTCTTGTATAGCCATAGTTCAAAACTGTGTAAACTGTAATAGGTTAGAAATATTGTGGATTTAGGTTTCTCAATTATGTCCTTAATAATTTACGACTTCACTTTTGGATGTATCTTTTATCTTAAAGTAGACGAACACTGATGGCATTGATCTGATTGGACATATTTAACTAGTTTCATTTTTATTGATTTCTATAAAATTAAAAAAAAAATACCCATCTTAATTTCAATTTTCTTTTCATTATTAATATTTTTAAAAAGAAACTTGGTATAGTTACACAATTATTTTATAATTTTTAAAGATATTGCTTATCTAAATATATATTCAAATTACTTTATTTTCAATACTATTGTGTTTTTATTATTATAATTAACCAATTAAATCTAAGATGGGGTTTTTTTGTTCATTTGTATATAATTCTATAAAAATATATTAGGATAACAATATAACTATTTATTAAAATAATAAATATATTAGAATGACCAAATCCCATTCATGGAACGAGAACACCTAAAACAACCATTAAAAGTTATTCAAATGCCTTAAGTACTGTTGTTTTGAATTGTTTTACTTTTTTGTGAGCATTAAAAGTATATCAGATGTTTTTATTTAATGAAAAAGGGGGTCAATAAAATAAATTAAAGTTTGAATGTAGGGTAGGAGTGTTTGAATGGAGAGATGTTTTGTGTAGACGGTCGAGCTTGTATTCAAACAGTTGTATACGGGCAGTTTCACGGTCGAAAAATTAGCAAAGGTTTATCGGAGCTGCAATAGAACATAGAATGTACTCAACAATATTCAGTTGTAGTTACATAATAGGCCAAACCTAGTGTACCAAACTGTTCGTTCTTCAACGGGGAAAATATTTTTAATCGAAACATTGTTTAGAAATTTAATTATGGTTTTATAAAAATAATTTTAAATAGACATCTTACTCAATGGTATTGGTCATTATTTATTTATTATTAAGGCTCTGATTATAAAAATATGGATGGATATGAAGGGTGAATGCTTTTCAGTTCGTCTATGACGTTCGTGGTAAGTCCATCTCGTGAGTGTACTGGTCGGTGGCACTCAGTTCCCGGCCTGATGTAGTGGTCGGTGGCACTCAGTTCCCGGCCTGGTGTAGTGGTCGGTGGCACTCAGTTCCCGGCCTGGTGTAGTGGTCGGTGGCACTCAGTTCCCGGCCTGGTGTAGTGGTCGGTGGCACTCAGTTCCCGGTCTGGTGTAGTGGTCGGTGGCACTCAGTTCCCGGCCTGGTGTAGTGGTCGGTGGCACTCAGTTCCCGGTCTGGTGTAGTAGTCGGTGGCACTCAGTTCCCGGCATGGTGTAGTGGTTGGTGGCACTCAGTTCCCGGCCTGGTGGTTTGGAAAGCTGGTTGGGTAACTTGGATATTTTTCTATTTAATAAACCCATTCTGTGTATTGTTCAACTTTTTCATATTTTATATTTTTTATTTTATATTGTCTTTTATATGTTGTTATAATAATTGTGTTTGTATGAAATTTTTAAAGAGCACGTGATTTTCTTAACAGTCAACCGTACTCTATAAGCATGTAAGTTTTTAGGTTTTCTTAAATTATTGTGGGTTAAGAGGAAAATCCCTAGTTGTAAATGTAGTCAGTAACACCTGAAAATAAAATAAATGTTATACCTGTCGAAACCTTGTTTTTATTTCCTTAAATAAAGCATTGGAAATACCCATTAATTTTCAACAAATCATGAAAAATCCAATGCTAAGAAATAACTTTCAAACAACAATGATGAATTATCGTGATGGTTGTAGATTTATGAGGGTAGTTTTTATAATTAGGGGACCTACAGCTTTTTGATGTTTAGTTAACTGACTTATTAATCTTCCATATACAACATCCCGACCCTCACTAGTACCTAACAGGGATACTCCAATGTTCTCTATAAGTGGCCACGTCGATGGCAACCATTGAGCAGATGCCATCACCTACAATATCCACACTTTGTCCCCAAGTCGCTGGGTTACAGCACTGGACCACTAATGATGACGTAATACCGCCAAAAATGGCTTATTAGTCAACATAAGTCATAAAATTACATTAGAAACTGATGGACTGTATTGATGCACAAATGGCTTGGACAGGGCCAATTCTAACTCCACGTGACAAATCTCACGAGTTCAAATGTTATTAATTAACTTTATGGAAATGTTGAAGAAACATTTTTAGCCAACAAACAAACCATGTATAATCGGAAAAACATAATCTTACACAACATCTTGTATTTATTTTTATGGTATACAAACAATACATTTTCTCTTCTTATTCATAAATTTTTATTACATTTTTAAACTGATAGACACTAAATTAAAACTCTGACTCGAGGAAAACTGTCACCTATATATATGGAGTTGGAGAATGAACAATGCTAATGTCCCTTCTACAGTCAAGAAGGACAGATAACAAAGGAATGGACTAAATGTAAGGATGTAACCTAATGAATTACAGAGTTTCTTAGTTCTTAGATAGACCAATAAAAATGCAGTCAGTAATATCAATGTGCGCTGTTTAAGAGGGCTCTAAACCCCCGCGCTGAGAAGCGTAAAAACTTATTTGCGCGGTCCAAGATACTGTCTTTATTTACCGTCGTAAAATTTTAAATGAAGTATCTATTTGAAGAAAAAGACATTTTTGACTCGAATCACTTTTTAAAATTTTTGAATTTTCCTTCATTTCGATTTTATAGGTTATTGAAGTTACCCAATATTAAAACTAGTGCCAAAATAAAACTAGAGCTGTGATCGAAATTTTAAAAAGCGATTTTAGTCAGAAATTTATCTAGTTTCAATTTAGTTTTTGTTTCAGATATCTTTAAAGCTTTATCCGCAATATAGGACCGCGCAAAAGTCTGCATGGTAATTTATTGCTAAAAAATGCGGCGATTCGTGAGATCCAAGTGGCGAAAACCCGAACTTCTTAGTCACGGATGGATTTTACTACTTCGTTCACAAAAATCTTTCTTCATTTAACTTAACATCGATGGATGCAATGTAGACCTGCGACGACTGATATCAGTATCATTTAACATACTTAGAGTTAGTCTACTTACTTTTGTATGGCTTATTTTGTTTAAATTAAAATGTGCGTTCCCATGTGGTTCCTGGTATAATCTAACTACAAAGTAAAGCATAAAACATTTATTCGTAATGACAGTGCACAATATTTATTATAGCTTGACAAAACTGTAATAATCATCTATATACAACATATCTATGAAATAAATCATATAAACTACATTAACAAATGCGTACAGTAAAAATTCAACAATTCCAGCTATAAGTCACTGTCTCTATTACCTTTATTTTATTTTAAAAATATAAAAACAGGAATGTTAACTCGTAACTATTAATTTATTATAGTTCATTAATGTTGTGGTAGAAAAAATGCTAGTCATTTATTTGTAATTTTATAAGAAGGTAACTTCGTAGCAAATATTTTTCCTAAACAGTAACAAGGACAGAAAAGTATGACAGCCGGGGGACGGAGTGAGGCGGAGCGGAAATCTTTTGAGAACTTTGAAGTAATAGGGCGAGGTAGAGTTTGGGAAGCTTGTACCACTCCCGGTGTCTTCCGTTGACCAGCCAATGAGAAGACTTAGAACAGTAAAAATTAACAACGTGTTATATAAACATTGTGCAATGTGAAGAAAAAAAATAAAATACGAATTTAAAAAAGTTTTCTTAGCAAATTACGTGAATTGTAGATGAATTTAATACAATATTAATATAAATTGAATAAATATTATTGTGAACGATTAAGGTATACTTGGTTTACCGAAATCGATCACCCTAACATTCCTAGCCTACATATTGCACTTATTTTTTATAAATACAGTATAAGTATTATACTGTATGAAATTTGCATTGTGTGACGTTCACTTTTGTATTGAAATAAAAATGTTAAAGTATTTGAGATGAAATTGCTCAAATAAGATGTTCTGCTCGGTTTGTTTTTGTATTAAGTTAATGCATTTTCAATTACTTGAGTATCCACTGACCTAATTGGGTAGCTCGTGATCAACTTGTGGCAGGCACACTGATCAACTTAGGTAGCCATCGTGATGGACTTGGCTAGCACTCGTGATCATCATGACTAAAACTCATGATCAGCTAGGGCAGTACCCGTGATCAACTTGGGCAGCCTCCGTAAAAGGCTTGGCTAGCACCCGTAATCAACATGGCTGAAACTAATGATCAACTCGTGTAGTACCCGTAATAAACTTGGCTAGCCATCGTCATGGACTTGGCTAGTCAATAATGGGTGGCTAGTCAAGTATACCACAGGTGCTAACCAACGTAATCATTGGTGATTACACAAGTTCAGTTCACCAAGAGTGCTACTCAAAGTAATTATGGGTGGTTACCTAAATTGACCGTGTTCTACCTAAGATTATTAGAGGTCCTACCTAAGTTGACCACAGGCTCTACTCAAGGAAATCACGGGTGGCTTCTCAAGTTGACCACGGGTCCTACGCAATTTAATCACAGGTACTATGTGAGGACCATGGGTTCTATCCAAGATAATCACACTTATTACGCTCAAGTTGACCACTGGTGCTACTCAAAGTAATGACCGATAATACCTAAGTTGACTAAAAGTAATCCACAACGTAATCACAGGTACTACATAAGTTGACCACGGATACTACCCAAGGTAATCAGGTGTGTCTAACCAAACTGACTATGGTTGCTACCAAAGGTAATCATAGATGCTATCGAAGTTGCCCATGGGAGCTACGCAAGATAATCACAGATATTGCCCAATATGATCACTGGTGCTACCCAAGGTAATCAGAGATAATACCATAGAGAACCAAGAGTACTACCCAAGATAATCATAGGTACTAACCAAGTTGACCATGAGAGCTACCCAAATCAATAAAAGGTACTACTCAAATTGACGACTGATATTACCCAAGGTAATCAAGTGTGGCCACTCAAGTTGATCACGTGTGCTTCCCGAGGTAATCATATATTCTAACAGACAAGACCAGAGGTACTATCTAAGATAATCGAAGGTACTACCCAAGTCGACCACGGGTGCTACTCAAGGTAATCACAAGTACTACCCAAGTTGACTACAGGTACTACCCAAGATAATTAGGCGTGGCTACTCAAATTAATTACGGGTTCTCTCCTAGTGGCTACTCAAGTTGACCATGGGTCCTACCCAAAGTATTCACAGGTACTACCCAAGTTGACCACCTGTGCTACCAGAGGTTATCACGAGTGGCTACTCAAGATTATATTGAATGCTACCCAAGGTAAACAGGGATGGCTACTCATATTGAGCACGGATCTTACCCAAAGTAATTACAGACACTACCCAAGTTCACCACCGTAATTATGGGTGGCTACCCAAATTGACCGCGTGTTCTACCTAAAATAATTACAGGTCCTACCTAAGTTGACCACAGGCTCTACTCAAGGTAATCATGAGTGGCTTCCCAACGCACAAAGGATCCTACCCAAAGTAATCACAGGTAAGTTGACCACGAGTATTAACCCAAGGTAATCAGGTGTGGCTACTCAAGTTCGCCACAGGTCCTACCACAGATAATCACAGGTAGCACTCACGTTGACAACCTGGGCTACCCAAGGTAATCAGGTATGGCTACTCACGTTGAGCACAGGCCTTACCCAAGGTAATCACAGGCACTCATTATGTCACTCGTCGTATTGTTACAGTATTTAGGCATTGCTTTATTTTGATTGTTGGTCGTTTTTAACAATCGTGCTTAAAAAAATCGTTGTATTTAGTAATTTGTGTAGGCCTAATTGAATCATATTAAATTAATCACTCCTAAAATACTGTGAAATATTTATCAGTAAAACTAAAATGTTTAAAAATAATTGTGTAAGAACTGTTGTCGAAGTAAAATAATTGCTTTTCTCATGGCAATGGGAAAATTGAGCAAGATTATAATATACTATTTTAATTATAATTGATATCATTCATACGGTTCGCTTCGGTTTTCGTCTCTGTCCGCAAAAATGTTTGTTGTACCAAAATGTCTGCATTTTGAAACCAAATTGTCTCCGTAGTGTTATTTTCATGTATTGTAGTAATTCATTCAGCATACTTCATAAGCAAATAAAAAAGTTGCCACCCTTCAACTAATTTTTTATGTATGGAAATCAGTGTGTTTATGTTGTAATTGCCATAAAAATATGATAGTTTATGTGAAATCATTTTTTATTTTGTAAAAAATAACCAATACACCGTACAAAATTTATAAAACGTAAAATAAATTGTCAGGTGGTATTTTTTACCGTTACTTTTTAGCGTGTTTTATTTAGTTTTCAGTAAAGCTTATCCTTTAATGCTTTAAGCGTATGTTGAGAGTTGTTGTAGCGTTCATTTAATATTATTTTGTTTTAATCTTCAACTGAACATAAAAAGATACGAAATAGAAATTCTTTATGCAAATTGATGCCTTTTATTAAATATTTAACCACATACAAACCAATGTTTAGAGCACAACCCATCAGCTTTAAGGAATATTTACGAAATCCATGCTTTGTAATGTAATTTACTTAGTACTTTATAAAGTAAAGCGTATCTTTATGTTAATAAATCAAACTCTTCAATTGTAGAATATAAGTATGGTAAGCCTATGAGTAACTATGTTAAATTTTAACCATTTTGAGAATAACAAAATTTTAACAAGTATTATGAATTTGGAAAACGTTTCAGATAGAAATTCAATATTTTAGTAGACCCCCAATTTAATCAGTGAATAATTTGATTTCGCTGTAAAAAGTCTTCTTTTCTAAACAAATATTACTATTTTTTACAACAACAATATGGAATAAACACATGTTAAGAAATAAAATACAGCAGCAATACCGTTACTGACTGGAAAATTGACGATTGTTGAAAAGAATCGGCATTTCTGCTAAACATACATTCAGACAGAGAAGGTCGGGCGTAGTCAACTGAGGAGGTGGCAGGCGGGAGGGAGGGGTAGTTAGGGTTTCCGGTTGAAAATACTAAGAAAACTTACTATACAGGAAACGATTCAAGGAACTATATTGTACTCTGTCCGGTGGATTAAACTTCCTTAACCTAAAAAAACTTGTCGTAGTTCTAACCTATCTCACCAGTGTCGCATGACTTCTATATTTTCATTCACTTTAGAGCCCTCTTAAGCAATACAACCGGTAGTTTAGCTGTCTTCGTGTATTTCAATTAAGTCATAAAAATTTCCCTAACTTTAAAAATTTATTCAAATGTAAACTACATATATACGTTCAGGTTTTGATGTAAATGTAATGCAAGTTATAAGCCAGGTAAATAATATAAATATTTTGTAAACTTTGCATTTGTAAAAAATGCATATGTTAAATATCATATCCAAATGCTCCAAATGTATTTCAGAATGTTTCAAACTTATTTTTCCCTGGTCTGAATGGAAGCGACCAATAAATGTTAGTATCAGTGATCTTAGTCTTAATTTCAGAAGGCTCCGAGTTGCATTGTTTGCTAAGTTCTTTGAGTTCCAATATTTGGACTAGTCGTTATCTGGCTAAACACACATTTAAAAATCAGACCAAGGATATACATGAGCGTTTCTGACCAATCTACTCTAATGAAAAGCTCAGCAAAACTTCAGTTAGGGCCTCTACAAATATTGGACAAAGTACCTGCTCTAAATAAAAATTAAAGAACACCTATGGCAAACAGAGGGAGTCATCACAGGCCACTTCAGGGTGACCAGGGATTCTAAACTGTAATGCAAACTGCCGATCAAGTGGGTGATCTGATGAGTTCACTTTTGAACCAAGCAGAAGTCTCCCACCAATGTACAGAGGACGACCGGGAGCAATATTGTACCTTCTCAGAGGCACATGAATATTTCTCCAATGCTAGGTTCATGCGGCCCATCTGAAGAGTTCAATATTAAACTACGCAGGAGCATTCCACCCATGTACAGAGGACGATGGTAAGCAATATCTCAGAGGCACATGCATATTTCTCCAATGCTAGGTTCATGCGGCCTATCTGAAGAGTCACATTTGAAGAACGCAGAGGCCTTCCACACAGGTATAGAGGACGATCTGAAGCAATCTTGTACCTTCTCAGAGGCACATGAATATTTCTCCAATGCTAGGTTCGTGCTAGTGATCTGAAAAGTTCACTCTTGAACCACCCATCCAGGTATAGAGGACAATCGAGAGCAAGATATTGCACCTTCTCAATGTTACATGAATATTTATCAATGTTAGATTCATAAAGATGATCTGAAGAGTTCACTTTTGAACCACGTAAGCTTCACTCTTTGAAGCCTCCTATCTGGGTAGAGAGGACCATCGGGAACAATCGTGTAAATTCTCAAAGGCACACAAATATTTATTCAGTGTTAGGCACTCAGATTCACCGCACAGAGTTAAATACCTGACGTGGATCAAAATAGTACGTCACAACTAAAACAATCTAATGTTATCTACCGTTTAACACTTGTGTCATAACAACGAATGAATGTGTTCCCTAGTATAAACTATATTAGAAGCTTCATAGTCGTAAAATAAACTATTATCATTCGAATGTAACTGTAAATCTAAAATCCTGAGACAATTTTCTATGTGTATTAAATCTGTCTATCAGTAGAAATGTTGCTTTGATGGACACCCAACAAGGAGGTCAGTCAGCCTTATCATTTCACAATTTTATGTCTCAAGTTTCTATTTACACAAGTCTGCAAGTTTTGCTATCAGAGTGTGAAGACGAAACAAGTCATTGGTATGGATTTAACCGAAAAATTAACATTGATTTCTTGTGGTAAAATGTAAAATTACCTTCCTAGCGCAATACTTGGTCATACTACGACTGCCGGAGAGTGACTTGGAGGTGATCAACAAGTACCACTCAACCACGATGGCTGCGAGGGTAACGATAGACAGAAGACCAAAGTGTCCCACCCCTCTGGCGTACAGCATGCACCCTTTCACAACACATTCAGCATGTATACTTACCTTTCTAGCACCATACTTCGTCATCTTACGACTGCCGGAGAGCGGCTTGGCGGTGATCACCAAGTACCGCTCCACCGCGATGGCTGCGAGAGTGACAATGGATAGAAGGCCAAAGTGCCCCACCCCTCCGGCGTACAGCATGCACCCTTCCACAACATGATTACAAATGTAAAAAAGATAGTCATGAAAATTACAGCTGTAGTTGTAATGTACAAATATAATTCAAAGAACGTATCCTAAAATGTTAGATTTTGTTGTATACAAAAATACAACAAACCTAACATTAAGTTATTATCTAACCATAACATTAAAAAATATAAATCTTATTATCTAAAACAAGCCACGTCTGGACGAACTTTTTTTGGCTTCAAGGATTTTTTATTTTTATATTTATATAGGGAGTTACGACCACGATAAATCGATTGGCACTGGTCTCAACCCTGGGAAAATTCTCATTTCTGCCCCAGAGGGTTGAGTGTATCACGATGATGCTGCGCAGTAGACTGTGACGTCATATGTGCGAAATCAGCTGATTTGTTTATTCTATTAAATACTGGTAACTAAATCTACCAATTGCATAGAAGCATTCAGCTAAATAGTAAGCAAGTTATGTGTCACTTATCGGCTGGAATTGTAATTACGGGAAGTAGAATAGTATTTTTGTGTTCACTTTTGCCATTTAACACATGTGACGTCATGTGAGATGCGCGGGATACCTACCGTCTTCTTTTCTAGGTACCGTTGTTTTCGTGTGTGGTGATATATTTACTTAGATTATAATGTTATTTATTTTGCATTTTTTAGAATAAGGTTAACAAAAACCCAAAAGAAAGTAATGTTAAACTAATACTGTACACTCAAGTGGGGTATCAAATTCAATTTATTCTTCTCTTACTTGCAATATTCCATCAGATTTTAGAAAATACAATGTGGAAAATACTCCACTGCTCCAAAAACCAAAATTCATGGTCACACAGCTGAAGAATCCTGGTGAGGCCGTAGGCCACTCTTCATCTCGAGGAAACGTGCCGAGATCCACAAATGGGACTGAAGCAGGCCGCAGGCCGAACTTTTCCCTGCGAGGTCGTAGGCCGAGGTCTACAAAGGGGCCTATAGCAGAGCGTTTTGACGAGGCGGCAGGCCGAGTTCCACAAAGAGGCTAAAGGCATACGCGCAAAACCTCCGAAAAAAATCTTATTATTAACCTACAAGGTAGAGCAACAACAAACAATCCTCGGGATCATCTGGGAGATACGGGTACTACCTTTTCAGTTTGCAAAATTCAAATAAGCGAAGCTCGGCCTCTCGATGCCATAAATACAGCATTTAAACGAAGCATCTTTTAACTGAATTTCTGCAAGACCTCAACGGATTTCAATTACTAATTATTGTAATCAAAATCATATTTTTGTAGCTTAGAACTTAAAATCCCGATTATAAATTTAAGCTTCAATTTTTTTTTTTTTAGATCGAGATTTATTTAGGTGGGTACTGATTGATTGTATAATCACATAGTGGCGACACAGAAACTTACTGTCACACTATTTCTTAGCTTTAAGCCTAATAGGATTGGACAGTCTGTCACACGAACCCCTTCTCTGCTGAGTGGTAGCTGGGTACTGATTGACTGTATAATCGCATAGTGGCGATACAGAAACTTACTGTCACACTATTTATTAGCTTTAAGCCTAATAGGATTGGACAGTCTGTCACACGAACCCCTTCTCTGCTGAGTGGTAGCTGGGTACTGATTGACTGTATAATCACATAGTGGCGATACAGAAACTTACTGTCACACTATTTATTAGCTTTAAGCCTAATAGGATTGGACAGTCCAGTTCTGTCACATGAACCCCTTCTCTGCTGAGTGGTAGCTAGGTACTGATTGATTGTATAATCACATAAAGGCGATACAGAAACTTACTGTCACACTATTTATTAGCTTTAAGCCTAATAGGATTGGACAGTTCAGTTCTGTCACACGAACCCCTTCTCTGCTGAGTGGTAGCTGGGTACTGATTGATTGTATAATCACATAGTGGCGATACAGAAACTTACTGTCATACTATTTATTAGTTTTAAGCCTAATAGGATTGGACAGTTCAGTTCTGTCACACGAACCCCTTCTCTGCTGAGTGATACCTGGGTTTTGATTAATTGTATAATCACATAGTGGTGATACAGAAACTTGCTATTTATTAATACTATTTATTATTTTTAAGCCTAATAGGATTGGACAGTTCACTTCTGTCCCTGACCTATATATTCTGGAACCCCTCGTTTTTATTATCTCTAACCAGTATTGTCAGTTTTTAACTATTCTTTAACTAGTTCTTATTTAATAGAAAAAACTTATTACTTAAGGTATATTTTCAAATGTTTCAAATTTTATAGTTTCAATTATATTTTTATGTAATAGCTGTTTAATATTTGGCTAAATGTGAATGCTAAGTAAAAACATTAACTAACATTACGTTTTATAAATAAAATTAAGAAATATTTTCTTCTGTCTATGCACTAAACTTACAAAATATATACTGTTGTCGATGAATACTATAATAATAAACATAAGTAAATAATAATAAATAATAATTATTATTACGACTATATAACTACTAACTTATCTATTGTATCATATTTATTGAATTTGGAGAAATGGGCACAGAAAGTGCAAAAACATACAGAACAAATGTTCTGTCTCAAACAAGTTAGTTCCGGTCTGTGCAAACATACATTTACTTTCGTGTTTCTGGTATGTTTGCTGTGAAAGTATAGGGGTTCTATGGACTAACCCACCCACCCACCCATACAGGTACGGTGGTGATGACCCATCTGCCCACCCATACACATACAGTGGTATTGGCCCACCCACCCACCCATACACGTACAGTGGTATTGACTCACCCACCCACCCATACACGTACAGTGGTATTGACCCACCCACTCACCCATACACGTATAGTGATATTGACCCACCCACCCATACAGGTACGGTGGTGATGACCCATCTGCCCACCCATTCACGTACAGTGGTATTGACCCACCCGCCCACCCATACATGTACGGTGGTGATGACCCATCTGCCCACCCATACATTGTATTATTGTACAATACACCCATAGTGGTATTGACCCACCCACTCACTCATACACGTACAGTGGTATTGACCCACCCACTCACCCATACACGTATAGTAGTATTGGCCCACCCACCCATACATGTACGGTGGTGATGACCCATCTGCCCACCCATTCACGTACAGTGGTATTTACCCATCCACTCACCCATACATGTACGGTGTTGATGACCCATCTGCCTACCCATACATGTACAGTGGTATTGACCCACCCACTCACTCATACACGTATAGTGGTATTGACCCACCTGCCCACCCATACACGTACAGTGGCATTGATTGGTATACGAGGGAGGTTGCTGAGTCTCTCAGACGTTCTATAAACATAAACCCAAAGTAAATAGTGAGAAGGGTGGGTATGGTAAGAGAGGGGCGGAGAACTCCCCCCCACCACCACAGTTCCCTCCTTCGAATTGTACATTTAAAATTGCTTAAGATGGCATATGATGAAAATAAATAATTAAGTAGGGAATGATTGTTGATTTATTATGTATGAGGCTAAATAATGTTTTTAGTAAACATTTGAAGTTCATAAATTGAATGGTGTTAAGTTCTTTTAATTTGGGTATTTCCAAAATATTTTGACACATATATATACTGAGAGTTTTTAATTGTTGTACTTAAAAAGGCCTTATTCTTTAGACATAAGCTTATTATTTAAGGTATATTTTCAATTTTAATTAAATTCAGTCTATGTGTATATTAAATAATGTAATAATTTATGGATTACACTGATAAAAATTATGAGTCCAAATCATAATTAAAAGTAGATACACAATGCGTAATAAGTTAATGTTATGTAGTGTTAATACCAAAAATAAAATATAAATATGTTGAATGCAGAACATTTGGATTCACTATTCTCACATATAAGACGTAAAACTTGTTTGGATTGAGTTTGGTACATATTCTTCAATGGGAAGGGTATTATGGAAATCAACAATACTTTGGGATAGTCAGGATATATGTTCTTTATTGACAATCTGTAACACTTGCTTCGACAGTAAACTTTCATAGTCTTTACAGTTATGGCTATCCTTTATGGGTTTTATCCTTACTGTGAGTGTTATTTTATAACTAGATATTCACAATCTCGTTGTCTGGTAGAATTTGTTGTTATATAACAGTGCTACTATGGTTGTGAAACGATAATTTAGTTGAATATTTCATAAAAGCAAAGCTATAGCAAATAAAAATACGTTTTCAATTGGTAGTTAAATTACATGTACCAATATACTTTGGCACTGCAGTAGCCTCTGATATAAACAAATTTTGTATTTTGGAATATAAGACCCATCTCATGAACTTATCTAGTCTAAATAAGGTTTATTACAAAATCAGCGAGAAATTTTACTATTTGTTCTAAATTGAACTGCAGTAGTAGCACCTCATTTTCAAAATGTTAAACACAATTTATGGTCATATGTGTTTCAGTTAAAATAACCATTAATAGGCTTCCAAAGTGTTTTTATTTTTCTTCTGTGTAATACTTTTTAAAAAATGGATGCATTCATACTTTTAAAATTATAATTTTTTTTGTTTCATACCGATTTAGAAAATAATTATATAAAATGTGTATTCAACATTTCCTTTATTAATATGATGGATATGGTGTTTTTTTTTTACTGTCTTTACATTGAAACACGAACCACTGAAAAGTGTTTCTTCACTAAAAAACTCATCTCTACGTTAATATTTAATTAATACAACCTAAATATAAAAATAATGTTGTGCATTACAATTTTTTTAACTCTTTACTTTTTATTTATTATTTTTTTTTTTTTTTTATAAAGGAGAGTCTAGTCTCTGTTTTAACCCTACTCTACCCATTTCCTGTAGATTATGGATCTGTGTAAAGAGACAGAGTAAAGAGGAAGAACAGTAGGTGCAAGGTGAGTATTGCCGACAAACACTTCTAGTCAAGGCCAGGATTCCAACCTGTGCTATCTTTAACCCTATAAGAAACACAGTTCACTTTATGACAATTAAAATTAATTTACTACAGTATATCTATGAGTTGTATTTCCCTACTCGTAACTATAATTAATAACCTTAAATAATAGACACTGATTGTTATTTAATTATTTATTCATCCCCATGGCCATTGAGAAATATGGACATCAGGTAAGTATTTACTAGTCAGTCTTTGATGTAAGGTTGAAAAAAACACATAAACATATATTATCGTGTCTGATGATATGGTAAATGAGTGTTGTCAATAGTTACCGAGATGACCGAAGACCCATCGTCTGTGGAAGGACGACACTACTGCCATGGAGTGGAGGAGGGCTGTGCATAAATCCGCAGCAGCCAAGTTCACAATGAATGAAGAAAATGGACCTCGCAGTCGTCGAAACCTACAGTGGCAGAGTATCGTTGAGAACTTGTTTTAGGATTAAAAATACTGTCAATGTTTTATGCTGCATGGTTGTTTTTTACTTTAGTGTATATTGTTTATGACGGTATTCAAGGTGATTTTCTATGAAACCAATAATTATAAATACACCAAAAGTAACAGACCCATGTTTGTGAACCACTCTTTAACTAATTCTCAACAAAGTGGTTGTATTTGGGGGTTTTGCATTTTTTTAACTTGCTTAAGTGAACTGTAAAATAATAATCTAAATTTAAAATAAATAAATATCTAATTAATATAAATAAGTAATTACAAACATAAAAATAATGAGCCATAAAAAATAATAATATGATATAGATTATTTTCATAGATATTATATTTTCTAAAAGGTTGTTATAAGTCTTTGAAAAACCTATAGATTGTAACGAAAAATGCAATTTAATCATGTTCACTCTTTTAATTGATTTCATTGCCTTATTTAGAACATACAGTAAATGTTATGTTGAGAGATTACAAACTATTCGATAACCTTTATAATTATGTACTATTATAAGTTGCTTTTGGTAAAATATAAAGAATAAATACTGAAATAATTAATATAAACCTGGTTTATCATTTATTATTTTGTGCATTCAAGCTGTAAATTTGGTCTTTAGAATGTTATGGATCAGTTAATGAGAAGTCAAGGTTGAAAAAAAATCAAATAAATAATAGGCACGTAATTATTTCAGATAATAGTTTTAATGATGCCTTCTTCGAGTATCAGTCCTCTGAATATCTAGCAGTTCTTTTAGAAAGGCGACGTGATATTAATGCTTAGCTACCGTCTGAAATCTTTAATAGCCGAATTTTAAAATTTATATGAATGACGCTTGTGATTACCAACTTGCTCCAGGAAGAGTACCAATTTACATTATGTATGGATATCTCTTTGAATAATTCATAAATTTGAATTATTCAAGAAAAACAAGCACTATACATTGGTTTTAATATCAATTATTGGCGTCTGCGATATTTCAACGATGTCGAGCATTTCTAATGACAGTGACTCTTTTTAGTCACTTTTGATGATTAACATAGTTTAAACTTTTATTGTAGCTAGATCCTTGTATGTACATAAACACAAATTTGATTTGCATGAAAATTAAAGTACGAGATATTAAAATTACACCACATAATCATCACTAGAAATTAAAACATGATTGGAAACAACACAACTTCATACTAAATTAAAGTAACCATTTTTACGGACACAACAACCTCCAAACTCAATCTGCCGAAGTAATAGATCAATTTTATTTGATTATTTTACTGGTTACTGTATTGATTATTACTTTAAGGTTAGTATTAAATGGATCAGACAAACTTCACTTATAGAAATCACCTGAACAGTAACATTCTATTAATTGATCGAAAGGTTATTGTTGGAAACGTCAGACCCATTCGTACTCAATGGAAAGAAATCAACAACTACCAAATTGTAATATTACTAATACGAACTAAGCTTTACTAAAAGATAGTATGCTATGTTCTTGGTTTTGAGTTGCTTCACGAACCTGGTAAATACGAAAAGAACGAGTGCATTTCCCAGAAGGCCAGTCGTGCCCACCACGGCCAGCAGCCCTCCTACGGCGTAGTGGACCTCAGGCGGTATTCCTGGCAAGTAGCCCCACTCGGTGACGTTCGTCTCCTGAAATATAACGCCAAGTATTCTTTATATGACAATAGTGTACTTACAAAGGTATTGTTGTTGAAATATCGTATAATTTGCTCTATATCTATCAAATGAAGACTTTTTTTAATATGCAACCATACCAGGTATGCACAGCAGAACATTTATTCTTGTCTGCCTATATTTGGACCGTTTGTCCCTTCTTTATTCCATCGTTAAAATGAAACTATTCTACTAAGTCAACCTCAAAACAATACATATAAATTTAAAAAATTGCGAAAATATAATTCATACTTTATACACTGCCTAAAGTATTGACTAATGATTGTGTATGTCTTTTTGTTATTGTAATAGTTGTATTTTCATTTCAGTACTACTTCATCGAAGAGTTTTAAAAACTGCAAATAAAATCTAAATATTATGCTATGGCAGATTTAAAATGTCCACAACATTGTACACCTTATAACTTTTTATTTAAAAAAATATAATCTCCTTTAGTGCTGCATGCAAAATGCGTTCATGATCCACAATAATAGATTATTATTCATATAAAAGAACTAAAAGATTTTATGCGTTATTAAATATTTCAATAACACTGTATGTGTATGGGTACCACTGTATGTGTATAGGTGGGTTTGTGGGTAAATACCACTGTATGTGTATGTGTGGGCGGGTGGGTTGAACCGTACTGGATGATCCGTCCATGTCGGATCATAATATTTCCTTTTCAATTAGAACGGCTCCCATTAAGGCGCGGTTCAGAAATCCTAGGAGAACTGACTGGGCTACATACCAGAAAGAGCTGAAAGCTCGGTTAGACCATCCTGATCTGGTGTGTGGTGAAAAGGTAGATGGTATAGCTGAAGTATAAAATGCCAAATATTTTAGAATAAATCAAAAAGGGTAATTAGATCTCCCTCTCACTTGAGTTTCTAACCTTATGAGTGGCAGGGGAGAAAAGGGACTTTTTCTACCGGAAATAGAACCCAGGTCGGCAACATGCCAATCCATCCCTCATGTATTCAGCCGCTAAGAATATGAAGTATAAAATGTAATGTCTTCACTAGTTCATAACTATGTATGAATAGTTATTTAGTTAACCAATTGCGAAAGTTCTGAACAATATTAAATTTAAATTAGTTTCTGTGTAGGCACGAAGTCAGTTCAATATGCACGTGTCAATTGTAACTTATTCTTCTTCGTTATGATGTATTTCCATTTCAAATGACAAATTAGTGTTAATCATTGGAAATATTATTTATTTGTGAGCTTAGAAGAAATAATTAGACATTTCTTTCGTATTTTTATTTTATAAATTGGCTAAACTAAAATGAACATATTTGTAATCAAAATTAATACAAAATGAACACTTTGTAAGTATGTGAATAAGTGTGTGAATGTTATTATATAAGTGTCACTTTCTATAGTGAGAAAGTTGATAATACAATAAAATTCTAACGTTGTTTTCAGTTAAACAGGATAATATACTGTTAAAAAACCCACACATATATTTCCCAAGTCTATTATCCTTAAAAGATAATACCAATATTTCGTATTGAAATTTACCTTCTACCGAAGCTATTTTACTATTAAGTGTTTACTTGAAGGCTTGTTGGTTTTCAATTCTTCCATACATTTATGAACTATTTATATCTTATATACTCCACATACTGTCGACGCAGACATTATGTGCACCCGACTTTTAAGGTAAGAAACTAAGATACCTATGGAAATTCAAATTACACCATTCTTTTCCTCATTTAATTTTTCGTTTGTTATAAGTACTACAAAGTGTTGTTAAAATTTGTAGTAATTTGTATCTTAGTTCGAACCAAAAAAGTACCGGAATTTTAGCTAGTTCTCACTTTACATCAAATTTACACCGTTATTGTATCGCATTTATATGTCAATACGTGGTTGAAATTAATGTTTTCTATGAATATTAGAATTTTAGCTTTTCTAGAAAAAAGTTCTTATCAATTCCCTGAAGTTTTGTTTTCTTCACTCCTAGAGGTCGTAAAATTACTTGGTGTAGTATTAATCCTTGTAACATGTATCGTTACAGTACATTACTTTCATATGTGTAAATAAATACAGTGGCTTTAAATAGAAATAAATCAATTTGAAATAACTTTAAATTGATAAATTTAAGTACATTGAAATCAATATAAAATCACTACATTTACTTACACAAACGAAAGTAATGTATCTTGGCTATACATATCATAAGGATTACAACAAGACCAATTAATTAATTTTACGACCTCTAAAAGCAAAGAAAACAAAAACCCTAGGAAATCGATCCAAGGATCGATACAAGGACTTTTTTCTACACATTTTTAAACTCTAACATTAAAAAATGTATATAAAAAATTCCTATCAACCACGTATTAACATATAAATGCGATACAATAACAGGTTTTTGTTTAGTAATGGTGTAAATTTTATGTACAGTGAGAACAAGTTAAAATGGTGGTATTTTTCTGGTTCCAACTAGGATAACAATTACTACAACTTATAATAACATTTTAAAATGCACATGGAAAAACGCAAAATTAATCGAGAAAAACAATGGTGTAATTGGAATTTTCATAGGCCTCTTAGTTTCTTAGTAAACAACCTTCAAACTCGGGTGCACATAGTTTATGCGCCGACCGAACGCTCCTGTAACACAGAATGTTGTTTAGTGGCGTTAACCAGTTGAAAATAAGAATACCAATCGAAGGAACACGAAAAATTATGATTGTTTGATTAATGCATTTTGATAAATGTAGCTATTTATGAACTGAATAATATTATATTATAAACATTCTAGCAATTCTAGTGACAATTAATAGTTAGTTGCTGATGAAACCCGTAAAAAGGTAATGTATTGTAAAGTTAATATGTTATTGCCTATAAAGAGATAGTTATGTGTAAACTTAACTAAGGAAATAAATGTTCTCTGGTATGAGTAATCCAGTAAATATAAAATAACACTATTGCAGTAAAGACCATGATTTATTGCCAACAAACAAACTGGAAAAATGGAGAATGGTAGCCACATAAAGCAGGTGAATTTATATTTTAAATATAATTTAATCCCATATTATATATTTGATATTGATTATTTAGAATATACTAACAGGGATAAAAACATTAAAAATTATAAACAATTTTAATATTCTAAGAATACTGCTGATAAGGTTCTTTGAAAATTGAAATTGATTTCTAAAATTATATGGCATAGAGATATTAATTCAATATATAACTTCAATATAATATTCAAAGATAATTCAATTTAGTAACTGTCATTCCACTTGGATAGTAGTTGTGACGCTCAACAAGTTTATTTACGATGTGAACTGCAGTGATTAATTCTAGACGTATAATCAATCTCGCAAGTACATTGTCGTGTTTAAATAAGAATTTTATGTACATTCACATTGAATGTATATTTCAATGTCAGAGCCAATCCCGACATATTGATCTAGGACTCATAAGATATGTTAGAAATAATATAATAAATGTTTACTTAAAATAAAAGTATTTATGTCTACTTTACTTTATTATTTCATATATTTTATGTTTATTATTTTTATTTCAAGTATTATGTAAATTATTTACAATTCCGTAGAACGAAGTGTTATTAATAGAACATGTTTTTTCTCGATTATTATACAATTTGTATGTCACAAATACGAGTACTGCCATTAAAATAAGAAGAGGTTGTTAACTTTTATTTAACAGACAGTTCTGAGCCGTAGCACAGAGTCGAGTCGTTTCGAATAGACGCCTTACTCGCTGTTTGTTTTAGTTTGTGTGTCTGTGTTACTTTTCGTTGTTCCTTGTTTCTTGTTCGTGTTGGTTCTGTCTTGTTAGCCGTCATTGGACTGCTGCCGTTTGTCTTCGTCGGCATGGTTGGCTAGATCTTTGGTTAAGTGTTCGTAATTATCCTTTTTATTTACAGTTACGGCCGAATGTAGTTTATTTGTCGTTAATTAATGTATGTGTAGTTGTTTGGTTTCAGTTTATAGTGCTGTTGTCCGTTTAGTTTAATTCATTTTTGTCCTGTTGGTAGGTTAGCAGTCACACCATAAGTCACATAGCTGCCGATTTAAAATGTATTCTTTCATGTTGTTAAAGCTTATTTGTAACGTTAATATTACTTAAGACTGCTATTTAATGATGTTTCTGTCTACTATTTATCTATTTTTGTAATTTAAAATATTTTTCTTTTGCTACTGTACCTGTCACTTTAGACAAGCCTGGCCTATCTTTTTAACGCTTTGTTTGTAGGTCATGGTTAAGGTAACTTAATTTTATTTTATTCTTTGGTTTATTTATTTTTTGTGCATTTAAATTTTGTGAGTTGTAAACGTATTTTAAATACCTTTTTAATTTGATTTAGGCAGCCTTCTATTTTAATTATATATTTTTTATTTTATAGATTATTATTTTTTACCCCTAATATTTATTTAAATTTTTATGTTTTCTCTCCTGTGCGAGGCTGCATTAATTTTGTGGGGTCGTTTCAGCTTTTGGTCCAATTTTGCTAATCTTATTAACTCCTTTTTCAGATGTATCATGGTCTAGGCCTAGCCCACTTTTCATGATTTTTCCTGACCTTACACGCACTTTTGCTATAATTGTGTATTTTCTTGTTGGGTAAATTTTTTGTTTGTAGAATCTATCATGACATAATTAATATCTTATAAAAAACTTTTCGTTTTTGTTGATTTCAATTTGTAGGTAAATCTCATTTTTGGGTATTTTAGTTAGTTAAGGACATACGCTTTTAAATTTTGTGAGTTGTAAACACATTTTAAATACCTTTTTTATTTGATTTAGGCAGCCTTCCATTTTAATTATACATTTTTATTTTATAGATTATTAATTTTATTACTCCTAATATTTATTTTAATTTTTGTATTTTCTCTCCTGTGCGAGGCTGCATTAATTTTGTGGGGTCGTTTCAGCTTTTGGCTCCAGGGTTCGGGAGGGGAGATGGATCGTTACCTGCATTGACTTCCTACTTGATATCGCCTAGAGACATAGTGGAGAACCTATGGGCTGGGCCGTCCTTTCGGCCTTCTTTGCGGCCCAGAGAGAACAGCCACCTATTCCTCCCTTCCTCGCTGCGCTGTTGACTGTTTCTCCAGGCAGATGACTTCAGCAAGCAGGTGAAATCAATCCTTTACTTTCTTCACCCCTATCGGCTACTTTTGTGTATTTAAGAAAGAAAATAAGATGGCAAAGAAGAAAAAGTGTTGTCTGGATGTAAATTTATTTAGGAGTTTGTGTTATTGTGTGTGACTGTTCTGGGGATTTTCTTGGCTGTAAAGGAGGGTACCACTATATTTTATTTTTTATGTTTTTTAAATTTAATTTGTTGTTGTTGGTGATATGGTATTTTCTTGTGAACGGGGTTCTGGAAGGCTTTCTTTTTTAACTTCCCATTCCTATAACGAACCGCCTAGTTTCGCCCACTGGATTCGATGTAATTATTAATTGGAATCTTTGTTTGATTTTTTAACTTTTCTAAATTGGCCTAATCTTTAAATTACTTTTGCGTTCCCGAGGCCCCGGATAATATGTATGTATTAATTATTTTGTTAGTTTTATTTTTGTGTAAATATTGTTAAGTATTGTTTCTTGTTGTAGATTTCTCTAGTTTATTCTTGGTTGTATTTGCTATTTATTTATTTATTATTGTCAAAGTTAGACCAATGTTGTTGTTTCCTAGTTATTTTATTCTTATATTTTTATAGTATTTTCTTTTTCAAAATTTTGTTAATTTTTGGCTAGCCCTAGTAAAAATAAAAAAAACAATTATTGTTAACTCTAGAACGGGCAACCACCTATATTTTTTATGTGCTTAGTTTTGAATTAATATATAAATATATTTTTTATATATATACAAATTTTAATTAAATATCTATTTTTTTAAATAAAACTGCACTTTGACCGTAACTTGGTGTTTTTTGTTCTGTGTCCTCCTGAGTCCAGTGCATTCACACCCACCCTCGATGGGCCTGGACTTTTTTATTTGTGCGAAGGTGGGTTTCAGTTCTAAAATGCAACTTTACATTCTTTTCACAGGTTTGGATAATATTTTACCCTAATGCTGCTTTGAAATTTGTACCTATTAGGGGTGTTCGAACGAAAATTATTTTTGAAATGTTTTAAATGAAATTGTTAGTATCCATGAAAGTAATAAATTTGCTATGGAAAAAATTCTAAAAAATCTTTTTATGGAGATATGGCTGCCCAAAGTGACTTTATTTGACCTTTTTGGTGCATAAGTCATGAACAAACCGTGAAATAGAATTTATTAATAGTTTGAGAATGTAGAGGACATCAAGTACTTATCAACTTAGTATATATTAAATATAAAAAAAATGTTTTTAAGTGATACAAATTATCTATATTTATAAAAGAGGATGTTTGTATTTATATATATATAGATATATATAAATGTTTGAAGTTTATGCGCTGCCAAACCATCCAACCGATCGCCATGAATCTTTAAGATGTTGTCCTGTATACTCCCGAGATGGCTTCTGTGAAGTTTGATGCAGATCCGTCCACAGGATTCCGCCCCACGGGCTCCTAAAGATGCCCATGTTATTCAAATGGAGAATCTGAATTGTTTACAAAAAACATATGACTGTGTGGTTTAATGTAGTTTCACATGCCATAAGCAGATTGAAGTTCTCACAACAACAGTACTGTATATGTTTTGATTTATTGTAGTTCTACATTTCACCTTGAGAGTGTAGCATGGTTTTTTTCTATAATTCTTTTTATTGCTTTATTTTGGTATGTCAATGAAAAATGAAAGGCGAGACAACGTCCGCCGGGTTCAGCTAGTTTTCCACAAATGATATTTTTTCAAATTTTGAGTTGAAATGTATACAGCCATCTTTGGATATAAAATAGATTAATAATATATACAAAATGTATTGCTAAAGTTTGCTAAAAATGTGGGAGTTATGATCATCTGTCGAATTTGTGGGGCTATGAGGGCGAGAGTGGGAAGGGGAATACATTGCTTGTTCGTTAGTGAGTAAGGATCTTTACTACTTTTAGCGGCATTTGCGATAAAATATAGAACAAAATTCCTAAGAGAGCTAAACTGGACGCCCGTACGAACACCCCTAATTATACAAACTCCTATTTATTAGGCTACAAAGTAATTCAAATTAAAATACGATATTTTCATTGGATATGCAGAATGTATATTGAAGAAAGTATTATTACAAAACGTTACTTGTTCAATGAGATGTGTTTATAAGAAATAATATGTTTTGTCTGGTTCGTTTTCTTACATCTTGATAAACAATGTTACTTGTTCAATGAGATATATTTAGAAGAAATAATATGTTTTGTCTGGGCTGTTTTCTTACATCTTGATTAATTTATTCTTATCTCACTACTTCCAAACAACCATGGACAATTTTACTACCTGGAGGTAAAAAATTACCCAACCCCTGTTTGGAAAAGCACGAAAGGTTATTCACTTTCTTTACCTGCTTACTGCAATAACTTCTCTCCGCCCTCCAACAATGCTCATTCGTCTATACTAGTCCAAATTATATTAGAGTCATCAAATGTTTTATGTTGTAAATTTTCCAACTAGATTTCAAGGTAGCTCAATATCAAGCATCGATAATTGTTTTACCGTTATCAATACAAATAAAATTAAGATAAGCGGTATTATTACAATGCTCTCTGACCATGATGGACAGGTTTTAAATGGTGAAACGAATGGAATGAGTAACATCAAAGAGTGCTCCTTTTTAAATGAAAAACGTAGAAAATTTTCAGAAATTAGCAAGACTATATTTAGAAAAACTTTCGGGAAAGAATCATGGGATGCGATCTGTATGGCTCCAATTGATAACAAGTTTACAGTGTTTAACAATATAGTTCATTACTATATTAATTAATTACCATACTATATTAATATTACTCATTTCCAAAGACAAATTTCAAAATTAAAGGTAAACGTTTAAACTGGATCACTAATCAATTAAGAGATGAAAAACAAGAAATAATTCAACTAAGTAGACATGCAAGAGTAACTAAAAACCTAAAACTTTCTAAAATTGCCAAATAAAAAACTAAATCTATAGAAACAATTATTTAAAACAAAATGGGAATACTTTGACAAACTATAAAATCCCGTAATGTAACAAAAACCACATGGAACATTATAAATTCTGAAGTAGGAAATAAAAGCCCTAATTTTCAATCAAATAAAGATGTTATTAATCCTGTAGAAATTACTAATATTTTTAACGACTATTTTACTGCTCAAATTAAGATAGATGATTTATCTATGGCTTGTAGGGGAAATGTTGAACATCCTTCTCATTCAAACACAACCAGCATAGGACAACAATCATTAAATTTCTTTTGACACATACTAATACAAATGAGGTTCTTGAGGTTCTTGATATTTTTGCATCACTCAAAGATAATTATTCTAGTGGTTATGACGAAGGACTATTAAAAATATTAGAATCAGCATCAGAACAGCTCAGTAAGGTTTTAGTTCATCTAATTGACGCTTCAGTTTCTGTGGCAAATTTCCAGATTTTCTCAAAATAGCAAAAGTGATTTCTATATTTAAAAAAACACAATACAAAATAAAAATTATCTGTCGCCCAGTATCTTTATTACCCTCATTTTAAAAAATTTATGAAAACTAGCTTACAATAGACTAATATCATTTTTGGAAAACAACAAGAAATTAGAAAATAACCAACACGGTTATAGGAAACAGAAATCAACTAACTATGCAGCAGTTGAATTTATAGTCAATTATACAATCAATTGATAAAAATGATATCTTGATTGGAATATTTATGGAATTATCAAAATCTTTTGATAGTGTAAATCATTCTCATCTGGTGTTTATTTTAGATGTTATTTAGCTTTACAGTGGTTCAAATCATATATTACCGGCAAGCAACAGTTTGTTGAGATATCACATGTAACTGAAACAAATACAATTCAAATATTTCAGTCTAAATTACACGACATTGAATTAGGAGTACCGCGGGGTTCTAACCTTAGACTTTTGCTGTTCCTCTGTTATTCAAAACATATAAATACTTGTCTCGAACGTTCATCTTTAAGCAGGTTGGTTTTGTATGCCGATGATGCAAATTTAAAAATATCTCATAAATCACTAGATCAGTTACCCAAATCATTAGTTATTACAAACATTGAATGACAAAACTCAAACTTATTTCTGAAATCGTATAATTTAACCTTAAATCTTGAAAAAAAAATTACCTCCATTTTAGAACAAGACAGAATAGAAAACCAACATATCTAGATATTGAAAATTTACGAATCATAAATTGATAATATTAAGTTCTTTGGACTATTAATCGAATCTAACTTAAATTCGAACCTTCATTTTGACTACGTAATGAAAAAATTAGTTCAGGTTTATTTGCTCTCAGAAAAATGCCTACCCTATGCAGCAATCAAGTCTTAATACAAATTTACTATTCTTACATACACTCTTACATAAAATATATGAAATGTTTATATGGTGCTACGTCAAACAACAATTTAAATGAAATACTAACAGTTCAACACAAAAAACACTACGAATAATGATAAATCTAAAATTTACTGATTCTGTTAAAAAATACTTTTCAGTATTTAAAGTTTTAACAGTATTTGGGATGTACATTTATGAAACTATATTAATTTTTAAAAATATTAACTTGAACAGACATCAGGATTTTAAACAAAAATATAACAGGAGAAATAAGCATAACTCAGTCTCAGAACATCATCGGCTAGAATTGTTTAAACAAAAACCAAAGGATGCTGGAAATAAATTCATAAGAAAACTCCCAGCACAGTTAAAGAATGAGAAGGAGATGACTTAAAAGGCACCTTACAAAATATTTGATTGATCTAGCCTTATACTCTATTGATTAGTTTGAAAATAATTTAAATAAACTGTACATTTTATTAAAAGCTGGATTAATTTTTATTGTTTAATTTCAAGTTTCCAATTTACACATAAGTTTAAGGAGACGCTATTCAATGTACACACTTTTTGTACCACTTTATGAATAAACATTATTGACTTATGACTAAACAAGTTCTTTATATTTATATAGCTGCATTGATCTACTTATCTCCCACACAAACAATCAAAAGAGTCCAACAACCTTTTAAAAGCATGACTGCTAAATACCACTTAACATAAATAAAATTATGGTTATTACAGCTTTAAGCGTCCTCATTATAGTTACTATAAACCACTTATAACAAACAATTTAATATGATCTAATAAACTCTTATCAGGATCCATTATTTTATACTACTTACTCTCAATACATATAACGTATAGACATCTCTTTACAAGTTTGGATTCTAAGAACCCCTCTGCTTCAATATAACTAATGACGGTCTAAAAACCCCTTTTCAAGCAACGTCACTGCACATAACTAATTCTAAAGAATATTAATGTGTGAAAGAGAATTAACTCTTTACAAGCTTAGTTACAAAATAAGCCCATCACTTACTCTCAATACAGTATGTCAAAGTGTAATGGCCTATTTACAAGCATGGTTACACTATACAACGCACCCTAAAGCCAAACAGTATGTCAAAGTTAGTGACCTATTTACAAGCAAGGTTACACTATACAACGCACCCTAAAGACAAACAGTGCTTCAAAGTGTAATGGCCTATTTACAAGCATAGTTACACTATACAACGCACCCTAAAGACAAACAGTATGTCAAAGTTAGTGACCTATTTACAAGCATGGTTACACTATACAACGCACCCTAAAGACAAACAGTGTGTCAAAGTGTAATGGCCTATTTACAAGCATGGTTACACTATACAACGCACCCTAAAGACAAACAGTGTGTCAAAGTGTAATGGCCTATTTACATGCATGATTACACTATACAACGCACCCTAAAGACAAAGAGTATGTTAAAGTGTAATGGCCTATTTACAAGCATGGTTACACTATACAACGCACCCTAAAGACAGTGTGTCAAATTTTAGTGACCTATTTACAAGCAAGGTTAATCTACACAGCTCATCCTAAAGATAAACAAAGATAAAAATTTGTCAAAGTGTAATGACCTATTTGTATGCACGGTAACTCTATACAAATGATTCTAAAGACAAACAATAACGAAAAGTATACCGAACTATTTAAAAGCAAGGTTAATCTATACAAGGCTTTCTAAAGATAAACTATGTATCAAAGTTTAACTTTGTGTATTTACAAGCATGGTTACTTTAAACTACCCACTCTCAGTATACGCAATCTATGTAAGTGTAATTATCTCTTTACATGCTTGTATAGTTTATACAATGTTTACTTTATACATAAGTTTAATAAACTATTTATATTCATGTATACTATATACCACTCATTCTCAGAAATTCTAAATACCTCATCTAATGCAAGTCTACTGTATATCAATAAAAATTATTTTCAATGTCTAAAGCCATGTTCTTAAGAATGTCTTCTATACAGCCCTCACAATCAATACAGACGATTATAAAAGTCTATTGACGTCTTTATAAGCATGTCTTCTATACAGCCCTCTCAATCAATACAGACGATTATAAAAGTCTATTTACGTCTTTATAAGCATGTCTTCTATACAGCCCTCACAATCAATACAGACGATTATAAAAGTCTATTTACGTCTTTATAAGCATGTCTTCTATACAGCCCTCACAATCAATACAGACTATTATAAAAGTCTATTGACGTCTTTATAAGCATGTCTTCTATACAGCCCTCTCAATCAATACAGACGATTATAAAAGTCTATTTACGTCTTTATAAGCATGTCTTCTATACAGCCCTCACAATCAATACAGACGATTATAAAAGTCTATTTACGTCTTTATAAGCATGTCTTCTATACAGCCCTCACAATCAATACAGACGATTATAAAAGTCTATTTACGTCTTTATAAGCATGTCTTCTATACAGCCCTCTCAATCAATACAGACGATTATAAAAGTCTATTTACATCTTTATAAGCATGTCTTCTATACAGCCCTCACAATCAATACAGACGATTATAAAAGTCTATTGACGTCTTTATAAGCATGTCTTCTATACAGCCCTCACAATCAATACAGACGATTATAAAAGTCTATTTACGTCTTTATAAGCATGTCTTCTATACAGCCCTCACAATCAGTACAAACGATTATAAAAGTCTATTTACGTCTTTATAAGCATGTCTTCTATACAGCCCTCACAATCAATACAGACGATTATAAAAGTCTATTGACGTCTTTATAAGCATGTCTTCTATACAGCCCTCACAATCAATACAGACGATTATAAAAGTCTATTTACGTCTTTATAAGCATGTCTTCTATACAGCCCTCACAATCAATACAGACGATTATAAAAGTCTATTTACGTCTTTATAAGCATGTCTTCTATACAGCCCTCACAATCAGTACAGACGATTATAAAAGTCTATTTACGTCTTTATAAGCATGTCTTCTATACAGCCCTCACAATCAATACAGATGATTATAAAAGTGTATTTACGTCCTTACAAGCATGTCTTCTATACAGCCCTCACAATCATTTACAGATGATTATGAAAGACTTATCTCGAACCTCATGATTTCTGGAGACCGACTGATGAGGAAACACCTTTAGCAGCAATTGTTTTTAAACCGAATTTGGAACCATTAGAGTTAATGCAATTTTCCAACGGACATCTTTCGGCCGCTCGAATTAGGGCAGTCAAGCAGTTAATCGGTTACTTCCAATACAACGAGCCAACAGCCTTACATGCAGACCATCTGGAAGTTGTTCCAGAGTATATTAGAGGAAAACACGTTTTTGTGACTTTAGATGCAAATGCCAGATCCGTTACGTGGCATAATCAAGAGACGACGGAGGGTGGCGCTTTGTTGGAGGTGCTCATTTTGAGACAGAGTCTCATGGTTTTAAACGAATCATCCAAAACCGCTACACACCAAGCCATAGATATTACGTTGGCTACCGCGGCTCTCGCAAGACATATTGACAACTGGAAAGTCATGGAAGATATTAGTATATCATAGATTAACTATATTTAGGCTTAGTATTAGTATGGAAGTTGGTATTAGCAGACCAGGATTTAGGGACTACGGAAGGATGGACAGAGTTCAGTTTAATGTTTTAGTTAGAGAGAAATGTAATGACTGGGAACGCATTAGTGACGTCAATGTTATGGGTCACTTCGGCCATACGTGAGACTTGTGGTAGGCTGCTCCCAATTAGAACTTACAGGGAGAAAAAGGTATGTCTATGTCTACTAGGACATATTGTGAGCATGAGTTCTATATATATCTCACAATCAATACAAATTATTTTCAAAGTCTAACGACATCTTTATAAGAATGTTTTCTGTACAGTGCTTACAATCAATACAAATTATTTTCAAAGGTTAACGATGTTTTGAGGGACATAAGCATGTCTTCTGTATATCCCTCAAAACCAATAAAAATTATTTTGAAAGTCTAACGACGTCTTCTAAAGCACGTATTCTATACAGCTCTCATAATCAATACAAATTATTTTTAAGTTTAAAGACATCTTTATAAAACTTTTTTACAGTCTTCACAATCAATAAAAATTATTTTAAAAGTCTAACGATATCGTCATAAGCATGCATTCTATATTATATCTCTAAAAATCAGTACAAAGCATTTTAGAAGTCTATCCACATCTTCATAACATGTCTACTATATAAACTCACAATCGATAGAAATGATTTCAAATTCTAATGACGTCTGTATGAGCATGTCTTCTGTATAGCCCTTACAAGCAATGAAGTTTTTTAGAAGTCAGGTGATATCTTTATAAGCATGTCTACTATATATCCCTCACAAATAATGTATGAAAACCTTTTTTATAAGCATTAAAACTAAAAACATTTATACACGAACTATTTGTAGATTTCCAATTGTACAGTATAACTGTATCCAACTGCACACCAAGCTCTACAAATGAGTCTAATTGGAGTGTAATATTAATGATTTATTTTCACAATATTATATGTATTCTACATTATTTATATTTTCTATTAACAAATATTTTTTCATTTTTTTCGTTCTGTGTCCAATTTGATTTCATTGCGATTATTTTTACTCAGATCTGAAATGTTTACTATGCAGCTTTTTATATCACTTGTGGATGTCTCATAGTTTTTTTATTAATTTACATAATGAATACAAAACTAACCTATTTCAGTAAAAAGAATAAATTATTTAACTATTTATTTGAATTGTTCCTTTCTTAAATCCTGTTTAACAAAGTTGAACTATTTAGATTTTAGATTATAATATTAACTCTTCATTTTATGACTAGTGATAGTAAATCCATTTATTCGCTCACTGATAAAATTTCCAAATATTTATAACATTACTCGAATTCATTAACTCATGCAATGTCTTGAGTTCGAATACTTACGTTGACATTGGTATTCATATTCCAGAGTGCTTACATTCTTAGCCCCTGTATTCTGCACATCACCAATACACACTTGTCTCACATCGTAGAACAATTCTTTTGATTATTAAAAACTGACATTGTTCATCAAATAGTCTAACTAAAATTATTAACAATTATTTCAATTGTTATTCTTACTTTAAGGACACTTAATTAATTGTTGAGTATAAAACTAAAAGGGCGCATGTTTCTTGGTAGATTAACTACCCTACCCACGTTTTACTAACCCTCACATCCCACCCACGTGAGCACAAAGATTTTCATTATAAGCACTTTATTTTCATTTAATTTCACTCAGACACTCAGGTACAGTGAAATATGAATAGAATCGTTTAAAAGTAACAACACCACAGGTTCAGATTGTTTAAATATATGCCGCTATTACTGTTAAATATGATAAAATGGTGAGGAAATAAAGTTTAAGGAATAACTATTATTAAAATAGGAGAGCTAATAAACTACATTTATAAATTTGTTTAGATTTTATCACGTCATTGCCTATTTTCATTACATTACATATTTTACATAATTTATATTTAAATAAATCACTATTTAATAAATAAATTGAAAACGTTTATAAAATTATTTAGAAAATCATAGTATCCATTATAAACTACACAGCTCTAGTTTATTTAATTTTAACCTAAAGGGAGATATTTTTTAATATTATGTAGAAAAATTATGTTTTACAAAACATTTTTATATCGTACATATTTATGAAATTGAAAGCAATATTAAAGGATATTTAAAGGAGGTTTTTCAAGACATTAATTATTTTTATATCAATTTTGAAACATATCTTACTAGTTGGTCTTTTATTATAATAATTGCTCATACAATATTAAAATAGTTTTGCAGCTCGTAAAAATGAGTGGAAAGTTCACAAACATGGTATTTTGAATTAAATAGTTACATAATTTGAATATAAATTATTTTAATAAATTGCTCAGTAATTTATCAAAACAACAATTAAGTTATACACTATTTCTTGTGGTTTTCCAAAATAAACAATAACATTGTCTTTTTTAACATTCAACACTCACCAGAACTTCTTCTTCGAAAATAATCCACTATGTTAAATTTAGAACTTTATGCCTTTTACAGCGTTGGGGAGTTCTTGACTCTGGCATGACTTGGCATTTCTAGTACAGTGCTTGAAACAACAAACAATTGTAGGCTATCTTGTATTATTTACCACATAAAGTGGTCTGTTTAATATAAATTATTGACGCTATTATGCAACCATGTTATTTTCAGAATTATTTTATATGATTTGAACAACTAATATGTTTCATTTTGTAGATAACATTTATCCTAGACTCTCTATCAATAAAATTACTTTTTGACGTTTTTCTATCGATGTATAAGAGGTATTCGATGTGCATAAGAAATCCTTGTGTGGTCAATTCTTTACATCATTGATTTATTTATATTTATAGCTTTATCTGATGAATTCTATTTTCCTACACAAAACTCTAAATCATAACAAGTGAATATTAAATGTTTCATTATTTCTGTTATACGTTGATGTATAGTCTAAATAAATAGTGTATACACTTTTTAAATATGTCTAAACTAAACACAAAATAATTTATCATTCCAGTTACAAATAATTCGCATTTATTGTATTTTTTAGTAATATCATGATTTGTAAGAATATAGTTCCAATCTCAATATTTCCTTATATACTATAATTTAAGCAGAACCCTATAATTTCTTTTCACAAAATAGATTATTGTAATCATAAAACACTTTGTTAATATTACAAACCACTTTTTAAAAAATTGCTAAAACATTTTATTTAAGTTTCGAAATTTTGTTTGCATTAAATTTGTTGACTCTCTCACTCTTTGTAGATTAATTATAGTACTTTTAAATATAAATTACTAATTAAAAGAAATTTTACGCAATTTATTATTCATTATGCATATATTTGATGAAGCTAAAAGACATTTAAATTGAAAAAAAATATTTTTTTAAATGATTCATTAACTACTTAATTCATTCTTTGTTCTGGAAATAATTCTTTTGTTAGTTAGGGAAAATAGTGTCTCATAAAGAAACATTCTTAATACATAATTAAGTGTATTAATTTAAATAACAAAGCAAACAAATAAGACAAAACATGTTTAATGTTCGCGTACAGTTCCCATCGACGCAACCTTCCACAAGCTAAAAGTTGGCAGGACGACTCGGGTTCAAGTTCACGGCAAGACTGAATGGACGTTCTGTGGGAGGTATGGACGCCGGCGCACCCCTATGGGAGTTTTGACACCCACCCACACGCACGTGAAACCTTCATTCAATTCCACATCTTCACCGTCGTGACGATGTTTATATATAACCTTGGGCCTCCTCGCACCACATATACAGGGTGAGTTACCCCCTGACTTGTTTCCACATTTACAAATTATTAGTTTTTTGAATATTCCATTAAATTAATATTAACCCAGACTACATTTAAGGAGGTCCAATGTCATTAGGGATAACTTGGGGTCCAATATTTATGAGTAAACTTCAAAAATTTAAGTAGGAACGTGGTTGTGTGATACGTCGTCTATCACCGCCATTTCAAGCTGAAAATGGTAGTGCAATCAGAATTCAAAAAGACTATGTCGATCTTTAGATATTAATTATTTTATCATTTTATTTTATTGGTCATCCCCTGTGTATTTCCTAATTAAAACTGAACTATCGTCCTAAAACGAACCACATTTGCGTTTTCATTGTGCTTTTAGAGTTAGGTTATAAAAGAGGTAGGTTCTTTTTGTTGTTAGTTAAGAAAATGCATAGACGGTGACCAATTAAATAAAATAACTGATAACTAAAGAACACACGTCCTTCTTTAATTCTGATTGCGCTATAGTTCTAGCTTAAAATGGGTTGTTAAATGACATATCATATGGCCACGTCGCTATTTAAAATGTTAAAGTTGAGCTCTAGATCTTCTACTCCAAGTGATTCCTAACAACTTTGATACACTCTAAATGTAGTGTGTGTTAGTATTAATTTAATGGCACATTCAAAAAGCAAGGGGGAAACTGACTTAAAACTCACTCTGTGTATATAAATGAAACTTCCATATATCTGCCTTAAAAAATCCAAAAAGTATTGAATGGATTCACTTGACATTTTTACTCAGAATTGCATTTATATAGAAGAATATATATATATATATATATATATATATATATATATATATTGTTTGTTTTATTATTATTTATTTAATTCATAAAACTGTAAATGGGAACAGGACATTTCAAGCGTTTATTGACCTACCGATATTTTACAATTCAAAATAAAAATCACTGCCTTTAAACTGCTACTATGTCAAGCTAATTAAGTTGGCTAATTAATATCCAAATCATATTCTATGACCAGATGATTGCTTGTTTATGAAAACAACTGTTAGCACTTTATTTAAGAGAAAATCAAGTAAACAGTCAATTTTTTTTAATAACAACTAATTTTAAAGTCAACGAATATTATTAGTTATTATTAGATTAAGTCAAAGCAAAGCGTATTACTATTATTATAATAATAATGAATATCTTGTAGAATTGTGCTGTAAAGGGAAATGAAGCCTAAAAATGCATGTCGTACAATTAAGCCTATCATGATACCAAACAGAACAATAAATTCCCAGGAATCAACTATGTTGTAGTTCCTTCTTCTTACGTTATTTAATATCACAACATTTCTTAAAGTGCGTAACGAGGTAACATGTGTGAACGGTTCTTTCTACGAGTGGGTAGCACGTCACTGAGAGCAGCTAGTGTTTGCAACCAGTTTATGACTCTTCATGGGCTGTTGCGCAAAGGATTTACTTTGCTTAGTCAGGTGATATTTTCTATGCTCAGTCCTCTTAATACCGATATGGCGTCTGCTCAATGGCTGCAATTGACGTGGATACCACCAGTGAAGACTGGGGTATCCGTGGTGGGTGGTAGTTAGGATCCGGTTCTTGTGCAGTGAAGAGAAATTAGTGTACTGCTGAATTCACACCTGAAATTAGTGTACTGCTAATTAGTGTACGAACTGAAAATTAGACCAATAATGTGTGGTTCAGAGTCCACGCAAATCGGCAGGTCCCTTAGTTGCACTGGCTGAATTTGGTTATTAATAGATGGTCCTTTCTGAGATAAGTTAAAGGCAGTTAGTAACAAGACTACACTGTAAATCCATATCCAGCCCACACTCAAACAATCATTCATATTTCCCTTAAAATACGCGTAAGCTGCGTTGTTATTACAAATATAAATAATAACAAATAATCTTATAGTAACAATCGTACGATAGTAAGTTACGGTTCAACTTAACAGGTAAATTAAAAATCTGTAATCCTAATACAATTAAGCAATGTAGATCCTGATTTTACTCGTTTACTTAAATTTTTAAGAAAAATTTGGATTAAATTCATGTTCATGTAAAAACAGATGTGAATGCATATCTAAGGTTACAATTGAATGGAACTATTTCTGATTAGGTATATATATATATTCAAATATTTATTGTTCAATTGATGTCATTTAGGATGGGAAGGATGACGTGCTTACAATATTTATGTGATGGCACATATCATTAAATGTTTATATTATCGATAGAACTTTAGAACTATAGAATCGATAGAATCTGCTGTTTAAAAAATAAGATTATAAAGATTATAAAGAATACAAACTTTTAAAATAAGCTCACACCAAAAACCCTAATCCGCTTCATCCCAGGAACAACTCCTCTGCGACATTGTACTCCCTCCAGTCAAGCAGTAAACCAGTGAAATGCTGACAAGTTGAATTACAGTTAAAGTTAACTTTCTTCAATCTTAAGCTGAATGTTTTCAACGGGATTTTTCTCTCGTCACTTGCAAGTTGGTCTTTGTAGAATATATTTGTTACTCGGGTGAACGAAGTGCGCATTTGTTCAACGCTTGCCATTTAGCAAAATATAGTTCTAAAGAAAAAACTAAATAATGATGTATCTGTCTCATTATTTTAATTTATAATTTATCCAATTACAATACTTAACATAGGTTTAATACGACCTTTCTACTTTATACCAAACAAATTTAATTAAATGTCCAAAAAGATTAAGCATAACGGTGCAGGAACATAAGACCGGATTAAAACTATAAAATCCAAGACACAATTCCTGATCAAGCTGTTCTGGCTGATTATTTGTTGATTTTACGTTTTGGTTTATAAATGTTTGTTGTGAAACATTTATTAATTATCAATTATTAAAGTCTTTTTCTTTTAAATTTTTAGGTATTAGAATGTCAGTTGAAGCAATAATATAATAGTATAGAACGTGTAACACTTCTTTTACTATTGTTTATTGTGTATCAATAATCTTGTTATAAATATAATTAAAATTAATTGCTCAAAAATAAAAATAAATAACAATTAAATCATATATATTAGAAGTCTCCTGCTAAACCAAATATTACAGATTTTTTTAAAGTAAATATTAAAGCTAGTGAATAGTATACTAAAATATTTATAAAATTATTGAGAAAAAGAAAATAACATTTTTAAACATCAATCTTGTCAGTTCATTTGGATATAGAAATTATTATAACTATTTATATTCAAGAAATAATCTTTGGTTTATTTTTTATATCAAGCATAGCTGACGAAAGGTTTATATTATTTTGAATTAATCATTGTTGAATTTAAGATATAAAATACTTTAACAAAACTGTTTATGTTAAAAATAATATTTAACCCCCTATTAATGGGAATAACTAACTCATTCACAACTAATGAACTTATCATTTATTACTAGTAAATATCCAACAAGTGACTCCTAATTGTAGACGGTATAAATCAAATACGACACTTCTAATAATGAAACCAGTCGGATAGCTTCTAATGAAGGCGTAAAAAAATAAGAAGAATGCTTAATTATGTGATAGTCAAGTTTTTGTTTTTTTTTTTTTTTTTTTTTATTTAATAAAAGGAGAGGCCAACTTCCTTCTTTACCTTACTCTGTCCATTCCTCATAGACTATTTATCTGTGTGAGGAACTTAATCAGACAGAGTAAGGGTGCGAACCAGTACAGTAGAAGGTGAATATTACTGATAAATCTTCCGGTCTAGGCCGGATTCGAACTAGCGCTATCTCTACATTATTCTTTAATATCATAATACTGTAGTCATTATACGTATTTTTTGATATTTTAAAATACTACCATAATACTTACAGATTTATAAACAAAACATAGATGAGTGTACTTAAGATAATGAAATTAATCGAAACTGTTAGTCTATCAAATACATAAATAAACTTTACCTTAAAGTGATTATAAGTCTCTCAGTAGGAGAAATGCTCGTCTTCATATTTTTGTCTCGTTTAACAATCTTGTCACCCACTAAACTCAATAGATTGTCAAATGTCGATACAGACATTCTGTAGTATTGAAAAAATGTTTCTTCGTAACTACGGTGCTTACAAAACATTATGTGGAACGTAGTCAATCGACTTGCTAGTACAGGGTGAGTTCTCCATCTTCTTTTTTCTCTGTTGTTAAACTCAATTGCATAATAATTTTCCAACAAACTAGCTGTAGCCGCACACAGTGTACTTACGACATCCATTTTAGGCAACTGACACTGGCTGTCAACGAGCGGTTTGGCAGCGGCCAGACTGCCCGTATAGAGTGGCACGCGTTTTACAAACAGTTCTACGGCTAGTAAACTGCTAGCTTTTTAACGGTTCGTATAGATGGCAAAAAAACGGCGTGGTCTACGGCGTGAAAACTGCCGCGTTGAGAAGGTCCGTATAGAATGGCCCTAACCCAAGCTCAAAGTCCTGACGCCTTAGACCACTCGGCCACCGGCTCGCCCAGGTACTGCAGTACATGTAAAACCACACATCTCACTAATATATCAAATATTGTAATATTTATCAAGCCAATGAATAGATTTAAAAATATTCAACGTTATTGAGTAAAAAAGCAAAAATAGATATATAATTTTTAAAAACATGTAATAAAACACTTTGCTAGCGTTAATAGATTTAAATCAGTTGCGAAAGTAGATTAATAACTGGTTTATTGTGAAAATGTTTGAATTCTTGATCAACGACAACTAATAAGGCAGGAATTGATAATAACTAATGCACATAAGAAAGTGAGCAAAGTGTTACAGATAAAAAATAACCAGTGAGAGAGGGTGTGAAAACAGCCCATCGCACTTTTATAACACACTCAATGTTACTGAACAAAACCCAAACGATTCAATAAAAACCCCATGAAGACTTAACACCGAGGCCACACGTAAAAAAGAACAATCCAACTGTTGCGATTCCATGTCAGATCACACAAACAACACAACAATAGCTTATCGAGCAGTCTCGACCAAAGGTGCAGTGTAGTAGTACCCTCTGTTTGGTATTGTTTACGTAATGATAATGTATTATTATAAAAAAAAAGGAGAACAAATCCTGATTCTAGGAATTTATTCAGGACTCAAAAGATAAAAAAATATGTTTTGTTGTTTGTTTACAGGCTTAAGTTGGTTTTAAGGTTGATAATGAAGTTCAACTTAAAGAAAGGAACATTTAAATTCGACAATTTCTCTAATATTTGTTTAGTAATAGGATTGTGTCTTAGAATAAACTAATATATATTAAACACAAATTTACATAGAAAAATGTTATGGCCACAACTGTCAATAATAGAGGTTTTCAACATTTAAAATAATTTGAGATATAATTCAAATTTCTCATAATAATCTTGAGGGTGAACTTGAAGTAGAGGATATAACTCTACTACGTCTAATTAGTCTAGTAAGTGATTTTATGTACATAACATGACTACAATGTTCTCCATATTATCAAACCTTTGAAATAAAACTGAACTTGAGTGAAAAGATTTAGTTCAGTTGATTCATTTCCAGGATTTTCGTTTTGTTATCAAACTAATTTCAAATTCTTAACAGCTGTTACACGATTACCTGTTACTCACTGTTTGGTTAGTTATTTATTTGAGAAGTCTTTTTTTTTTTTTGTTTCAGAGTACTGTAATATTACAAATAAGGATAAAATTAATTTTTTTATACTATTCTTCTTTTTTACTTAGCAGTTAAATAATTTTATATTTTTCCATGAAATTTAAGTTAATTCTTAAATTATATTAATTAAACATTCACTTCAAAAAAAATAATACATAACATTATTGATAGTTATTAAATATAAGTAGGAAGAGATACAAATATTAGTTGCTAGAAGTTTTAAATGTTTAGTAATAATATTGGAAGAAAAACGAATTATCAGCAATGAAGGAATATTTATCATTCATGAATAGTTTCGATAGTTAAAATAAGCAAACAAATATTGTAACAACCTGATAATCAATTTTATTTACTTAGAATATAAAGAAAGAAATCTGTAATTTAAGCTGTAACAATGGAACAGCATTGTAAATATTATAATTTAAAAAGCAAAGTTAAAATATATTTATAAATAAGAATAATTAGTTTAGTTCATCCTTGAAAATATTTTGTTTTTAATTTTATTTTGGCATTTATTGAAGTGATAGTTTCATGTGACATTCACAAACACGTAACACGCTATAAATAAACATTGATGAAAACTCTCATTCAAACTGCTGAACCTCGTGTTTGACTGCTCCTGTATTTCAACACGTGTTTAAACATTCCTGGCAGAGTTTTGGAGTTACCAAACATGGTTATGAGTGGCACGCTACAATAAACATTGATGAAAACTTCCATTCTCATTCAAACTGCTGAACCTCGTGTTTGACTGATCCTGTATTTCAACACGTGTCTAAATATTCCTGGCAGAGTTTTGGAGTTACCAAACATGGTTATGAGTGGCACGCTACAAATAAACATTGATAAAAACTTCCATTCTCATTCAAACTGCTGAACCTCATGTATAACTGCTTCTGTATTTCAACACGTGTCTAAACATTCCTGGCAGAGTTTTGGAGTTACCAAACATGGTTATGTGGCACGCTACAAATAAAAATTTATGAAAACTGCCATTCTCATTCGAACTGCCCAGCCTTGTTTATGACTGCTCCTTTATTTAAACGTCTTTCCAAACAGTAACCAAACTTGGGTAACCCCAAAGCTCTGTCAGCAACGTGTAGACAGATGTTACAATACATGAGCAGTCATATACGAGGTTGGGTGGTTTGAATGACAGTAAACTGTTTTATCCACATCGCTGTTTGTAACGTTAAAGTTAATTTAACTGTTAACTATACTTTACTTATTATTTTTACTCTATAGTAGTTCAAATGAAAAATACTACATTATAAAAAGTATTGTCACCCTAAAACGTCTTAAATTGAAAGTATACGACATATTCGGTCAGACTAACATTTAATTGTTTACTTCTTTATGTTTTCTGCTCAGCTAATAGCATAAAATAATACTGTGCCCAAACATACATATATAAGATGACTAGCTGTACCCGCCCGCTTCGCCAGTCATAATATTGAGTTTTGATTGTATAATTGATATGTGCAGCAACATTTCAGTTTATACAGTATCCAATTTAGAATAACTGATGTTGTTTACTACTGTACTTAATTATTTTTTTAATTTTAAAAGTTTAGTCTACCACAATGTTATTCGATTTGTTTTTATTTAACAGCTGTTAATCAAATAAATCAATTAATTAATATAGCTCCACAAGAATATAATGGGAATTTCGGAGGCCAGCGGGACGAAGTCCTGAGGTCGAAGAAGAAATTGCTTTCTTAGTGAGCCTCTATGGGCTAAGATAAACATTGTCAATTGGATGGAGAGTTTTGGAGAAATAGTGATGAGTGGTAAATGTCTATATATATATATATATATATATATATATATATATATATATATATATATATATATATATATATATATATATATATATATATTTTTTTTTTTTAAATGTTCTGATTTCCGTTTGTTCTCTTAGATAAAAAAGTTTCTAAAACTATAAAAATGTGATAGTCTGCTTTCAGGGAACACAAATTACTGTCGTTGACTCTGAATCAATGACATATCGGGGTTCTCGCCATATTTAGCCATGTCCTGTGAACTGGCTATGCATTTGGTCAAATTAAATTGTAAATTTTCCGATGAAATCAATTCAAATCAGAATCAAACCGATTCAAATCAGTTTGTTCTCTTAGATAAAACAGTTTCAAAGTCTAGAGAAATATGTAAGTCTACATTTAGAGGCCACAAAGTACTATATTTGACCCTGAATCGATAAAATATTGTGTTTTTTTTTTTTTTTTGCTATTTTTAGCCATGTCCTATGATCTAACTATACATGTATTCAGATTAAATATTTTTCCATTGAATACTTTATGTTCTCTTAAATAACAAAGTTTCACAGTCCAGAAAAATCTATAAGTCTACTCTTAGAGGCCGTAAATTAACCAATTTGATTTACAAGCACAAATTGAAAATCTAGCTTTCCCTAGGGATGAAGGATGTGAGATAGAGCAACAAGTCATTGGATCAAAGTTGTATATCGTCTCAAGTCAGGTGCAGAAAATGGTGTTAGTTTTGCTGTAGAACCATTCATTTAGCCGCTACAGTCCAATTAGAGAAACGGTGTTTTTGGCAATTAAAATGATTGGCACCATAAAGGCTGCATCTTCGATTTACTACGATTTTTTTTAATTCGTTCTTATTACACATCTACAAAATAAGACCTTTGACTCTACAAAATATCAGCCTCGAAAGCTTAGTACTTTTTTAGTTACAGCGATAAGTGAGTGAGCCTTTTGTAGGTATGATCTGGGTAGCAGGTCAGACACACTACTACGGCGGCGCCAGATGTGATTCAGTTACATGCGTGTCGTGCGGGTATTGTATCAGCCACAGCAGGCGCTGTAATATTCTTCTTGCTGGTGAGTTCAGTACACTTAAATTAATGACGGCACCAAATCCTAATCAGTTACATGAATGTATGTCAAGTATTTCTTTATCTACAACAGGTGCTGTAATTTAAGATAACATCACCAAAAATCGATTTTCATTAATTAATATTGTGACTTTTTTATTGATTTGTTATTGTTTTTTTTTTTTTTTTACGTTCTATTTGTATTTACTATAAACACGCTCCAATTAATTTAATTTAACAATAATTTATTGAGATATTTATTCAATACCTTTTAGCAAATAAATGTGTTTTTCTTACTGGATTCATGCATTATTTAAATATAGTTTGTCATAGTATTCTAAAATTGTAATATTCAATATCATAAAAGTAATTGTCTTCAGATACACTTTAAATCATACGTATCAATAACTAATATATATATTAATGAACATATTTAAAAAATATAAAATAGTACAGAGACGATAACTAATGGTTTAAAAATTAAAATCCTGCAATATTAGTAAACATTTCTACACATTTATTTTTGTATATAATACATTAAATACCAAAATGTAACACAAATATGTACCCGGTATCGTAGTAAAACTGTTCAATATTTACCTCATATATCATTTTAAAATCATTCAAATACATTGCTTGTGGTTTATTTCAATTATTTTTATGCACGAGCATTGATTATGTAAACGTTTTAATTTAGGCATAAATATAGAATAAATTAAAACACTGAGATCATGAAAAGGTCATACAATGTCACCATCGCAAGAGATGATACAGCTCGGATACTGGTCTCAAATATTATATAACGATAGTGACTGTGATATCGTTCGAACTGATTATTTTCAGTGCAACTTCCTTGACTCAGGAATCTATGTTTCTCTCTCGATATTCTTTGTTACCTGTTACAGTCACTTGATGACACATTTTTATCACCATGTTGAGTAACTATATGGTCGTATGTAAGTTCAATTATATTTTACTGAGGGTCGTGATGTGAGTCATTTTACATTGTACTCTAGGATTTAACGTGATTCATTTTACATTGTACTCCAGGAATGAATGTTAGTCATTTTATATTGTACTCTAGGATGAATGTGAGTCATTTTACATTGTCCTCTAGGACTAAATGTGAGTCATTTTACATTGTACTGTGGCCAAATGATGGCCAAGTTATATTATAGTGTACGGTCGCACGTTAGTCATTTTACATTGTACTCTAGGACTGAATGTGAGTCATTTTACATTGTACTGTGGCCAAATCATGGCCAAGTTATATTATAGTGTACGCTCGCACGTTAGTCATTTTACATTGTACTCCAGGAATGAATGTTAGTCATTTTATATTGTACTCTAGGATGAATGTGAGTCATTTTACATTGTCCTCTAGGAATGAATGTTAGTCATTTTATATGGTATTCTAGAATGAATGTGAGTCATTTTACATTGTCCTCTATGAATGAATGTTAGTCATTTTATATTGTACTCTAGGATGAATGTTAGTCATTTTACATTGTACTCTAGGATTTAACGTTGGTCATTTTACATTGTACTCCAGGAATGAATGTTAGTCATTTTATATTGTACTCTAGGATGAATGTGAGTCATTTTACATTGTCCTCTAGAAATGAATGTTAGTCATTTTATATTGTACTCTAGGATGAATGTGAGTCATTTTACACTGTACTCCAGGAATGAATGTAAGTCATTTTATATTGTACTCTAGGATGAATGTGAGTCATTTACATTGTCCTCTAGGACTAAATGTGAGTCATTTTACATTGTACTCTAGGATTTAACGTGAGTCATTTTACACTGTACTCCAGGAATGAATGTTAGTCATTTTATATTGTACTCTAGGATGAATGTTAGTCATTTTACATTGGCCTCTAGGAGTAAATGTGTCATTTTACATTGTACTGTGGCCAAATGATGGCCAAGGTACATTATAGTGTACGGTCGCACGTTAGTCATTTTACATTGTACTCTAGGACTGAATGTGAGTCATTTTACATTGTACTGTGGCCAAATGATGGCCAAGTTACATTATAGTGTACGGTCGCACGTTAGTCATTTTACATTGTACTCTAGGACTGAATGTGAGTCATTTTACATTGTACTGTGTCCAAATGATGGCCAAGTTACATTATAGTGTATGGTCGCACATTAGTCATTTTACATTGTACTAGGACTGAATGTGAGTCATTTTACATTGTATTGTGGCCAAATGATGGCCAAGATACATTATAGTGTACGGTCGCACGTTAGTCATTTTACATTGTACTCTAGGACTGAATGTGAGTCATTTTACATTGTACTGTGGCCAAATGATGGCCAAGTTACATTATAGTGTACGGTCGCACGTTAGTCATTTTACATTGTACTGTGGCCAAATGATGGCCAAGTTACATTATAGTGTACGGTCGCACGTTAGTCATTTTACATTGTACTGTGGCCAAATGATGGCCAAGTTACATTATAGTGTACGGTCGCACGTTAGTCATTTTACATTGTACTCTAGGACTGAATGTGAGTCATTTTACATTGTACTGTGGCCAAATGATGGCCAAGTTACACTATAGTGTACGGTCGCACGTTAGTTATTTTACATTGTACTATGACCAAATGATGGCCAAGTTACCAATGATGTCGAATGTGAGTTATTTTACATTGTACTGTATGACTGAATGGTTGTTATTTTTCTTATGCTGTACGGCCGAATGTGAGTTTATTTAATTGTACTGTATAAGTGAATGTGGTCATTTTATGTTGTTCTCTGTGTAATGTCATTTTTAATATACTATTTTATTTAATGTGAATCTGTAGTGGAAAAACTGTACAGATGACAGTGAGTTCACTTACTATACTATGAGTCTGAAAGTAAGTGATTTAACATTGTACAGAGGGACTGAATGTGAGTCAATTAGTCATTAGACTCAAAGGCTTAATGTCACACTTTTCACACTATATTGCCATGAATGATGTCTATCTTTATATTATAAAGTACAAAAAAAATACTTGAATGCTTTCAATTGCAGTTCAGTCTAGAATATATGTATAATGAAACTAGAAATCTAAATACGTTTCGGGAATTAAAATTAAGGATTCAGGTCACCATTCATCAGGGTTCGGTTTTGTTTATTTTTCTGATTCCGTCAGATTCCAGTTCACGTCAGTGATTCTTTACTACCGAGATCCAGTTATACTACTTCGTTTCATGTCTATATATACATAATTGTGAAAATTTTTTTATTAGTTACATGAGGTATTGGTATTTTCCATTATTACTGAAAGCGGTATTTTCCCGATTACTTAATAGGAATATTTTTATTGTTTTGTTAACTAAATTACATGGCATCTATTGTTAAATTATTTTTAAATTTATAAACTTTTAGTGAGCCATTTTTTATTTATTTTTTATTATGTTTTACTATGTTTTATTAACAAACAAATGCTACTTTGTATCAATACTAAGTCGTAGTTTTATGTTGAAAATTAATAAAAAGAAAAGCTACATTAAATAAATATAAAGAAAATCTATAACTTTACTTACTAAATCGCAATGCTCGTACAGTGTGTTTGGAATAGATATATTATAGTATACTTAATATCAAATATTGTAACGGAGAGACAACAATTCCAACTATCAGTTTATTCATAAATTCACGTAAAATTTAACTCGCAGCTATATTTGAAGCTATATTTAAATTAATATCATTTTTTAGAATATATTTTTTAGAATGTGAATAGGAATAGGAATATTGACATGTCTTCATATTGTCCTCCCATCCATCCTTCGAAAAAGTAGTGAATTACCACCATATTGTACCCGTGATCCCCTAAGAACATAGATAGTAGTACTTACTGCCCATGTGTTTCCCTAAGAACACAAGTAGTGATACGTCTACAATTTGTTCCCATAAGAACAATAGTAGAGGAACGTCTACATATTGTCCACATGTTCCCCTAAGAACATAAGAAGTGGAACGTCTACATATTGTCCACATGTTCCCCTAAGAATATAAGAAGTGGAACGTCTACATATTGTACCCGTGATCCCCTAAGAACACAGATAGTAGTACTTACTGCCCATGCGTTTCCCTAAGAACACAAGTAGTGATACGTCTACATATTGTTCCCATAAGAACAATAGTAGAGGAACGTCTACATATTGTCCACATGTTCCCCTAAGAACATAAGAAGTGGAACGTCTACATATTGTCCACATGTTCCCCTAAGAATATAAGAAGTGGAACGTCTACATATTGTTCACGTGATCCCCTAAGAACACAGATAGTAGTACTTACTGCCCATGTGTTTCCCTAAGAACACAAGTAGTGATACGTCTACATATTGTTCCCATAAGAACAATAGTAGTGGAACGTCTACATATTGTCCACATGTTCCCCTAAGAACATAAGAAGTGGAACGTCTACATATTGTCCACATGTTCCCCTAAGAATATAAGAAGTGGAACGTCTACATATTGTTCACGTGATCCCCTAAGAACAGAGATAGTAGTACTTACTGCCCATGTGTTTCCCTAAGAACACAAGTAGTGATACGTCTACATATTGTTCCTATAAGAACAATAGTAGTGGAACGTCTACATATTGTCCACATGTTCCCCTAAGAATATAAGAAGTGGAACGTCTACATATTGTTCACGTGATCCCCTAAGAACAGAGATAGTAGTACTTACTGCCCATGTGTTTCCCTAAGAACACAAGTAGTGATACGTCTACATATTGTTCCCATAAGAACAATAGTAGAGGAACGTCTACATATTGTCCATATGTTCCCCTAAGAACATAAGAAGTGGAACGTCTACGTATTGTCCACACGTTTCCCAAAGAACACAAGTAGTGGAACGTGTAAATATTGTTCACGTATTCCTTTGTGCCGTAGCTCAGAGTCGGGTTGTCTCTGGGATAGCCCGAATTACTCTCTGTATATTTTTGGTGTGTCTCTGTGTTTCCTTTCAATGTTTCGTGTTTCCTATTCGTGTTTGTTAGGTCTTGTTAGCCGTCATTTGACTCCTGCCTGTCGTCTTCTGTAAAATGGTTGGCTGAGTCTTTTGGGTAAATGTTCGTAATTTTGCTTTTTATTCACGGTTACGGCCGAAATGTAGTTTATTTGTTATAAAGTAATGTTCTGTGTTTTTGTTCAATTTCATTTTTAATAGTGCTGTTACCCGTTTAAATTATTTAATTTTGTTCAGTAGATAGGTTAGGCAGTTACCTGACTGCCGATTTAGAATGTGTGTGTTTTTTTTTTTTTTTTTTTTTTATTTTAGTTGCACCTTATTTGTAACGTTAATATTATTTAAAGTTGTTATTTATTTTTGTTTCTGTCAAATATTTATCTATTTGTAATTTTTTTTAATCTGTTTCTTATGTTAACTGTACTTGTCATTTTAGACCTAGGCATAAGTAAAGTGATACCTATATTTTAAAAGTATTGTTCGTATATTTCATGGTTAGTATTATTTAATTATATTTATTCTTTCGTTTTGTGGTTTGCTAATTTAGTTAAGTAATGTTACAAAATTCAATAAAATGTTAACTTGGTTTATTTTATATGCTAGGCCTACTTAATTACAAGCTGTTGCCAGATTGTAATTAACTGTGCTTTTCGAAATTATAACGTTAAACTGCCTCTATATATTCAGAGTGTTCAGTACATAGTTTAGAAACTTCTGCTGCTGACAGTACTCGTTAATTTAAACAAAACGATTCCGTAAATATAGGTCAAGCAATTACTTTTATAGCCACTGACATCCATTTTGTATTTTTTTACAAACACTTCTTAAAATCTTTTTAAGTTACAGAAACAAAACTTTGCATGTAAGTTTACCAATAATAAAATAAGAGGCAAGTTAAAATTTGCTAATAAAGTTTAGTAATAACTTCAAGACTTGAATACTAGTGTGCATGTTATTACATGCACACTATTTAATAACTTAAAACAAGTGTTGAAGCCCTTTGGCAACATTACAACTTCAACCATAATACAGGAAGGGACTCGGTCAAGTACAATGTTACGATTGTTCAAGTCAGCCAATACTCACACAATGCTAAGTACGGTATTCGCTCAAATTTACTGAATAATTCTGATTTATTTCAGCTTTCCTCCTCCCCTTTGGTATAAAACAAATTCTATATTTGTTGAATTATTAACCCTTGGTCTTCCGGGTGTATTTTTTGTCTTCAGATTCAATACTTCTTGAACTTCAATACAATCCAATTTATTGACTTTTGTCATAATATATCAACTTAAGTCAGTTCGTATGTTTAGTTTAATATGAAACTATGATAATTAATAAAGAAATCACTTGCCATTGAAGTTTTGATAAAAATTTTGGTACGTTAGTTTTAAGTAGCAAGTATATTGAGTGAAATATACAAACTGTTTCAACTTACTAAATAAAAACTAAGAAAATAATGCCACAGTTATATAAATACAAATAGGACATAATTATAATCTTGGTTTTATGCTAACAAAGTTTATGAATAAAAATTTTAAAAAAATTAAAATTACAGCTATGCCTTCAAAATAAATTAATTATATTTCAGAATACATATAAAAACAGTTTAGGTATAAGTTATAAATATTTTTGTAAATGTACACAGCTGAAGGGGTGTTATAAGGAACTATCGTGAAGTTGGTCTGGAAACTAAAAACACAGCAAAATAATCCGATACGTCACGCTGCCAATACAACGAATAATATACAACAATGCATGTGTTCAGTTATTTTATAAGTATTTGTCTTCTAGAAGTAGTATCCTCAATGACCATGAATTTTAACCATAGTTAAAATACACAGTTGCGAAGCTTGCTCTTGAAAAAAATGCCAACTGGCTGATTCTAGCGCTTCTAGTGGTCATGTCACCGAGTTACACTACCTCTCCACTAGATAGCATGGCAGTTTACTTGTGTTGCAATACTATTAATTGAGTGTAAATATTCAATACATCGTTTATTTGCTTACCGCACCAGCTGTTTGCTTTACCCGCTACGATCGGTAGTAGCACCGCTTGGTTGGCAAGTAAAATGGCTGAGCTTCTCTACTGTATGTCAATATTATATTGTGGTTTAACATTGTACATCCTCTGTACTGTGGTTAATGTTATCATTTATTCTATTCATAACAATTAACCCATTTATCTAAAATTATTGTTACTCACTAAACCAATTATTTTGAACACATTAAATAATGGGTTATAATGTTTGCACCAAGTCTCATTGATAAGTGACCACCGAACAAATGCATTAACGAAACTAAATCTCTCCTATTAGTAGTTGCCAAGTAAGAAAAAATATGTTATATAAATATATCCTTTTATATATTGTACCTATTTAAGAATTCTTCTATTATGTTTTTTCGAAAATATTAGATAGAGCCTTTCATTGGTCTTAGTTCGATTTATTTGCTTCTTAGAAGATTAATAACTAATATGAAACTGTGAAGTCGTTTTCATTTGTTGGGAGCAAAATTCAAAATTTATAAAAGACGCCAATCACGAAATGTTCATAAACGTATAAAGCCGTTAATAAATTTGATCCTAGTGATATTAGAGAGTTATTGAAGCAGGAATAACACAGGAATTGCTCTAAATAAGGAGTTTCAGTAGCTTCAACAATTACCATATGATTGTCGAATGAATAGTTGGTGCGAGTGATACGTTTGATTATAAAATGAATAATAATATTCAAATAAATATTCAGTAAATTTAATAGAATTATATTCGATATTTAAGAACTATATGAGTGTAGTGAGAGTATATTTTTAAGCTAATATTGCAGGAGATGTAGAATATCAAATTGTTCCTTGAAGACAGCAAGAATATTGTCCCTCGTCACTGACAAAGTCCTGCACGTGAAATGTAAATAACATTTCATATAAATATTTAACCTGCAGTTGAGTTACGTTTTCAAAGTGAAATTAACGTCAGAATATTGAAATACGCTCATATTCCCTTACAAACATTCTAAATTGCCTTCAATTCAAACTACGTGTCACTGAAAAGATATAACGATGTGTCTACACCAAAGATGAGGTGGAAATATTCCCAGTCACATACGGTGTTACTACTGACTGGTCGCCCGGAAAACAAGGTGACAATTGATTGAACCTCGTATATCTCTCATTAACTAAACTCGCACCAGTTCCAGGATCTGATCTCAATTGTCAGTCCTTTTTTCATTACCACTGTACGTGTAAGGGTGGGTGGGAGGGTCATTACCACTGTACGTTTAAGGGTGGGTGGGAGGGTCATTACCACTGTACGTGTAGGGTTGGGTGGGAGGGTCATTACCACTGTACGTCTAAGGGTGGGTGGGAGGGTCATTACCACTGTACGTGTAAGGGGAGATTGGTAGGATTGTATATATATATATATATATATATATATATATATATATATATATATAAAACATTTTTGTACTGTTCCTGGAAAATATTAAAATGCAAAGGGTTAATTTGACCATAAGCAATACAAAAATGTATGTTCTCTCTTCATCACAATATTATTATTACTTTATACACTTTATACTAACGACATAGCTACGGTTTGACAGAATTAAAGTTTCATTGATACGCAGATGATTCACACATATGTATTGTCCCACCTGCCCACCCCTTCACATACATATTGGAATTGATCCAACTACCCACCCCAATATATACAGTAGTATGAACTTTAATCTTATGTTGGAGTATTTATTTGAATTAAGTTTTAGGTAACATTTTTCATTTTTTTTTTTTTTTCATTTTTCATCTCTAAGACGCCGATCGTAGAGATTTGGGGAATATGAGGATTGAATGAGTATATATGAACGAGTGTAGTCATTGTTACTATCTGAGTTCGACTTAGCTCAGAAAGGACTATTTAATAATAGCCCAATAGCCAGGGCAACTATGGGACCTACAGCTTTAGATGGAATCCGAACCACGTAGTGTTGGTCTGATTTTCAGCTAACTGACAAGTCTGAAACTCAGTTCTCACGCCTACACAACATCCGAACCTTGACTACCATTCAACATGGACATTCCAGACTTCTCTAGTAGTGTCTACGTTGATGGCAATCATTGAGCGGACGCCGTGTCGGTATTAGGAGAACCGAGCATGGAACCTATCGCCTACAATCTCCCAAACACTTTGTCCCCAATAACATTAATAAGGACATTGAGTGCCTTGTAGCTACGGTCTACAAACTTCTAACTTTCATTCATTCGCTGATTATTTACAAACCTTTGCTTATTTTAAAGTTAGTGATATGAATTAAGCTTTAGATAACATTAATACGAATATTGAGTGACTTTTGAATGGACTAAATTGCATGGACTAGGACTGAATGCTGACAAGAAAAAGCCTACGATAGTTTGTCACTAAAAATTATTGGTTACAATGTATCTAAAGAACTTACCTAATATAATACATTGTCAACGGAACACCTATCCCCTACGACAAAGTGAAAAGACTGGGACTATCAATAATACTCTGGGATGACCATATTTTCTTTAATGTTATTTACAATTAAAAATTGTCTTTTATCTTGTAAACGCTTTCACTGAACATTTTCATTAATCACGATATTATGTTGTTCAAAATTCAGTAGTTATATTATTTTGGGAAAGGCCTAGGTTGGGTATTGTTAGGTTAGGTTAGATTTGATGTGAGATTTGTAAGGTTATGCTAGGTTTGGTTATGTAGTATTAGGTTTCTCTTAGGTAAACGTTTGTTTGGTTAAGTTAAGTAAGGTTTTATTAAGTTAGGTTAGAAAAAACCTTGCAGTAATTGCATCTAACTAGAATTACAAAACAAAAAAGTTAATTTTGCAAGTATGGCAAATGGAAACTTTATACTTAATTAATTGTAATATTTGATTAAACCATGTAATTAACAAACCTCAAAACATAGAGATTTAATATTACTTTCTTGTTATATATGATAAATACGTCCAAGGGTCTCGATAAATCCATATATAACTTATTTATGTGGTAAGTTTATTTAAGTAGGATGCGGTTATGTTTTTCTTTTTAACACTTAATTGCTGTATACCAGAACAGTTATGTGGTCTGTCTGGTTAAAATCCGTACAACATGATACATTTGATATACTCACACCTTTTTCCCTCTTTCAGCAATCAGTAGGCCTATAGTTTGTTTGTGTTCTAAATATCTTCAGCGTTTTGTGTCTATAGTATGCTATCTTCCCAATTCAATTATTTAAGAACAATATCTTCTTGACGTTGTCCATCTATACCCTACCCAAGGCAAACCTCTCTCTATCACTCCTTCTTGTTATTCCATTACATCCAGAGGGATTCTTACCCCCCCCCCCTTAATTTTTACAGCCCAAACCATATCTTTAATCATATAACACCTATATCTGTCATATTTGTCTTACTCTATCAAATTTTGCCTTTCCACAGATACTCCTCAATATCTCCATCTTCTCAACTTTAATGCCTCTTATCATTATTGTTCTTCGATTGTGTTGTTTCGCACCATATCTGAGAACCAATATATATATATATATATATATATATATATATATATATATATATATATGACCAAAATAAGTATTGCAGAATGCTACACGTTATTTTATCTGGAAGGATTTCTTAAATCGAAATTTACACTTAAACGTTCATATCTGTACATAGTTTTAAAGCTGAAGAACTTGTATTTTATTTATGATCTTATTTCCAACATCATTATACAAAGTCAGTGATACAAAAAATTTAATTTAATTTAAAACTATACATTGGATTAAATTGCAATCCTAAAACATTTTCCTTTATTATTTTAAATTACTGTACATTTTGTGCTATACTGTTATATATTTCACCACTTATAAAGTATTATTAGACGTTAAGAAAATATGTAAAGATTAAGATGTACAAATTAAAAGTAAACATAATTAAAAATAATTATATATAATAGTAATGAAACAAGCAAGCATATAAAAATACTTAAATATAATCATAACAAAAATAAAGATGAATTGTAATTTTTTGCTCTTTACCTCCGTAAATGTTTATCAATTCATGACGTGTTCGGCTCTTGCTGAGTACAGCCATCACACCGGTCATATTTTCCGCCATTTATAAAATAATACATTAAAAATATGTTAATTAGTGAAGTGACAGATAATCTAATCAGTGCTCAGTTAGCATGGGTAAGATGGGGGGGGGGGGTTGTTAGAGAAAGGTTTTAGTCTGTTGTCGTCCAACAAGCATTCTACAAAGTACATCTACATACATTCAAACATAACCTTCAGTCTTGAGTGCGCTCTGATTGGCTACCGGAAGAATCGCTGATGATTTATGTGTCGCCACGTAAGCAGTTTAACCTGGATCCGTGATTGTTATCGAGAACGTGATGTTTCATGTTTGAACATCAATGCAATGTAAATAACATTCATGTCATATCGAAACGTGAAAATCAGGCATTTCCTCTCAAATGCAGATCTAGGATTAATTGATGCCTCTATCACATCAAGGTTGGTAGTCCAATAGTATCTGTGGTAGACCTGTCAGGACTACACGTCCTGATAACACCTTATCACCCTTTCCAACACGAAACAAGGTTCAAGACGGATAAATTCCCCAATTTAAATAATATCAGGTTCTACAACCTCGGGGGAAGGGGAGGGGGTAAATGCGCAACTCAAATTAGTCAAAAATAAGCCCTTATAAAAATATTTCAGTAAACACCTTCGAAATAATGATTATAAATTTGTATTTTACAATACTAATACAGTAGTAATAATGTTACATTTATTGCAGACTTTTTATTGACGCAATCCCAGTTCACACCGAGCAAAATGTGATGATATCAGGTTTATTATCATTGCAAATTTACGCGCTATCCTGTCGAATTTAAAAGGACTTCTTTTTTATTAACAATGTAAATCTAATTACGAATTATGCATTTGTACACCTGAGAGCTGTAAAGCACTAGATAGATTCATAATTATTGGTGTTATGTTAAAATCACTAAGTAATTTTAGTTCGATTTTTCAGAAAAAAATAACTAATTACATTTTTATATGCTTCTCATTTTTATAGTCATAGAGTGTTTTCTTGTTTTAGTAGTTTTTCCGTATTATTGTGATATAAAAGCGAACACATCTATCAGGTACTTTCAGGCGTATAGATGGTGTAAAGGACCTAACTCACCTTAATTGTAAAATGGCGAGGATTAACTAGGTTGGCTGGTCTGTGTTAACTCTGACTGTCCAACCCGGACTGTTGCAACCCACCCTCGTACTATCAAAACATGGCTGGACCCATTGGGGATGGGTGCGAAGGCACCGGACTCAGAAAAAAAAACACAAGATGAATGGCAAACATATTGTTTATTACATGAAAATTAAAAAACATTTAATTCAAAAGTATTTTTGTAATATTAATTGGAACATTTAAAAATATTTAAAGACAAAACGGGCTGTTGACCGTTTGTGAAAAGCTACGATATTTCTCAAAAGTTACAGAAACATTTATAAATATATTGTATGGCCTCGAGGCAATAGAAATAAATAAAGAAAGAAAACAAGATAGATAAATATCAACAATATAAGTTTCAAGATAAACATAGCAAAAAGTAGCAAATTAAACGTAGGCTATATCAAAATATAGGTTAGGCCTATTAACATTTTTATAGCATCATAAATATACCTCTGAAAAAATTTAACAAGAATAAATATACAACAAAAAACAACAAATTGCATAAACATCTAAATAAATAATAACAAATAAATAAATAATAACAAAAATAACAAAGACAAAACTTAAATATACTTATGAAGGTGAACTTACGATGCCTCGGGCAACAAAAGAAATTTGGAAGGTTTTGGCCAATTTCGAAAAGTTTAAAAAAAAAAACAGAATTAAATTAATAACTACGCCGAAATCCAGCAAGCTAAACTGAACGACTCCTAATGGGAAAAACAAAGTGAAGAATTCCCGAGAACTCCGTTCTTTAAAAGAAAATTACCAGAACACCTCTAATAAGAAAAAAAATTTTAATAAAATCTAAAAATATATCTCGCTTTAAAATGACAATGTTCACAGAAACAACAAAACAAGTTTTTCACAGGTAGATGACACTTCTGGTTCTCCACAAAAGTTTATAGCTGGGGGCCGGAAGGGCCAGATAATAAACTGGATTAGGGTCACCTGCATGTCGAAGTTTTCATCCTGGAGGCCGTTGGATTGGCAACGCCGAAAGGGGGAAGTAGTGGCTGCCCCACTGGGACGCAAGGTAGAGGCTAGTCTCAGCCCGTAGGTTCCGCACTGTGCCTCCAGGAAAACGCCGTCAGTAGCCATGTAGGTGCCCGTCCATCACTCTCCGACCCCGGAGCCATGGCTAAACGTTTCTAGCCACAAAACATGTCGTCGTCGGCTGCCAAGCTAGAATGGCGAGCTTGCCGTCTACGCCAAGGAACACAGAAAAAAAATCACGGAACACGAAAACGAAAACAAAGACACTAAAACTAAATGAAACACAGAGATGGAACTGAGCTGTCTGAGAGAGACGATCGTAATGTGCAAACGGCACACTGTAATCCAATATATATTGAAGTCATAGATGCATTACTGTACTAGTAATGTACATAATATGTACATAAGTAAATTACTAGTACATAATATGTAAATGTCAATTATGTCCTTTAATATTGGCTGAGTTAATAAATAGTTATATAATATATTTAAATGCTTCAGATATAAAGATCAAAATATATTTTCATTTAAGATATATCAAATTTCCCTAAAAAATAAACGTGTAAAATGAATGAAGAAGCACTTTAGATCAACTTACAATGAAATAAACCATTATTAACAATTACATTAACAATGCATTCAATTAAATAAATCCTCCGAGATAACATGTGCGCGCTTAGTGGCATGTGAGTGAAGCTTGTACGTGCAGTGTTGTTAAGGGCACAAACCGTCTGGCAATATATAGCAATATATAAACTATAAGGAACAAAAATATATAAGACATTATAAACAAGAGAAAATTCACACATATAATTTCTATTTATACATAAAAGTCAAATTTTCAAACGAGCAGGCTACTGGATAGTTGTTGATAAAGAATTGAAACGTGATAACTATGCAAGGCGTCACGGCGTTGATATAGATACGGCTGGCTTATATCGTCACGTTATTGGTCGTAGCACTTCTAACGTCTTGTAGTTCCACGACTTGCTGTTGGAGTACTTTGTAGTCAAGTCAGGAAACTCAGTAAATGAACTATGGTTAATAAATTATTAATGAATTAGTAGGGACCAGAAGTATGGCCTTTCGTCTAACAAGACCATATGATGATGTAGGTCTATACCGATCCCTTGGAAAATAAGACAACGAAATTCAGTTACCAGAAAGATCCCAGACACTCAATTTCATCACATACACACCTCTCAGAAACAATCAAATGCATTGCTATAAAACACTAAGGATCATGACATTCTTTCAAGTTAAATTTATGTATATAAATATATATATATATATATATATATATATATATATATATATATATATATATATATATATATATATATATACATAAAAAAACTGTGGTAAGCTAGAATATATTGCCTGATCTGTCTACGATTATAAGTAAATTTAATCTTGAAACTCAATAATTTAATATTATATTATAAAATTAAAAGGTATGAGAGTGCAAAGCCAGCTAATGGCAATGCTTTTAAAAGATTATACGAGATTTCCGATCATAGGCAGAGAACCTACAAGTTTTTTATACGATGCTGTTATGATCATCAACCCATATTTAGGAGGTTGTAAATACGTAGGTATAGTACACCAATTACATCGTCACAAATGTAAACATAGTAAAAAAATTACAAATACTGTAATTTGAACTCAATAGTAAATTATGTTGTAGAGACGGCTTGTTTAGTTACTGATTATAGACGATGAGTGCTAGTTGCGCGCGTGAGAACTGTGAACAAGTGTTAAGTTGTGTTATATGCGCAAAGCATTATTGTTCTACCCGAGGTTCGTAAGATAAGTACTGAAGTAGATGTCTAGCTTGACCAGGCGGCCATCGATATAACCCCTTTGTTCTACCTGAGGTCCGTAAGATAAGTACTGAAGTAGATGTCTAGCTTGACCAGGCGGCCATCGATATAACCCCTTTGTTCTACCTGAGGTCCGTAAGATAAGTACTGAAGTAGATGTCTAGCTTGACCGGGCGGCCATCGATATAACCCCTTTGTTCTACCTGAGGTCCGTAAGATAAGTACTGAAGTAGATGTCTAGCTTGATCAGGCGGCCATCGATATAACCCCTTTGTTCTACCTGAGGTCTGTAAGGTAAGTACTGAAGTAGATGTCTAGCTTGACCAGGCGGCCATCGATATAACCCTTTTGTTCTACCTGAGGTCCGTAAGGTAAGTACTGAAGTAGATGTCTAGCTTGACCAGGCGGCCATCGATATAACCCCTTTGTTCTACCTGAGGTCTGAAAGATAAGTATTGAAGTAGATGTCTAGCTTGACCGGGCGGCCATCGATATAACCCCTTTGTTCTACCTGAGGTCCGTAAGGTAAGTACTGAAGTAGATGTCTAGCTTGACCAGGCGGCCATCGATATAACCCCTTTGTTCTACCTGAGGTCCGAAAGATAAGTATTGAAGTAGATGTCTAACTTGACCAGGCGGCCATCGATATAACCCCCGTGTCATAGAAAAATGATATTATATTGTCAGGTTATCCTACCTAAAATTTAAATTTCTTTTTACTAAAATATGCTCTTATTTAAAAAATAAAATTTCAACTAACCAATTAATAAATAAATAAGACATATACAATTGTTGAAATAATAATAAACATGCAAAAAATCTGTTTTGAATTATGTTTTCTTATTGTAAATACCATTATAATGTTTAGTGACATTTGTATATTCATCATCACAGTCTTACAGCCGATTGGTTTGTGTGAGAGCACTGTGGTGATGTTCAAACATGTGGTGAACTTATTATACTTCTATAAGTGGGTTTTTGTGGGGCTTAATCCAATTATAGGTAATTGTTTTTGCTTGTTTTTGAAGTGCGTAGAATCAAGTGCACGCTCAAAAACATGGAACAATCAGAGGAACTAATATAGGAGGCAGTTGTTCACAGTAAACGACGGTTAAACTGATTCGCATTCCTCGTTTAACTTAGGTACGTTCTGTTAAAACTAGGCGTATCGTATTGAAATGTTAAATAAACGTTCGATCAACAACTTTTCTTTGTTGAGAACCGTCAACAATGTTTACATATCTTAAACTGTATCATTAATGTTGTACAGATGAAATATTTAAAACTTATTTTCTTATGTAAACTATAACATTTGTAAGTTGTGATATTAAATTAAATATGTGTACCTGAACACAAGAAATATTCAAAGTTAGCTATGGGATTTACTCTTGATCAATAATATTTTTATAAAAACATTCTGTCAGATGCAGTAAAATGCACTGAATTAAATTATAAACAAGTTGCCGTAGTAACTTATTTCATTACCAATGACATATTACTACGTAGGACATACAATTTCTTATTATAATATTACTTACTATTAAACACTAACATTCTACTTCGTTATCGTCATCCTTATCAGTTTTGTCCGTGTATTATTGAAAACTTAAACTATGTTGATATTGTATAATCAGCTGATGTCAAACCTGTGCTTGTTGTTTTTTTGCTTCGTAGATGGAAAATATTGTACAAAAAGTATGTTTACATCTTAAAACGGAAACCTAAGACAAGAAAAGGTTTTATATGTACTATACTTTCTATTAATAAAAAATATCATTAATTTACAATAAACCCTACCTAGTTTGGATTCAAATGAATGGCGCACATTCAAGATACTTTTACTCCACTGATTTCTTTTAATTGATCATAACAAATTAAATCCCGAATAAAATAGAATTGTAAAAATTTGTAAAGATCATTATCGTCACTGCTTTCAGAATCTAAGGCTTTCTCTCAAGTAAACTAAACCAGGCTATTAATGAATTTTCATCCATATTTGCTTTAATTTCATTACTGACTTCAATGGTTCCTTTTGACGTTTACAATATAGGTTGGGAGAGGGTAGGTGATGGGGGGAAGTATGTGGGTCATCAGACAGCTGAGTCTTAACTGATTGAAATTTAAACTTGTACATAATTTATAATTTAACTATAAATTAAATTATTATATACGTTTTACTTCTTAAATACTCCAGAACATAATTGTCATTTTGAGATTGATTATTCTGATATGGTATTTGTTAAAAATGAAAATATAACTTTAGGTAATAACATGCATCTCACCCTTTTACACAGTTTGTAAAAATTGTATCAGCGTGGCTTTTTTAGGAGATTATAGGTATCGGTTCAGGTTCTGTATCCTCTAGAAACATTATTTGTTCAGTATTTAGTAACTATGATATAACACACTTTTAGTCTATTTTATAACAGTAATACAATTCACGACTAATGGCTCTCTTTAACAAGACTCACAGTTATTAGCGTGTTGGCTTATAATCAAACAAGAAAGTGATAATCACTTGTACAACAACACCTCACCAGCCCAAACCTTAATCTACAGTCCACTTTACACAATATAGCCGTTTCAAACCCAAATATGTTACTGTAATTCTTCTAGGGTTATATTCTATATTATTATTAATAGAAATATATAATAATTACGTTGCTGTAGATTAATCTACATTACATATTTTCTTGAAGTTCATGTTTTTCTATTATGTACATTTGTTTTTACTTTTTTTAATGACCACATTTTGGAATCGAATTCGTTATATACTAATAATTCAGATAAGTTTTGATTTCCTGCAAAGAAATTAAAATACATTTAAATAAAACTACTTATGGATTTTCAAGTATCTACGCAGTAATTTTTAAGGATTGTATTTTACATATATGATTATATTCTGGTCGTAAATTATGTTTGGAACGTGAACACCAGAGAGAAAATAACAGCAAATTTGATAGGTTGATTGTAAACCTGGTATGAATGCATTTGTAAATGTACAAGCAACGTGCACATATGTACTTCTCTTATTCAGGGCATTCTAGTGAGGCTCGTATGTTGGGGGCTGACCGGAGACTTGTTTACTAGGGACTCCAGCTACTTGGGAGTAGTCCTAGGCAACCCAGGGGACTCTAGCGAGGCTCGTATGTTGGGGGCTGACCGGAGACTTGTTTACCAGGGACTCCAGCTACTTGGGAGTAGTCCTAGGCAACCCAGGGGACTCTAGCGAGGCTCGTATGTTGGGGGCTGACCGGAGACTTGTTTACAAGGGACTCGAGCTACTTGGGAGTAGTCCTAGGCAACCCAGGGGACTCTAGCGAGGCTCGTATGTTGGGGGCTGACCGGAGACTTGTTTACCAGGGACTCCAGCTACTTGGGAGTAGTCCTAGGCAACCCAGGGGACTCTAGCGAGGATCATGTGTTGGGGCCTGACCGAAGGCTTGTTTACAAGGGACTCGAGCTATTTGGGGGAAATCCATGGCAGTCCAGGGGACTTTGGTGAGGTATGTGTATTGGGGCATGACCGGAGAATTTTGTACAATACAAGGGAATCGAGCTATTTAGGGGTAGGGGCATGGCAGTGCAGGTGACTCTGATGAGGCTCCTATGTTGTGGACTAATCGAAGACATTTTTAGAAGGGAATCGAGTTATTTTGGTGAAGTCCAGCGGACTCTGGTGAGACTCGTGTGCTGGAGCCTGTCCGAAGACATATTTACCAAAGAATCGATCTATGGCATTTCAGGGGAATTTGGTGTGAAAGCATATTTAATTTGTATATTCATGATTATAGTTATGTTAACCTGTATCTTATCCACAGTGAAAACTCTTATGACTGGAGATTTTCAATGCAGTTACTGTATCTGAAACTATCCACAATAAACCGTGTATGTTTTTTATTTTTGATTTCTTAGTATAATTAATTAATGTAATTAAGGAGGAAATACTTTCACAATCCAAGAGTAATTTCCTTTTGACCCAGAAGTTATCAGTAGGCCTACTTTATTACTTATCTTTCTTGATAGATCCCGTGCCATGTTTCAAGCTTCCTGGGGCAGTAGAGGAGTTGTTATAGGAGGACCTGCAAAGGCCTCGTGACTTATCCAGGAGTCTTTTTATACCTGTGTTAATGCTGCTTACTATATAAGTTGAGAAAATAGTATGTGTAACTAAATGCGTCTACTTCTATGGTAAATAAATTATGAGTATATATATATATATATATCAGGTTGTAAATTTTTATTTAATTGTATACCAAAATGAATCGTGTGTCTATAAATATTATTATCTGTAATGTTAATATTTCAATAAATGTATGAAATCTAGGAGACACCCCTGCACGCTTTGTGTTCCAACCCCGTCTCTCGCTGTGCTCCAGACTCCCCGGCCCTTAACTTTAGAGTACAAATATTAGTATGAAAACTGAATCACGTAAAATCATAATATTAGTTTTATTTAAGTAGTTCACTAGTTTACTAGTAATACCGGAAGACCGAGCTTCGCTCAGTTGAATTTGGTAAACTGAATAAAAAGCATCCATATCTCCCAGAGGATTATGAGGATCGTTTGTTGTTGATCTACCTTGTGTGTTATTAATAAATTTCGTTTCGTTGGTCTTCCATGGTTACCTTTAGCTCTTTTGTGGAATTCGGCCTGCAGTCTTGTGAGGGTGCTCGGCCTACGGCCTCGCCAAGACGCTCTTCTACAGGCCTCGCGGGGGGAAGTTTGGCCTGCGGCCTCACCAAGGCACCCTGCTACAGTTCCATTTGTTGATTTCGGCATGTCTCCTCATGAGGAAGATAGGCCTCACCAGTATGAAGATTCTTAACCAGTATGACCATGAATTTTGGTTTTGGGGGAAGGGAAGTGGATCTCTTAAAAATAGTATTTTCTAAAATCTGATGGTATATTAGCAATTAAGAGATGAAAAACGTTTAATTTGATATCCCACGTGAGTGTATCAGTTTAAAATTACCCAATTTTGGATTTTTAAGTATGTTTTTATTTGAAGGGGGGGCAGAACCCTTAAATGTTGTCTCTTCCAAAATGTAATGATATAATGTGAATTAGTTTGATACCCAACCTTCTGCTAGAAATTGGTAATTGTTTTTTCTGCTAAAAGTCAATGACACGTGACGTCTAGAAGCCTCTGGGACAGGAATCAATATTTTTCCAGCGTTGAGACCGATGTCAATCGATTTCTTAAGGTCGGGAACCCCACACAAAAATTAAAAATCCTTGGAACCAAAGAGAATTTCGTCCGGACGTGGCTTGTTTTAGATAATAAGACAACACCCAATGATATTACTTAACTTATTTAAAACGTATTCAATTCATTTGTTTTTATTTAACAGCTGTAGTTTAGTTAAATAAATAAAATAACTGCATTATTTTACCTTTCAGCTTTCATTAAAACTTTCAAGACCTGTGGGGGGAGCCCTATATTCGGATATGAATAAAACCAAGCTTACAGCCTTCTCAAATTAACATTTAAGAAAGATCTAACCTCCTCAATATTACAAATACCATTGTTTATATTCCAAAACCATACAGTTTTTAACAATTTTTGGAAATCATTATTTACATTTGAACACCTATTACCTTTCAATTCATGTAAATCTCTCTCCATGTAATTCTTATGATAGAAAACCGTACTTTGAAGGATTACCCATATCCTTCAGGGTGAAAATATTGAAGAATTAAGACCTTATTGCAAAACTACGAACAGACACCTGAACCGTTTAAATTGGCCTTGAAATTAAGGGGGGAGTTTCGTTGATAAAAAAACTGCTTCGCGTATTATATATGAAGTTTACACACTGATATCAACAGCAATATAATCAACTGAAAATATGCGAGTTTAATTTTTATTCATAAAGACATTGCATTTGAAAAAATAATTACAATTAATTTCGAATTAATTAATTGCCATACTCTATAATTTTACAAACTCGATGTGGTTTCTTTACCTTACTATGTCAAAAGACGAATGGCTAACAATACCAAAAACTTGCCTTCTCAACAGAAAATTCCCTCAAATACATTGTGTACTAAATCTGTTTCTCAGATTGTCCGCCCCAAGCTATATCCCTGACATTTCATTTCCCAATACACAATTCACTTCTACTCTGGACCATCATGTAGAGTTTCCAAACATACAAGGGACGAAGTCCCTTTAATATTCTATCCAAAGTTTAGTCTTGTCATATTATTCCCATACTTATATAAGGAGAGTTCTCTTCATTAGTCAATCTTCCTCTGATTGAAGTGCTGATACATTAGTGTTCCACAAATGGCACTAATAAGAAAAATACTATTTCTCTTCTCTAATTACTATGTTAATTTTTAAATGGAGACCTTGTTAATGTTTTTAATGTTTATTTTGACAAATAAAAGTGTTTTTACTAAGAATACTTTTAATTTTAAAACCAGGAGATTATTTATTTCCTGTACAATGATTCAAAATCAACCATAACAACTGTTTTTTGGATTGATATGTAGCTAACATTTTATAGTACTGTCCACACCACAAAAACTGTAACACGCCAGAAAACCCATCTTTTAACTAAACAATACATTCCCTAAGCCCTACTTCTGCATCTTATACTATCCCTTAACGACTATAATCCCTTGTAATTAAAAATATGAATGTTTTGTCTAGTGCAACTCAACCCCCAGATATGATTATAGTTCTGTTCCTAGACACAACATATCCAGAACTTAATTTGTTTAATTAATCTGTAAACAATGTTACATGTGCGCTTGAAAATTGTTTATTTAATGTTGTTATAATTGTCGTTTATTTAGAATAACTATTAAAAAATTTTGTATTTTTGTTAAAATAAATATACATTTAAAATATATGTATTTAAATATGTAAATTTAATTTAACTTTTAACATTTCTTATGTTAAAAAATTTATAAAAATCTAAGTATATATAATTTTAATCTCATTTCTGTGTATTTTGTGTCGTATAACTTCATTTAAATCAAGTATCAAATTTACATATTAAAATAAACGTCTGTTAGTTTAAGGTGGATGTTAAATATAAATACTATATCATGAATTCATCTATTTATAATTACCTATGATTTGAAAGTGTTTTTTTATAGGTGATTAGTTAGCTGTCACCTGTTTTCTTAGAATGTCCAATAAATGTACAACCTATGTCCAATATTGGATTCTGTGACGTCACCTCGTCTCGGTCATCCCATAACAACCACATGGTGGCATTGTATTACTTCCATCTCTTACAATAACACTACCATAGCTCTTAAAAAATAATTTATTGGTGACATATAAAATCAAAATAATATTAAATACTTTTTATGTGTTTTTATCAATAAATTCCATCAAAAAATGGCATTATCAGCTTTTTTAAGACTAACTTAATACTTACCGTGATTCAACCCGACCTTGTATCAATAATATTGGTGTCTTACATACATATATCCTAGTCCCGTTCCAGTTTACTGGGTCTGGGTGTTGACAAGCACTCTCAATCTTCTTCTATCAGACCAGATTCTTTCTTCCTCAATCTGCTCCCATCTGTACCCTCTATTTCCGATCTCTTCCTTAACACCTTCTAACCATCTCTTTCTCGGTCTACCTCTAGCTCTCCGTCCCTCTTTTTTACTTTCCATCATTTTCCTTGGCAGTCTGTTTGGATCCATTCTTTTGATGTGCCCATACCACCGTAAAATATTCTGACCTATTTTTTCTCTTATACTTCTAACTCCTAGTTCCTCTCTTATATCTTCATTCCTCACTCTATCTCTTCTCGTTTTTCCACACATACCTCTCAAAAATTTCATCTCTCCTGCCTGTACTTGGCTCCATTCTTTCTCGTTCATCGTCCATGTCTCCGATGCATATGTAATTATTGGGGTATAATATGATTTAAACATTATCATCTTTGCTTTTGTGGGTACACTTTTGTTCCACACCAGGTGTTTTACCGTTTGGTAAAAATTTCCACCTTTTTGTAACCTAGCTGTCACTTCTTCTTTCAATTTCCCTTCCTTCGATATTAGTGCTCCTAAATATTTAAAATTTTCCACTGTCTTCAGCGGTTCCCCTTCTATGGTTATGTCTGCATTTATTGTTCCAGTCCTTCCAACCACTATAATTTCACTCTTTTCTTTGCTAATCTTTAAATCATTTTCTTAGAGTTGCTTATGCCATTCATTTAAACGCTCTTGAACTTCATCTACAGTTTTCCCCCATATCAATAGATCATCGGCAAAAATCATTGTATTCAACTCTCCCTTTATTTTCTTCTTAACTGCTCTTGTAATCTTTTCCATTACTATATTAAAGAGTATAGGTGATAGCACACTTCCTTGTTCCAATCCTTTCTTTATCTCAAACCAGTCTGTATCGCCTAAATTTGTTCTCACACAGCATTTATGTGCTTTGTACATTTCTTTTACCCATCCTATATAATCACCATCTATCCCTATTTCTTTCATACTGTTCCATACTGACTCTCTCTTTACAGAGTCATACGCTTTTTCAATATCAATAAAAACTAGTATCAATTGTTCATTGTACTCCCATTTCTTTTCACTCAGTTGTTTCAGTGTAAAAATAAGGTCCACAGTGCTTCTATTCCTCCTAAAGCCATGCTGTTCTTCACTTAATTCTTCTACTTTTCCTTTGATTCTATTTAGGATAATTCTTTCAAAACCCTTAGCCATTTGCACCATCAGTGTTATACCTCTATAATTTTTGCACTGTCTCCTATTACCTTTTTTAAACAGCGGGACTATCTGCTCTTTACTCCATTCATCTGGGAAGTTTTTCCATCCCAAATACCTTTGAAAATTCTGTACAACCATTGAACTCCCACTGGTCCCGCAGCTCTTACCATTTCAATTGTCACCTCATCTGGTCCAGGGGCTTTATGGCTCTTCATGCTTTTAATTGCATCTTCCACCTCTTTCATGCTTACATCAGCTACGTTCCCTGTTATTGCTATCTTATTTCTTGTTGCCTCTCCTTTATAATCCTTGTTCAGTAATTTTTCAAAATAATTTTTCCATTCTTTTTTAACTTCATCTGGGTCTTCCAATACGTTTCCATTTTCTAACTCGAGTTTGGTTGTTGTTTCAGTGTTTTTTCTCTTGTTTTTCATCATGTTATAAAACATTTTCTTATTTCCATCTACATCCTTTTGCAATTCTTGTGTAAACTTTTTCCATGATTTTCTTTTTTCCTCTTCCACTATTTGTCTACATTCTCTTTTCTTTTGTAAATAAACTTGTTTATCATCTGCGGTGCCACTCTTACACCACTTTCTCCAAGCTTGATTTTTATTTTTTACTGCCTTTATAGTAATCTCATTCCACCAGTTCGTTTGCTTTCTTTTTCTCCTTCCTGTTGACCTTCCACAAGTTTCTTCAGCAATTTCTGCCATATTTCTTTTAAAATACACCCATTCTGCATTTACTTCTCCTCTCTAGTCCCTTGGCAGTTTCTGCATTATTTTACTTTTAAATTCTTGACAAATCATATTCTCTTTCAGCTTCCAGTACTTTATATTTTTCCTACTTTCCAGTTTAATAGGTTTATTCACCTCCGACTTGAAGTCTCCAATCAACAATCTATGATCTCCTCCAAGACTGACACTTGGGATCACCTTCACATCTCTTAATTTCCCCCCCCCCCACTCTCTATCTACAATTATATAGTCTATAACAGATTTTCGGATTCTATCCCAGCTGTATCTGGTGATAACATGACTTTCTCTTTTTGTATAGTTTCCATTTCTAATTCTAAGACCATTTCTAACACACAAAATCTAAGAGTTTCCTCCTCTCTTCATTTCTTCTTCCGTATCCAAAAGCTCCTAACACTGTCTCGTACCCTTCTCTTTCTTTCCCAACTCGTGCATTAAAGTCTCCTATCATAATATGTACTCCTCTTAAATTATTCTCCAGCACTGACTCAAAAGCATCTTTTTCTGCCTCTGTGCATCCTACTTGAGGAGCATATACTTGTATTATTGCTAGAGACTCACGTTTGCTTTTAAGTACTATTTTCATCAATCTTTCTGAAATACAATTTACTTCTTGAACTGATTCTCGCACATTATGACTGAGTATGAAAGCAACTCCATTTCTTGATCTCTTTCTATTTCCTCTCCAGAACAGTTTGTAACCATCTCTAAGTTCTTTCTCGCTTATTCCTCTCCATTTGGTCTCACTCAGACCCATAACATCTATTTTCCCTTCCTTCATAACTTCTACGATCACTTCTACTTTACCTGTAAGCGTCATTATATTCAGTGTTCCAATTCTAAACCTTTGACTTTTCCGTTTCGTCATCATTTTATCCGTCTTATTCCGAGGATTGTCTACAGTTTTGAAAGCAATTGTTTTCTTCACTACCGGCTTGCTAGGCCTGACGCAGCTGCTTCACCAGAGCCCCGTTTGCCGTCACCGTTTCAGGGTTCTCATCAGACCGGGCCAGCAACCTTGGAGGTACCAGGGACATGTCCCCACTGGCATTCGCCCTAATAAGCAATCCCGTACGTAAGTGCCGTTGCCCACCTCCCACGGCGTGGACGAGGGGTTGGACTTATTGGTGTCTTATATATAAATATTGTTTTTGATAGAATGTTTAAGGTTTGAGACTGTTGGCGTAGTCAAATAAGATGGTCTTAAGCTGGAGAAGTTTGTAGGATTCAATATTTTAACTAAAAAAGATGAGGACAAATAAATGTTTTATAGCATAATTACGTACTGTAGGATTTGAACCCACAAGTTCAATTTTCATTATTTTGATACATTTTCTCAATTCACTACAACTAATATAAACTAATGCTTCTAAAGTAAAATAGAGCAAAACTATAAATATAAATTATAGTAGCACGTGTTGCATTGTTGCCCTTTATTTACGTTTAACTTTCCTTTGTTAAAAGTGCTGTAAAACTATAACATTGTAGTAGTATTTTTATCAAGAAATCAGCTGATTAATTACAAACTTAGTTGATTTCATCAATATGTAATTCAATTTTAACCTCTATGTATAAAATATGTCTTATTTAACTACATTTATTAAACTAAAATATTTATATATTTAAAAAATAAAATAAAATTTTAATGTTTTTCCTTATGGTTTTATTCCGTTTCTTATCCAATTTATAGCATATTTCCATTATACATTTTCAAAATTGTTATACTAGAAACAATATTTTATGTTTTGGTATGCAGCGTAGGATATAAGAATTGTCTAGTTTTGACAAAATAAGCCCATCAATTAGGTACCGGTAACGGGTATGATCACTTTGTAACGGGTATGAGCACGTTGTAACGGGTATAATCACTTTGCAACGGGTATGATCACTTTGCAACGGGTATGATCACTTTGTAACGGGTATGATCACTTTGTAACGGGTACGATCACTGTGTAACGGGTATGATCACTTTTTAACGGTTATGATCACTTTGTAACGGGTATGATCGTGTGTCCTTACTTACTTTTTGTTAAAGAATATTAAATGATTTCGGACGGGATGAGTTATGAAACTTCCATTGAACATATTGAGATTCCACTAAAATATATTCAAAACAACAACATGAGATTCCACTCGATATATGTACAGTAACAGATATGTTTATCAACCTGTATATTTCCCAATTCTGCGATTCACGATCACGAATCACACAATTCACGAATAAAGTGAATTATTCTGGACATTGAAAACGTTGTTCGTCATTTTCAGGAGTCCTGTGTCCTATTTTATTTATTAACTAGCTGTGCCCACCCGCTTCGCCGGTCATAATATTGAGTTTGATTTAGAACCTAATAGCTGAAAGAATTCGAGCATATTTGCTTCTTCTACCAATATTAGATTTTTTAGGAGGCATGTCATAAAAATTAAACTGCAAAACAAATAATTATTTATTTTTTATTTTCACGTTTCACCACATGTTTTAATTACCGAGGAAAAAAGGTTAACACCAAATACAGATCACCTGATCAAGTAAAAGTAGTGTGTGCTACACTCTCAAGGTGAAATGTAGAACTACAATAAATCAAAACATATACAGTACTGTTGTTGTAAGAACTTCAATCTGCCTATGGCATGTGAAAGTACATTAAACCACACAGTCATATGTTTTTTGTAAACAATGCAGATTCTCCATTTGAATAACATGGGATTTTTAGGAGCCCGTGGGGCGGGACCCTGTGGACGGATCTGCATCAAACTTCACAGAAACCATCTCGGGAGTATACAGGACAACATCCTAAAGTTTCATGGTGATCGGTTGGATGGTTTGGCAGCGCATAAACTTCAAACATATATATATATATATATATATATATATATATATATATATATATATATATACAAACATCCTCTTTTATAAATATAGATTAGTTAAACAGCAGTAGTTTAAGAAGTATATGAACGATATTACTGATTCTGTTTTATTTATTAACACTTCCACCCAGTATACAACCCGCAGTCTACCAGCACCGTGAAACTCACTTTAACGTTACGTTTCACTGTTAGTACTAATTTTCAACTAAACGTCAATAAAATGCAATTATTTATAGGGTTTTCAGTGGTCTATGACATATTCTGGTTTGTTAAAAATTCAACCAAATGCAAAGTGCAATTTTAAGGTAATTGACAAATATATCTTATTAATTAAATTAAGCCCTTCTAATAAAGAATATGCATAAATAAACTTCACCTAATATATATTTCATATAGTATATTAAGTATAACTTTTAGACTCTTTAGGACTCAACAAGATATAGTCTCTTCAGGTTACGTTTAATTAACCTTGAATAGAAAATGATTTAAAAGAAAATTTGCTTCATATTTGAAAAAAAAAACATATATCATAAAAGCACTGGGTTTTTAAGACATATCCACATTTTAAAAACGAGGAAAGAGATCAGATTTAATTATGAAAATCTATTGAAAAGATCCGTTGGAATAAAAAGTGGATTGCTTCTTCATATTACACGTCTTTGGAACTCTGTTAATTGCACTCCATAAATGTAATGTAATACATCCTCAGCCATAGTGATGTAAGGAGGATTTACCTGTTTGTTTTCTTCTTTCATTTAAACACTTTTAAATTCCAAATAGGATTGATTTTTTAATATTTTGCAACTGTAGGATGTATTGATTATACCATGTTATCACGCTTCGTTAATGTTTTATGATATCATCAACATTTCGGTAACGGGTTGGAGTTTTTATTTGCATGTCAACAGCATGCAAATACACGTTAATTAATTGTGTGTTCATTAATAGTGGTTTGGTTTCAATATTAATATTCGAATTATATGGGAAACATATTATAACTATAAGTAGTTACGGGTAATAAAGTCTAATTTTTTCACGTCACATATCATTATAAAGTAGGTGTCCATTGTGTTGGGTTGGCATTTAGACGTATTTGTACAGTAATGATTTACGTTGACATTTCAACTCCTATAAAATTGACATACATGCAGTTGTGTTTTAAATGCGATTCAAAAATGTGATTTAGGTGGTATTTCTCACTTAAAATCAATTTACAAAATTTAATTTGTATTTAATTACAAGTTAGAGTTGGCATTTCAATGGCTACGCTAAGACGGATTTATTATATTTTTTATTTAACTAGTTTGCAGTGTCAAGGTGGAGTTAAACTGCAATGCAATAACAAGTTCAGTTTGATATTAGATGTCAACTCTTACAGAATGACGATAAATGAGACTTGGAATTTGCATTTTAACTATTACACTATACAATTTGACATTTTAAATTTCAATTACTAAAAGCTGTCCAAAGTTACAGATAGCATAGTGCGTTCAACCTTTACGCAATAACAAGTTTAATTTGTCATTTTAAATTTCAGTTACTAAAAGCTGTCCAAAGTTACAGATGACGTAGTTCGGTTCAACCTTTACGCAGTAACAAGTTTAATTTTACATTTTAAATTTCAATTACTAAAATCTGTCCAAAGTTACAGATGGCATAGTACGTTCAACCTTTACGCAGTAACGAGTTTAATTTGACATTTTAAATTTCAATTACTAAAAGCTGTCCAAAGTTACAGATGACATAGTGCGTTTCAACCTTTACGCAGTAACGAGTTTAATTTGACATTTTAAATTTCAATTACTAAAAGCTGTCCAAAGTTACAGATGACATAGTACGTTCAACCTTTATGCAGTAACAAGTTTAATTTGACATTTTAAATTTCAATTACTAAAAGCTGTCCAAAGTTACAGATGACATAGTACGTTCAACCTTTATGCAGTAACAAGTTTAATTTGACATTTTAAGTTTCAATTACTAAAAGCTGTCCAAAGTTACAGATGACATAGTACGTTCAACCTTTATGCAGTAACAAGTTTAATTTGACATTTTAAATTTCAAATACTAAAAGCTGTCCAAAGTTACAGATGACATAGTACGTTCAACCTTTACGCAGTAACGAGTTTAATTTGACATTTAAAATTTCAATTACTAAAAGCTGTTCAAAGTTACAGATGACATAGTACGTTCAACCTTTATGCAGTAACAAGTTTAATTTGACATTTTAAATTTCAATTACTAAAAACTGTCCAAAGTTACAGATGACGTAGTGCGTTTCAACCTTTATGCAGTAACAAGTTTAATTTGACATTTAAAATTTCAATTACTAAAAGCTGTTCAAAGTTACAGATGACATAGTACGTTCAACCTTTATGCAGTAACAAGTTTAATTTGACATTTAAAATTTCAATTACTAAAAGCTGTTCAAAGTTACAGATGACATAGTACGTTCAACCTTTATGCAGTAACAAGTTTAATTTGACATTTTAAATTTCAATTACTAAAAGCTGTTCAAAGTTACAGATGACATAGTACGTTCAACCTTTATGCAGTAACAAGTTTAATTTGACATTTTAAATTTCAATTACTAAAAACTGTCCAAAGTTACAGATGACGTAGTGCGTTTCAACCTTTATGCAGTAACAAGTTTAATTTGACATTTAAAATTTCAATTACTAAAAACTGTCCAAAGTTACAGATGACATAGTACGTTCAACCTTTACGCAGTAACGAGTTTAATTTGACATTTAAAATTTCAATTACTAAAAGCTGTTCAAAGTTACAGATGACATAGTACGTTTCAACCTTTACGCAGTAACAAGTTTAATTTGACATTTTAAATTTCAATTACTAAAAGCTGTCCAAAGTTACAGATGACGTAGTGCGTTTCAACCTTTACGCAGTAACGAGTTTAATTTGAAATTGTTAATCATAAAAATGTCCTCTTTAATGGAGGTCTGTACAAACACTTATATTTCAGTTATCAGGGGAATACACTATTATATAGTTGAATAAATATAAACTGCTCATTAACATCAACAAAAAAGTACTAAACAAAAAGTACCACTTATTCGATTGCAAACTAATTTTGCCTAAAAATGATTATATATGACTACAGTACTTTCACCAATTATTTAACTTGTGTATTTTCGTCAGTTTTTTCTCCATGGAGACTGTGATATAAATGTATTTTATAGACAGTAATTAATGGAGTATATTAGTATAACAAATGGACTGTAAACAGTTCCACTGTACCATAAGTTTATTGCAAGGCGAACAGCATTTACCAACGCCAAATTTGATAGCCAGTAGTGATTAAATGATAGACTATTTATTACACCATCTAGTATATATAGTGACACAACAATAGTGTTAGTATTACTAAGTACGATGGTTTGTTTGTAGTCGCATGACTTATAACAGTTCCCGAGTTTGAAGCAAGAACTAATTGAGTTACCAATATCTAGCAATATAATAATATAGTTCAGATATTATTATAATATATTCAAGACATAGTAGGCTAATATTATTTTTAAATAATATGTTTAAAACTAGTAAATTTACATGCATGTTTAATTTTTACGTTAACATTTTTATTAACAGCCACATATCAATAAATAGAATTTTTCTTCACCATTGCATCCAATTATAGAAGCTATCAACAGATGTACGCGTTTATTAATATAAGTAAATAGAGTAAATGTATTGTCAAACCATGAATATTTTAAAATACCTAGCCTATATTAGATATATAACTAAAATGCAAAAGTTACCAACAAAGCCTTTAATTTGGGCTTCTTAACAATATGTTCAAAACACTTCTGTGCTATCCAAAAAATATTATTATAAAGTGCCTACTTCAAAGTTAACTATTTGTTTAAGAGGATCTGGGTTCAATTTTAGTATATACCTTGATGTATTATAAATGATACTTAACCAATAGTTTTCCGTATATTTTGAGCCTAAAATATTTGTGCATACAATATACATACGCTTAGGAAGTAAGGTATACAATTAAACGTATTGAACATGTTGATTTAAATTTTTGTTTGTGTGTATTTTTAATGATAATTATGTTTTTACAAATTTATTTGATACATGTTATATTTTTACATGCAATTTTTGTAGATACATATTCTCTTAACAACCCTAAAACAGTTAAAATTCATGTTTATGGCCCCTGGACTATTATTTTGACAAACTAGGCTACTCTTACTCAATAATCCAATAAAAAGTAAAAGTGGTTTTTTTTTTTTTTTTCAAGTCTAAAATAGACATGAAACTGCAGATAGTAAAAACAAAATGGTAGGTCGCTCTATTTCAGCTCCACCAATAGTAAGCTCTAAATGTTGACATACATCAAACAACTCATTCCCTGCCTGTATTTGAATGAACATGTATTCATTTCACATCACATGTGAATATTTATTTTATGGCATAATGGTAATATTGGTGAGTTTACATAGTAATCCTGCTTAACATTTCCGCGAAGTAATTAGTTTTTGTGTTAATTTATTTCAGTCTGACATTTTTGGTTTTTTTTCTGCCCTGGTTTCAGAAGTGAATATTTTGGTAATTAATAATGGCTGAACGATTTTAGTCATCGGCTATCATTAATCGTAACTAATCATAAGGCCTTTGGAAAGTGAAAATATTATCACTGTAACAAAGTTGCAAATAAATTATTTGGCCACGAACAAATATTATACAAGCAGTGTATTCTAAAAAACTACTGACCCACCATGTACAGTGGTATTGACCAACCCATCCACCCATAGATGGTACAATGGTATTGATCCACTCACCCACACATACACGTGCAGCGGATTGACCCACCTGCTCGCCTATACAAATACGATGGTATTGACCCACTTACCTATACTCGTGCAGTGGTATTGACGAACCCACTCACCCAAACACGTACTGATTTAACGTGCACGTGGACGTGAAACACGTCTGTGTGCATAAAAGTGTTGCTACTAACCATATTACTAACGAATGTTGTAATAATAAATATAAGATGATAAAAATGACATAGATATAACACTCGATCAAGACAACTGTTTGAATGAGCTGATGTTTTCTTAAAAGATCTTTACATCTCTTTACATCTCGCCTATGTCCAGCTGTGAGTGGACCGTGAGCACAGACCAATTAATTGTTAAATCAGTACAGTGGTACTGCACCCCACTCACACATGTACAGTGGTATTGACCAACCCACTCACACATGTACAGTGGTATTTACCCACCCATACACGGGCAGTGGTATGTACCCACTCACACACGTACAGTGGTATCGACCAACCCACTCACCCATACTCGTAGAGTGGGTATTACCCACCTACACATCCATAGACGTACAGTGATATTGACCCATTAACCCACCCATACAAATGTATAGGTACTGACCATCCCACTCACCTACACACGTACGGTAGTATTGACCCATCCACTTGCCCATGAATGTACGGTAGTATTGACCCACCCACCCACCCATACATGTACGGTAGTATTGACCTACCCACTCTCCCATACACGTACGGTAGTATCTAGTCGTGTAGCCGTGGAATCTCTATTCGAGTCTTCATAGATGTTCAGGGATTATTCCTCGCAAGATGATCAAAACAAGGGTCTTCACATATTTCTGTCACAAGGTCAGATAATTATCATAGCCCGTACTGAAAGAAATGATGGTTCACAAGAGCTTTCCTACAATGGAAATTTACTCATCTAACTAGTTATCACCACTTAAAACATGAATAGTGAATATTACGTGAAATTGATTTAAAATAAGTTATTATCGACCATAACCCAAATTCACTTTACCGTCAATATTTGAGGGTACTAGAATCAAAAGAGGGAATCTCCACATTGGTCAAGTATCAGGCTATTATTGTTTCTGAATGAATAAACGATACATTCAAAACAAAGTATATCCATGTCAACCAATCACAAGCATTGCTGGTCTGCAGTGCTATCTGGCATCATTTATTGTTTGATTAATTTAACTTTAATTTGCTGTGAAGCGCAATATAATAATAACAATAGAAACATTAAAAATAAACGCTGGTTTTTATTAAATATAACCCAAATGAGGCAGTGCTTTTTATAATTTTGTAGTCAAAATTAAGGAATAAAATTATTATTTGCATGATCTGACGAATGTTTCAATGTTCTTGTGTTTCAAAAGTAAAAAAATGTATATCACCGATTTACAAACAAAAGAAGGTATATCCAGCATTTAGAATAAAAAAAGGGTATCTCCAGTTTTTTACATAATTTGTCTCAAAAACTAAAATAAAACTGTCTAATTTTTATTTCAATAATGGTGTATGATACTTTTTTCTTTATTTAGAAGAAAGGTCTTACTCCCTAACACTTATGGTTATTGCGCTACAGTTTTTTTGGCTCTCCTGTAAAATTTGTCAGACCGTAGATACTCTCTTTTGATTCTAGTACATTAATTTATCAACTGTTGAACAAAATCTCCATAAAATCATTGTAAATACAAGAATAGCTCCAGAAGGATAACACCAAATTCACCAGATCTGTGTTAACATCTGAACTCTATATTACTTTTTATTATGTATTGTGTTATTATTTTAATTCTAGTTGTAGATTACTAATTATTACTATTATTTGGTAAGTTATGCACTCATTTGTTGCATTATTATAACAAACTTAGGAACTGGTTATTCTTGTTACGACTTACATTGTGGATGTGTAGTTTTTAGCTTGGTCTAAGTTCAGTATGCTATTGATTTTTGCATGATATCGTTAGTTTACTTCACTGACTATAGTGTTGTAAGTTCATTGTTATATGATTGTATATTGTTATTTCATATAAACTAAATGATTTATTTATTTTTAGTACGTTATAGCTCCATAGAATTTATTTACGAGTTATATCTTGGTTCGCAGTTCTTTCACGCATGTGATAGCTTTTTTACTATGTTCTAATTGTTTTCCATTATGGCACCGCACCATTTGCCACAATCAACCACCTTTTTTAATTACTTTTTTATTGGTAAAGTAAATAAATTAACAGATACTTAATAAATTAGTGGTATCTTCAGCCAGCCATTTCCACCAATACATCTCGTTTAGTTAATATTCTGTGTTTTCGTCAACAAAACAACCATAAATCTACACAGTACGCTCAATAAAGATCTGATCATATTACCATCTTCATCCTCCCTAAGAGATGGACAAACATCAATGCCCTAACATTGTCGACAGTAAATAATACTGTTGTGTTAGTTTGCATGTCAACTTTGAACTGTTACTTGCACAGACTTGGCAGGAATTCAGTCAAAGCTTTGTCGGGACCCTTAACAAGAGCTTTTACTTGAGACCAGGGTAGCTATGCCAGAGTTCATTCCGAGTTCTTCCCTGGTCTGTGATGGGTGTGTCCTACATACTGGTGCTTGGTCCACAACTAATCTTGGGATATTGTTGGCCAGAAAATCTGCTTCTTCACTTCCTTGACTCCTTGTTTATTTGAAATCAACACAACAGTTTTAGGGTGTCCAGGTTTAGATAAAAATCTATTACGTACAGATTCATCCATCGAAAAGACGAGAATTTACGGATATCCTCTATAAATATTAACTTCATTGGTATGTATAATAATACGCTGCCACTGTCGGCTCTAGCGGTGCTGTAACCCAACTACTTGGATGCAGTATTACGCTGCCACTGTCGGCACTAGCGGTGCTGTAACCCAACTAATTGGATGCAGTATTACGCTGCCACTGTCGGCACTAACGGTGCTGTAACCCAACTACTTGGATGCAGTATTACGCTGCCACTGTCGGCACTAGCGGTGCTGTAACCCAACTACTTGGATGCAGTATTACGTAGCCACTGTCGGCACTAGCGGTGCTATAACCCAACTACTTGGATGCAGTATTATGCTGCCACTGTCGGCACTAGCGGTGCTGTAACCCAACTACTTGGATGCAGTATTACGCTGCCACTGTCGGCAATAGCGATGCTGTAACTCAACCACTTGGATGCAGTATTACGCTGCCACTGTCGGCACTAGCAGAGCTGTAACCCAACTACTTGGATGCAGTATTACGTTGCCACTTTCGGCACTAGCGGTGCTGTAACCCAACTACTTGGATGCAGTATTACGTTGCCACTGTCGGCACTAGCGGTGCTGTAACCCAACTACTTGGATGCAGTATTACGCTGCCACTGTCGGCACTAGTGGTGATGTAACCCAACTACTTGGATGTAGTATTACGTTGCCACTGTCGGAACTAGTGGTGCTGTAACCCAACCACTTGGATGCAGTATTACGCTGCCACTGTCGGCACTAGCGGTGCTGTAACCCAACTACTTGGATGCAATATTACGCTGCCACTGTCGGCACTAGCGGTGCTCTAACGCAACTACTTGGATGCAGCATTACGTTGCCACTGTCGGCACTAGCGGTGCTGTAACCCAACTACTTGGATGCAGTATTACGCTGCCACTGTCGGCACTAACGGTGCTGTAACCCAACTACTTGGATGCAGTATTACGCTGCCACTGTCGGCACTAGCGGTGCTGTAACCCAACTACTTGGATGCAGTATTACGTAGCCACTGTCGGCACTAGCGGTGCTGTAACCCAACTACTTGGATGCAGTATTACGTAGCCACTGTCGGCACTAGCGGTGCTATAACCCAACTACTTGGATGCAGTATTATGCTGCCACTGTCGGCACTAGCGGTGCTGTAACCCAACTACTTGGATGCAGTATTACGCTGCCACTGTCGGCACTAGCGGTGCTGTAACCCAACTACTTGGATGCAGTATTACGTAGCCACTGTCGGCACTAGCGGTGCTATAACCCAACTACTTGGATGCAGTATTATGCTGCCACTGTCGGCACTAGCGGTGCTGTAACCCAACTACTTGGATGCAGTATTACGCTGCCACTGTCGGCACTAGCGGTGCTGTAACCCAACTACTTGGATGCATTATTACGCTGCCACTGTCGGCACTAGCGGTGCTGTAACCCAACTACTTGGATGCAGTATTGCGCTGCCGCTGTCGGCACTAGCGGTGCTCTAACGCAACTACTTGGATGCAGCATTACGTTGCCACTGTCGGCACTAGCAGTGCTGTAACCCAACTACTTGGATGCAGTATTACGCTGCCACTGTCGGCACTAGCGGTGCTGTAACCCAACTACTTGGATGCAGTATTACGTTGCCACTGTCGGCACTAGCAGTGCTGTAACCCAACTACTTGGATGCAGTATTACGCTGCCACTGTCGGCACTAGCGGTGCTGTAACCCAACTACTTGGATGCAGTATTACGTTGCCACTGTCGGCACTAGCAGTGCTGTAACCCAACTACTTGGATGCAGTATTACGCTGCCACTGTCGGCACTAGCAGTGCTGTAACCCAACTCTTTGATGCAGTATTATGCTCATTGTAGGCTATATATTCTACATCCGATCCTCCTAAGTAACACGGCGTCCGCTAGTGCTTGCCTTCAACATGGACACTACTAGATATGTCTGAAGGGTCCGAGTTGGGTGGTAGTCAGGATATTGATTATGGAAGAGAAATGAGTATAAGGCTTGTCAGTTAGCTAAAAATCAGACCAATACTGCTTATATTAGTTCGGATTCTATGTAAAGCTGTAGGTCCCTTGGTTGCCCTGGCTACTGGAATATTAATAAAAATTACTCTTTAGAAGGTTCTGGCAGCCTTAATTAGTAACAATGACTACACTTGTCGTACTCATTCTTCCCGCATATTCTCCCATATATATCTACAATCGGCGTCTTAAGATAATAATGATATGATTAATGATAATAATAATTATTAATGTTTGTACAGTAAGTTATTTTTCATTTCATTACTCCTCGGGTGAAAACAAAAGGTAAAACTGTTTTAGATATAGTTTCATTTTTGTAACATTATGACATTCTTTGTAATCAATGGCATATCTCTTTGATGAACAAACTAAATGTACGGGATGTAAGGTTTAAAAAGTGAGAACTAAGCATGCAACTTCACAACGTGATTTTATACCAAACATATTCTTACGATTGTTTAGTTAGTTCGTAATGAGACATCGAACAACGGCTAATAAACTAATCATAATAATGTATCTTTACATTGAAACACAAATGTGCAGAAGGTTTTTATCATAATATCTCTTGATAAAAATCCTTATTTTTTACTAAATAACATTCTAATTTAAGTACTTTACAGTTAAAATAAGTCAAGTGGGCGAAGGTAGACAAGGAGCTCACTTGTTTAACACATCAGGAACAGGCATGTGAGTGTTGTAATGGCCTTTCAGATAACTACTTTCTATTAGCTTTGCAATAGCCCCACGCTTGTTCTTTTCTTAGTATTTTTTTTATTTTTAATTTGAAGGTTTTTCAATTAAATTCTATTGATTTGTCGCTTGTAATATGTTTTATACATACAAAACATAATATTTAATATTTTGCGTATAGTTTTTAATAAATATATTAAACGCTTGGGGTAGATTTGACCCCTCAATGCCATTTGTGTAACTATTTTTTAAACTCAATTTATTTTATTTTCGACTTTTTTTAATCATTTTTTATACAATTTATATGAATTAAAACATTACAAGCACGTTCACGAAATTCTTGCAATAGCCAGACGTATTGTCAGACCACTGCCGGAACAAAGATATGAGAAACGCAAGTGAGTACAATAACAAAAAACAATTCAATTCAATTTATTTTTCCATTTACAGACAATACAATATGTTTATTTATACAATACAAATCTGGAAAGGAGATCCCACATAGGTGGAGCCTGTGTATGGGGAATGAGTTCATCAGTTCATCTCCAGAGCGCACTAAACATCACTTAAATCTTACATTAGCTACAAAAATACTTATATCTACTTAAATAATACCAACCGTACATTCTAAATAATAGAGCAACAACAATGACAATACTGAATATTAGAGTATATATGGGAAGACTTTGATCACATACTCAAATCACACGCACATATACAGCTCAACACGTTTGCACGCCCACATACACGCAAACACCACAAGCACACTCGCACACACACTCACAAAACATTTATCCTAGGAGTAAATTGATATCAGATAATTGTCCATCTGACTGCGGCCAGTCTCCACTAACTATTTATTAACCAGGTTTTTAAATTTATATAAACTGTATGTTTCTGTATTCTTTAAATAATGTGGTAATTTTGAAAAAAGTATGGTGGCAATATATTGGGAAGAAGATTTGTTAAATGCTTTACATATTTTAGGGAATTAAATACCAGTATTTACAGTAGATCTTGTTGAGTAATTATGTGTGGGTTGGCTAAAGATTGTTTGTTTGTTTTTAAAAACATACGAAAGTATACTTTTATTGTAGAGTTGAGCAACATTAAATACTGTAAACTCTTCAAAAAGACTTTCTGTAGGGTAACGTTCTGGTTTACGAAGGGCCGCTTTAATTATCATCTTTTGGATTATTTCAATAGGTTCAAGTACACTTTTATAACCACCACTCAAGATTACCGTATTGTAGTATACATTGGATGTAAGCATAGTACACATTTTTGAGAAGGTGAATTGGTAAAACATTTGATAGATTGCTAAAATTATACGTAATCTGCCTCTCATATAGGTGACGTGGCCTGTCCATCGTAAACGATGGTCAACAACAGCTCCTAAGTATTTATACTCACTCACACATTCAATACTTTCACACATCACACAATCACTCTCGCTGACACAACTATCTAATCTTAAACTGAGTGGGATCCAAATTAGCTCTCAATGAAATAGGCATGTGCTTGTTTTATTTAAATTTACAGTGAGCTTATTCTGATCAAACCAACGCTTGACGGTCAGTAGGCCGTTCTCCGCTGTGCTATGTACTTCCTCTCAACTATCGCATTCAAACAGCAGTGTTATCAGTGTACATGAGTATCTCACCATTCCTTAAATTTATTTTCCATAGGTTGTTAATGTATATTAAGAATAACAAAGGACCTAATGTCGAACCCTGAATAACTCCATAATCTATTATTTCCGGTGAACTATGTTGTCCTCATATTGAGACTATTTGGTATCGATCAGTAAAAGTTATCGAACCAGTTGAGGGATGTTCCTCTTACTCCTATACACTTTAATTTTTTAGAACTCCCTATTATTTTATTGAAGTAAACGCTTTTGCTAGATCAATAAAATGAAGCAGAGGTTTTTATCTGTACTAATAGCGTCATGAAACGTGTTGGCAATGAAACTAAGGCATCATTTAGATTTTTATCATTTCGAAAACCAAACTGTTTATTAAAGAGAATTTTGTAATTAAATAAATATTTTTCAAGCTGGTACCTCACACATTTCTCTAGTAGCTTTCCCAATACACATCCCAAGGTAATTGGCCTATAATTAATAAATTGGTTTTTACTTCCACACCTCTAAATAGGTATAACCTTCCCTATCTTAAAAGCATTAGGAAAAATACCTTGCAATAGACTAGTGTTGATTGTACAAAAAAGCGGAATTTTTAGTTATATGAAGAATTCTTTAATTAGTTTGGCTAGAATGGAGTATGTACTGGGGGCAGATCCACCCTTCATCTCCTGAACTACTCGAAACAGATACTGTGTTTAGTTGAAAAGTGGAGTCCAGTACAGGTGGAGCAGCACAGGCTAGGTTGGCACCAACACCTACATAATACTTTGATGTATCATTTGAAGCATTCGATACTTTTTTGGCATCTCCCAGATCAGAATTGTCTCCAGTGCTAAATTATTCTAATGGAAGTGGATCTTTAGTACTATCAATTACCATAATTTCCGCAATATTTTTCCAAAGGAGTTATTTGTTATTTACAGATTTCATAACTATCCGGTGGTAATAGTGCTCTTTTGCCCTTTTAATTAAAATATTTAGTGTCTTTCTAAAAATTATAAAATGATTTCGCAATTTTAGATTAAATGGTTGTTTTTTTTTATTTTTTACTCAAGTTATCTCATTATTTTACTAACCTAATAGATTTTACCAACTCATTGGATATCCAAAGTTTATTTATTTATTTATTTATTTTTTTTTTTTTTTTTATGAATGGGATTTTATTGTAGTTGCTTTAGAAATGGCATCGTGCAAATTACGCACAAACCAATCACAGGCTAAACTTTCAAAAACCGGATTTGGAATTGTGGTTTTGTAAACTTAAAAAATAAAAACGAACACTCTGATGAAGAATATGAGCCATTAGTAAGAAAATGGGATGTTGTTACCTTTGTTACAGGAAAAAGTACATTATATGTGCAAGACATGTAAATCATACGTTTGCTCCGTATACATGAAAATCTCTGTTATATTTGGTACATGTACATGTCCCGTAGTTTTGGAAGACGGTGAATAGGTTAAACAGGGTGTTATAATTATTTGTCATCACAAGTAGTTTACATGTTAATATTATTAAATGATTTGAAAGTCAGTTGCTAATATAGGTAAGTTTGTTTTAAAATCTATAACGAGTTTTATTATTATTTATTTTATTATACTTGTATACACATGATGACACAGAAAATTTGTTTTTATTACCCTTAAATATGCATATTAAAATGTTTTAGTGAATAAATAATTATATTTTTTCTTTAGTAAAATAATAAGTCCGTTTTACTTTGGGGTCAAATTTGACCACAGTTATCCCACAGTGCCATTTTAGGATTAAAGAGTTATTAAAATGACCACGCAAGCGGGGGGAGGGGAAGGGTGTTGTTATGAGTCACTGAGTCGAAGTAATAGCGTCATCCATGCCACTGCCTTTGAATCTACATTTTTTTTACTTGTAGTCTGGCCTTTTAATAAGAACAGATATTAAAGGCATTCATATTGCCTATAGTTTATGATGAGTAAATAAATTAGCGTTAGGAAATATAGGAATATTCTATGTCAGGCAAGAAGTGTACATGTATGTATATATGAATGCTGTTTATATAATTGATTAAAATAATAAATAATAGTATAGGGATTGATACATACCTCGTTAAACTGATTTTGTCATGTATAAATTAATATTAAGATAAGACATAAAATGTTGTTATAGAAGATGCATTTCGCTGATAAAATTAGGCTCGGGACGACTGCTGGACGCTGGTTATGTGAGTCACGTATATATCACGACTCCAGCGAATGGCCTCAGAAACACATCTTCTTGAGAGGGTGGTCCGTACCGCTTAGTAAAGTTGAGGGTACGTAATGTCCTCCAGTTGTAACTGTCCCAAGTGCCCAAAGCTCCAACGACGAAGGCATCCACAGATACTATAAAGCTTCCGTCGTTAGGGCCCAGGCAAGTAGGCCGTAAGCGGCATACTTATTATTTCTGGCAGTTTCAATGGCCTACCAGCCGTCATCAATATCTACTTCTCGGCCGATCAGGTCAGACAGTGGAACACGCCTGTTTACCCGGACTTGGCCGTATAACAACGACTAGCTGGTCTAGGGTGGCATTGTGCCGCCTCGTCTTCGTCACTCCAGTTTCCAGGTTAACGTGGCAATGGCATAAGACGTGGGCTGTAGTTTCATCTTGACGCCCACATCTGCAGCGACGGTCGTTGGCGGCACCCCAGCGTCGGCAGCCGTTAAGGGGGAGGACATTCAGCCGGGCCCTGTGGATGAACCGCCAGTCAGCGAATCTTGTGTATCTCCTCTGTGGTTGGTAGATGGGCAGGTGGTTGGCAGTTGGGCAGGTGGTGATGACCCTGGCCACCCTACCTTGATCGTTCTTCGCAGCAAGGGTGGCCTTGTAGTACTGCTGTACAGAGAAGCGCAGATTGGCGGTGAGTCTCCGACGGGAACCACTGTCGATGGTAACAATTGTGTGAGGGCCTGGAAGGTCGAGCTGGAATCTCCGCGCCTCATTGAAGCCCCATCGAAGGTCGGGCAGTCTCTTCCCCAGGTGCCCTAGAGCCGTGTGCGCCGCCGAGAAGATGGTGGTGGTGTTCGAGTTGCCTGGGAATTCCCCGTTGAGAAATGTTCGTCCAATTTGTTTTTTCAAATACTGTATGTACAAATGAATATATTTCTTTTAGAACATGGAAAGCTCTCCATAAAATAATCGATAACAAATTATAACATTTTAAACCAAGCTTCATAAAATTACCTATCAAAGGTAACCAATGTTAGTGTTATGTGAAGAAATAAACTTTAATTAAACGTACGGTATGTTAACTCATAGTTTTCTAAGTATTATGAAAAATGAAGAAAGTCCCTAAACAAACAACTAATTATCTGTCAAATCTTCCAAATGTTTCAGTTAATGATTAGAGTTAAAGTTTAAGATTATGGGTTAGTACGCCTAAATACCAACGTAAGTAGGTTTCATGAACACTATTGTAAAAATGTACGCAGTTTAAGTGTTTTAAAAGGAAAGTACTGTATATTTTACTATTTTTATAAACAACTAATCAGTTAACCCTTTTTAAGGGTTACACTATTACACATTTTCATTTTTAGCCTCATGGGAAGGGGTTTTTTCTAAATATACTAATCATTCAATCAGTGGTATTTGACTTAACGATTGATTATGTACATATTTAGTTAAATACAAATTTTACTTTTATGCATTAGAAATATACAACACCAAAATCTATGATCAATAAAATAAAAAATCATGTATAAATTTATTTATAAATTGTTATATTTAGTAATGTACAGGTTTTTTGTTTTATTTTCTAATGATATATCTTGAATAGTTTCTTTTGCATGAGAATCAGGTTATTGAGTGACTAATAACAACCCACGATTAATATCAATGTTTGAGTTGTAAGTATCAACCACAATCTTCTGATTATATCACAATTACCATTTGTTTTGTATAGATTGCAGCCAGGTGATGATTAAAGATTCCCTCCATGATAGAATATATTTTAAGATATAGTTCATAAACTTTCCAAATTAAAACCGACCACAGTGACCATTGTTAACGTCAACTCCTCCTGGATATCGTAAGGCTGAAAGGGTGTTTGGCGGAAGTCAGTGGGGTGAAGGGGTCCAACTCTATCCTTGGTGGTGCGCCAGGGGTCGGACCGACCTCATAGTTGGCCATTAAAGTGGCCAGTCCCATTTTCATCTGCAGTATTCCAAATCGCATACCTAAAAATAATTATTAGTGGCATTTTATTTTAAATACAAAACATTTTGTTCAGTGAGTTTTATATAGTCATGTGAATAATAATTTATATATAGCAATGTCTTTATAATTCAGGTTTGTTTTGATTTTTTTGGAAATCAACCATGATCGTTTAAAATGAAACAGTCATTCATATAAAAAAACTCACTCCATATCTTTTTATGTCATTTGTAGATATAACACTTACATAATCCAAAAGTTGATTGTTGGTTTTGGTGATCAAACCCGTATTTTTAAAAGGCCTCAAACATGCCTGTAATTTTTTATTGGATTGTGTGAATGGTATTTCTACAAACTATATAGCTTTCATATACTTATCGACTTTTTTATTGTTATATGATTATTTTTGCTATTTTCTGCAAAACTTTTAACTGATGGTACTTTTTCAGCTTTAATTTCTACTTTAACCAATCAAACCTCCAAACACATCATTGGACAATAGTTGATATACATAGAGAAGAAAGAAACAGAGGTAGTGCGCTAATGTGTTTCGAGTAGTTATTTCTCCAGTTGCCACGCATGGCAAGGCCATCACCTTTCTTATTTCCCCCAAATTCTCAGGGATAACCGTAGTAATCATTGCACAGATGTATCAAGATGTACGTAGGCTGTAATATATTTATAAATGCCACTGAGGAGTTCGTGTTATTAAGTCTAGTTATTTTCAATTGGTACACTCTGGCCCAAGATTGTTGATTGTTTAGTCCCTAGTTGAATTACAAATAATGAATCATTTTCCATATAATCACACATATTTAATATGTGTATGACACCATTTCATTTATTTTACTAGATTACTGTACCGGTTCTTTTGACCAGTACATGATGGTTTCTCTACGTTTTGGTTTGCCAGGCTGCCTGAGTTCGCTCTTGCGCTGTCGACTTGTTACTTTCATGGCCGTTGGCTCCTGCCTTGGTCTGTTCCGTGGTTCCAGTTTACGGTTCACCGGTTCGCCTGGGTTGTTTGGTTAGTTTCCATCTACCTTTGAATTTCACGATGATAAGCTAGAGAGACAATTATACTCCGGGGTCCTCGAGTAGGACTTGTTCCCTCAGCCTGCCGTCCGACCGATCTTCTACCATCTCTACTGTTCTAGCCTGGCCCGGGGATTGTGTTATATAGCCAGTTTGCGCCTCCGCTTCCCTCCTTACAGCTTATGGGAGTCTTCAGTCCTCAGGTCAGTGCGTTCCATTTTATACCCGGCAGCTGAGTTGGGGTATGAACATTTTTTTAATAATAGGCCTAGGCCCAGGAAGAAAAAGTGCCAAGAATGTATAGAAACTTTATATTCACACAGCCATGAAATAGTTTTTTTTAATTTTTATCATTTTTTTTAAGAAAACAAAGAAAATGTTATACTACTTTTTTTAATTTATTATTGTTGATATTGCTTCTTGTTAAATTTGTTTAGATTTTATGATTGTTAATGTTTTTAGAGATTTGTTTATTTGTTAGAAATGATTTACATACCGGGCACGATTTAGGTAGTTGTTTTTATTTTTAGGCCTAGTTATTAAGTTTGTTTGTGTAAGGATTTCTGTTCTGGTGCTTATGTTTAGTCGGGATTTATTATAAACAGGTACCATGCTATATTTTATTTTTATTTTCTTAATTTTTAAATTTTTTTTCAAAGGAAGTTAAATAACTTTACTTTTCTATCAATTCGGAGCTATCCAGGGATTCCGGCTGACCCACTGGTCAGGTGGAATCATGGGATGTGGGCTAAATTGCCTGGTTGATTGGTTTTGTTCAAATTTCTATGTTCAATGTAAATTCTTTATATTTGTCGTAGTTTTGTCTTTCTAGTAATTTTGCACATATGTTGTTGTATGTATTGCTTTCGCCAATGTTGTGTTCGAAATGTTATTTAAGTACATAATTGTTTATTATGTGTTTCGTATTGCATTTCTTGTTTTTGTGTGTAATTTTGATATTGTGGCTTTCTGCCGGATTTACTAAATGATTATCTTATTATTTTGTAATAAATAGTTGTTTCGCTCAGCTGCTGGGTTGTGATTTAACCCTCCGACTGCCGTCCGTGATCCTATCGCTTGTCTGGTTTCGAGCCGTCCCCAGTACGGCACGACTTCCAGTTTGGTGGGGGATGGGTATCATTACCTTCATACGTTTGCATTGTTTTAATTAATCATTGCACAATAAAACTAACTATACTCTAGTCCATGAGACTTATATATTTCTCCAGATTTTATTGTGTAGAATTCTTCATTAAACAAACAATAAAAGAATTCTTTATTTTTATTTTGCTTGTTTACAGGAACAGAAGGACAATATAAAATATTTGTAGTAGTTTGTTCCTATAGTAATATAATTGTGTACATTTAGCTGTAATTGTACGATGACAGTAACCCTTAGAGGGGTTACTGAGTCATCATTTTACAACAATCCCCAGAGAGTTTACTGAGTCATCCCTTTACAACAACTCTCAAAGAGGTTACTGATTCATGATTTTAAAACAACCCTCAAAGAGGTTACTTAGTCATTACTTTATAACAACCCTCAGAGGGGTTACTGAGTCATCATTTTACAACAACCCTCAAAGAGGTTACTGATTCATGATTTTAAAACAACCCTCAAAGAGGTTACTTAGTCATTACTTTATAACAACCCTCAGAGGGGTTACTGAGTCAAAATTTTACAACAACCAACCTCAGAGGGGTTACTGAGTCATCATTTTACAACAACCCTCAAAGGGGTTTCTGAGTCAATATTTTACAACAACCCTCAGAGGGGTTACGGAGTCATCATTTTACAACAACCCTCAGAGAGGTTACTGAGTCATCATTTTACAACAACCCTCAAAGAGGTTACTGAGTCATTATTTTACAACAACCCTCAAAGGGGTTTCTGAGTCAATATTTTACAACAACCCTCAGAGAGGTTACTGAGTCATTATTTTACAACAACCCTCAAAGGGGTTTCTGAGTCAATATTTTACAACAACCCTCAGAGGGGTTTCTGAGTCATCATTTTACAACAACCCTCAGAGAGGTTACGGAGTCATCATTTTACAACAACTCTCAGAGGGGTTACGGAGTCATCATTTTACAACAACCCTCAGAGAGGTTACTGAGTCATCATTTTACAACAACCCTCAAAGGGGTTTCTGAGTCAATATTTTACAACAACCCTCAAAGGGGTTTCTGAGTCACCATTTTACAACAACCCTCAGAGGAAATACTGAGTAAAAAATTACTTACTTACATTTCTTAGATTTAAATCAATCAAATATATCTCTTTAAAAACATTATATTTTTAGTATTACACTTAAAGACGTGAAGTTCAAACCCTATTAGTAAGAAAGTAATACAAATGCTTTATAGATACGAATAATGTTTTAACTAACTAATCATTAATAATTCTTTAAATTACTAAAATATGGTGTTTTTTCAAGTAAGTGTAATAAATAACTATCAAATACATACTTAATTCATTATTGTTACGGTCATATTAGTAAAAACTGTGGCCTTCTAGGCCCATTAAAATGGGTTGAGAAAATTCCAAGTTGTGTCAAATATGTGTACGTCACTGGAGCTATACAAGTTTATGTTTCAAGACTTACTAAGTAAAATTATAATTTATGAAAAGTGGAATCAATATTTTACACCGCAGAAACTATGAGTGTAAAATACGTCAATTTAAGCCAATCCAACATTTCCAGTCGTGTTCATTTAAGGTACCCTTTCTGTTTTTTATATTAATATAAACTGTTTGTTATATTAATATACAGTAATATATTTATAACTATATTAAATAAATTGTCTATTCTAACTACCAAAAAATATTAATACTATTTAAATGGATTTGTGTTGCATTTTCAATATATTATAGTTACCAAATATTAAAAGAATAGATGAAATCTCTAACAGTATATAATTTTATACTGTGTTAAAAATAGTGTTAAAGCCTTGATATAAACCTATCAAGACTTTAACACTACAAACTCTTGGATGTTTCCAATATTTTTAATACATTATTTTTAGTTAGTTATTCCCTTTAATAATTTTATTGCTAAAATAAATGCCCACAACTAGTACAGGCAAATGTAAAAATGCCATTTAATGTTGTAATGTTTGTTGTATTTTATTAAATTGGCTTTATTTACATTTTTAAACGTCTGTTGAATACAAAATTACACTCTAATGATATTAAATATTTCTACGTCCCAGCTGAGATCACCCAGTCGGAATCTAAAACTCGATGCCTTTCTTAAGGGCTTCTTTAAAGTTTAAATTTAATGCCCAGTAGTTAAAAAAACTTAATATTTTTTCAAAAATGGTATTGCAGTTATATGGTTTTGTACGATAACAATGGTATCAAGGCCCATAGCGGGGCTAAAAATTAAAAGTTACTTTTAGGTTAAGAAAGCGTTATTAAGGAAATAAACGTACTACCTATTAATTATTTTAAAATGGCCGAGTAGTTTTTTTCTGGTAATTTTCTCAAGAAAAGAATGACGTTATTTTTAAATATATGAAACTAAAAATTCTTTAAGCATAATGTTTCCTAAATTTTTAATACTATGCAATGAAATCGAAATTATTTTGTGTGTCAAATTTTTCTTAGGGTTCTAAGTTGGCGAATGGTAAAAATTAGATAATATTTGTAGTAAGAGAAGAGAGTTATGTATTTGTAGTGTCGATAAATACTGGATATGTTTTTTCTGAGAGAGTATTTATTGTTTGAGATATGTTATATCAATCGCAGACGTTATTTGTAAGCCTAATATCTCTGTTAATCCTGCTAAAGGCCAAAAGGTATCGACAGACTAAAAAAATAGGCTTTATATTAATGAATAACGCATAATTGTGAGTAAGATCGTGGTTGTATTTTTTTAGATATAAAAATTAATTCAAATATGCAGTAAACCTCGGCTATTTTTGTAAATCTCAATACCATACATACAGTATGGTACAGTGCAATATATTTATAGATTTATAGATAATAAATCTATAAAAAGTTAGTTAACTTATAAGAGATTAACTAATTATCACTTAGTCAGTCATATTTTTGTATTATTTTACTCAAAATGAAGTGAACTTCTCCATCCGTGTATTCTATTACAATTAGATTTTATTTGGAAGTTATGTTTTAATCCTAGCTATAATTTAATCATATTTAATTCCATGTTTTTTTCCATGGAATTAATCCAATGGATGGACGAAATCCAAAAACAGAGATTAACGGTTCCAGAGAGAGAACGGTTAAAGGTTTTAAAACAGTCCAGTTTTCTCCAGCTATACAAATACTGTATATAAAATATATTCGTTACAAAGCTTAAACGAAATCTTCCTGTTAAACTAATTAACACAACGGTTTTTTTAGTTTCCAATTTTGAACAAACTCTTAAAATTAATAATTGTATGATTTATCATTCTTTTTAATCTAATATATATGTTAACGAGTCGTTTTATTTAAGTAATTATGTTAGTAATAATATTGTGTAAGCAATGTATTTCTGGCTCAGCTAACCAAAATAATTAAAAAAAGTAATAATTTATATAAAATAGTTGTTTAGTTTTGTTCCATTTATTTTACTACTATTCTACTTTAAATTAAATTAATAACAGCTGTATTTGATTCGACACATTTTATATTTTTTGTCGATAGATCATTTTTCATTGTTATTTGACAAGTTCAAAGTATTGTTTATCAATCTTCGACATTGATAAACAATTATTTTTAACTTGCATTTTTAGTTTTAATAATTTCGTTAAAAAAACATGGAATTAAATATGATTTACTTATTAACTAAATTATAGATAGAATTAAAACATAACTTCCAAATAAAATCTAACTGTAATAGAATAAACGGATGTAGAAGTTCACTTCATTTTGAGTAAAATATAAAAATATGACTGACTAAGTGATAATTAGTTAATTTCTTATAAGTTAATTAATTTGTTATACATATATTTTATCAATTAGTAAAATATACATGTAATTCACTCTTATTCAAACAAACATATCATATATGTATGTATGGCACAGTGTTATATAATTATTATTGGCATACAGATTTCTAGTCCTCAAAAACATTGTTATCTGACTTACCTATGCACATCCTAGGTCCTTCACCAAAGGGGATAAAGGCGTAGGGATGCCTTCCTTTGGAATTCTCCTCCGAGAAGCGGTCCGGGTCGAAGCGGAAGGGATCCGGGTAGAACTCCGGGTCGTGGTGGATGGCGAAGGTGGGGATGTGTACACGCACTCCCTCGTCGACCACCACGTCAGTACCCGGCACTACATACCTCTCAGTACACACTCTGTTGACCACAGGCAGTGATGGGTACATACGGAGCGTCTCTGCGGAAATTGTTGAATATAAGATTAACTTGGTGAAATGACAACAGTCACTCATTCATGGTCTGTAAAAGTTTAATAGTACTAAGCCTGGACAAGGATTTATCTAAACAATGTATATACGGATCAGGACTTTTTATATTTATTTTCACCTTAATTCAGGATACTGTGAAATAGAATATCCAATGAGTAATGAATTGGTTTGTAATGCGTGTAGTATCACAATTCCTTAAATCTGGAGTACTACGAATCTATTAAAAATGGAGCATATCCAGGAATTGTTAAAACTCAATATAGAATAGAATTAACGTAATCAATTCAATACACAAATATGTATTTTTCCATGACTTGATAATATATTAAGAATTACCAGCAAAGATTTTTAGGGACTGAAAATTTTCACTTGTTTCTATTAGATGGTATTTTTGAAAAGTATTTAGGGTAATCAGTGAAAATTTATGTTTGCACTAATGTTTAAAAGAAAGAGTCGTCTTTATTAAGGGAAAATATAAAACAGAGCAGTTGATATTAGTTATAAAATTCTAATATCAACAATATACTTCTTTCTAAAAGCGAATTTTGTTTCAGTGTTTCTGAAAATTTGTTTCAAAACAACTGAACTGAACACTGAGACTCATGGTTTTGTCATAGATCTGAAAACCACCTGCCAAATACATTCTCTAATGGGTTGGTCCCTGACTTAAAAGTACACACAATCTTTTCTTTTCATATACGTGTGCTCACATTAACCGATTAACCCAACCACCCCCCCATACAACTACAGTATTATCGCCGTCCCACCGACATGTACTGGTACGATCGCACTAACTCAACCACCCACCCATACAACTACAGTATTACTGCCCTCCCACCCACATGTACTGGTACGTTCATATTAACTCAACCACCTACCAATACTACTACAGTATTACTGCCCTCCCACCCACATGTACTGGTACGATCACATTAACCCAACCACCCACCCATACACTACAGTATTACTGCCCTCCCACTCACATGTACAGGTACGATTGCATTAACTCAACCTCCTATCCATACAACTACACTATTACTGACCTCCCACCCACATGTACAGGTACGATCGCGTTAACCCAACCAATCACCTAAACAACTTCTGTCGTAATAAATAAAACACATGTACGGTGGCATTAAACCAACCACCCTCTTCAAAAACTACGGTTGTACTGACCCTCCCACCCACCTATACGTGTATGGTGGTATTGAGAGGTATCATGTTCTCTATATTACAAAATTTTAATATTTTTCTAATGCAAGAATTAGAAATATATGTAAATTAGAAAGCTATGTACATCTGTTTAAATTATTATATTTCAAACCTGTCACTTTTAACTGATAACAATACCACATTGTCTAAATAAGAGACATGTTTGGTTTTAATTTACATAACTTAGTAATGGTAAGACTTTAAAGTATGTTTTCCAATGGAGTAATAACAGTATTAGTATATCAGCCAAAGAAGAAGAAGTAAATGGAAGACAATACAAATGTGACAGAGGAGATAATCAACCCCACTTTTTATCATCAACTTTGTATACTTATTGTATTTATTTTTACAAAAATCATTCTAAATTTAGATTGAAAACAATGTGTATTTAGTTAAAGTTTATTATAAATAGTCAGCAAACAGTTCACTCTTGGTACAGATTCCCATACCACGGTGCAAAATATTTACTGAAGTGCTTTCACAAGTTGCTGCATTCTGAGTAACTCAAGATTAGTCACTCTGTAAAGATTGTACGTGTTGAATTTGTTAACTTAATGAATCTCCAATTCCGTGGGATAAGGCCCAACATTGTTATCGAGTAGTAGGCTTTGTACCGAGTAAATCTTTTAATAGCATACAATTTTTAGTGTTTGCAAATCTGCAAGTCTATATTTGCAAGTCTATAATCAAACCTGCATCCAATAGTAGCTACAAAGGTTGTTCATAATATTAGTTCTTTAACCATTAATTGGTCGGTAGAATAGTTGGTTCAATCCCAGCTTCATCTGCTAAAGGTTCTCAGTTCGATCCCAATCAGAGTCAATACATTTTGAGAAGGATCAGCTGATAATCACCGGCTGTTCATTTGTCATTGGGCTATTAATTAATGACACTTTCTAAGGAATAGTCGGCCTTAGTTTGTAACAATGGCTACATTCGCTCATCTACACTCATCACACTCATTCGAAATCCATATTCGCCCATATCTTGACGATCGGCGTCTTATGAATAAATAAATAAATAAATAAAAAATATAAATAAATAAATAACCACACGAACACATACCATTGATAACTTGATCCAAGTATCGCATGTCCTGCAGGGCTTGGTAAGTAATCTTGCCCTCATGGACAGCCAAGATTTTATCGACCTCTTGGTGAATTCTTTCCTGCACCACTCTATTGTTAGCCAATTCGAAGAGACAGAAGCTCATTGTAGACGAAGCTGTTTCCAAGCCCGCTGCAAAAAATACGAACGCCTGGGCTGTCATCTCCTGGAACGTTAAGTCTGAAAAACAAAATATGAAAGAAAACAAACGTAAGCACTACGTAAACACAAGAATGACTTTCTTAATGAGTCTCATCGGTGGTACTGTTGAGTATTCCCATTTATCTGCTTTTTTTAAAAGTCATTTTAATTTGGCTATGTTTGTCTAACTTTTGTTATCATATTGCCATTTGAGATAAGGACTTCGTTTTCTTTGCATTATTTTCACATGTAAACAACTATTTATACATTTCAGCGAGATCCGTTAAAGCATTCACGACACATCCTAGTCAGCGATATTAAACCTCTGTAACCTCCCCTACTACTGCACTGGATCGGGTGGTCACTTACTCTTTAGGGTCTACCAACCCTCCCTCCTATCCTATCCAAGACTACTTCCTAACATATGCACAATTTGCTTTTAAGTATCTAAATAAAATAAATGCTAGATATTTAGGCAAATAAGTAAAGTAGTTCCGCTGGAGTATTTTGTACTTTAACACCATGTGGATTGTTAAATTAAAGGACATGAACGTTTTGGATGCATAAATACTAATAATAAGGTCTTAATAGATTTGACAAATGCCATTAGGGATTTAACAAAGCTCAAAGCATAGATACTGTAACAAATAAAATTATAAGAAATTATGTCTTTATTATAAACTATGATACGACTATCCAAGGTCAGTATATCTTATTAATCAAGAGCAATATAAAGAAGAAAATTGAAGCATGGCAGTTGAGAAATCTCGTTAGTATTTATGTAATGCCAGTAAACTAATATGACAAAATATTTGGAAATGTAGCTCAAGACTAAAAGATTATTTTATTTACGAAAATAAGTTTCAATCCAATTAATGTTTTCAATATAAAATAATTTATCAACTGTTCGATAAATAAACCATCCGCTATATTTTTTTTTTCTTATTATATTTCAGTTTTTCTTATTTTGTGTCCGTCTTAGTTACTTATACATCAACTTTTGTAAATAGAACATTAATGGCATATAATACCAGTAAATTAACATGACAAATTGTTTGGAAGTATAGCTCTAAACTAGGAAATGTTTGTGTGTTTAAAAATAAGTCTAAATTCAATAAATATTTGTAATTTAAAAGAATTTATGACATAAATATACTATTTAGGAAGATTGTTCATAAAATGTTTAACATACCATCTTTGAATGAATGGGAATTTACATGATTCCCTTTGGTTTCAGAACAGGCTGTACTCGTATTTTCTGAGTGTGTGCATTGTTGATTATCATCGCTTCCTGGTACTGGTTTTTTATTTTTAATACCCAAAAGTAGATCGACAAAATCATTTCTATAAAAATTATTAGTTTTTCGGTATTTTATAGTATCTTCCAAAAATGATGACAACAACACTGAAATCCTCGGTTGAAAGACGTTTATATTCATAATTTTAGAAAAAGTTGGGAAATGTCTCTGCAGGAACATTTTTATAACTAATGTGGGCGATGGAAGGAATATTAATTGGCCAATTGCGAAAAACTCGTTATCTTTGTTTTTAAAACAATTAATCTCCAACCCAAACGCACATGTGGCGATTACATCAGTGGTGAATCTGGCCGTCAGGTCTTTTACTTTAAAGTGCCCCTTCTGTAATATTTCTGCGTCTACATATTCCGTCATGTTGTCGGCACATGCAGCCATCAGATGAAACATGTTCTTAATTTTCCCAGAAGTGAAGATCGGCGTGAGTTTTACCCGCATTTCCTTCCATTCTTGGCCCTCTAGAGCAAACAGATGTTTGGAAATGAACTCGTGGGATGTTGGAATCATGTCTCTGGATGTGAAGTGGTTGAAGTCCTTGGTCAGGATGTTCCTTAGCAAGTCCAGGTCCAAAACAAACAGAGTAGGTTGATTCATGGTAAAGGCTCCTACGAACGTAAGCCCCTGCAGTTTGTATTTTAAGTAGAACTGGCGGCTGTAGGATCCTGCGTATGCGGTTCCAAAAAACTGACTATGTGAAATCCCGAAAGGAAATTTTGGTGGTATGAAATCTACTCCTTTCTTCATCCAGTAGCTGTAATTTCTCGTTAGGTAGTAGAGAATTGTGCCTAACGTAATAATGAAGGCGGCCACAATCGGCTCCAGCAACATCCTGTAACAAAATATTTGTCATTATAGACTGCGTTATTGTACTTGTGTTTAATTTTAAATAACGTGACTGCATCATGCAGAGCTTGTTGTGTTTTAGGTACCTCAAATAACGTGACTGCATCATGCAGAGCTTGTTGTGTTTTAGGTACCTCAAATAACGTGACTGCATCATGCAGAGCTTGTTGTGTTTTAGGTACCTCAAATAACGTGACTGCATCATGCAGAGCTTGTTGTGTTTTAGGTACCTCAAATAACGTGACTGCATCATGCAGAGCTTGTTGTGTTTTAGGTACCTCAAATAACGTGACTGCATCATGCAGAGCTTGTTGTGTTTTAGGTACCTTAAATAACGTGACTGCATCATGCAGAGCTTGTTGTGTTTTAGGTACCTTAAATAACGTGACTGCATCATGCAGAGCTTGTTGTGTTTTAGGTACCTTAAATAACGTGACTGCATCATGCAGAGCTTGTTGTGTTTTAGGTACCTCAAATAACGTGACTGCATCATGCAGAGCTTGTTGTGTTTTAGGTACCTCAAATAACGTGACTGCATCATGCAGAGCTTGTTGTGTTTTAGGTACCTTAAATAAAGTGACTGCATCATGCAGAGCTTGTTGTGTTTTAGGTACCTCAAATAACGTGACTGCATCATGCAGAGCTTGTTGTGTTTTAGGTACCTCAAATAACGTGACTGCATCATGCAGAGCTTGTTGTGTTTTAGGTACCTCAAATAATGTGACTGCATCATGCAGAGCTTGTTGTGTTTTAGGTACCTCAAATAACGTGACTGCATCATGCAGAGCTTGTTGTGTTTTAGGTACCTCAAATATAAAGTTTGTAGAGACATTCCTTTGTGTGTTTCTTTACACTGTATACTTCTAAGACTGAGGTGTATGAAGTTTTGTATGGAATAATTAAAATATAATTTGTTTATAATGATATAATTATATTGTGATATATTACGAATATTAAATTGAAGATTATTTTTATAAACTCAGATAAAATTTACATTTATGACCTAATACTACTTGAATTTGATAAAATTAATAATTATATTCTAATTAGAATAACTCCCAAATTACAGTAAAAAATAAATAATTAATTAGGTTACTTCATGTTGTGATTAATTAGAGTTGTCATCAACGGTGTTTAAGTACTAAACTTTTACCAATTAAAAACTTATTGTCGTCGTACTACACGATGCACGCCGTGCATGGCACGTTGTTCTCCATACAGTGGAACGCCGGGTATGGCACGTTGTTCTCCATACAGTGGCACGCCAGGTATGGCACGTTGTTCTCCATATACTGGCACGCCGGGTATGGCACGTTGTTCTCCATACACTGGCACGCCGCGTATGGCACGTTGTTCTCCATACACTGGCACGCCGGCTATGGCACGTTGTTCTCCATACACTGGCACGCCGAGTATGGCACGTTGTTCTCCATACACTAGCACGCCGGGTATGGCACGTTGTTCTCCATACAGTGGCACGCCAGGCATGGCACGTTGTTCTCCATACAGTGGCACGCCGGGTATGGCACGTTGTTCTCCATACACTAGCACGCCGGGTATGGCACGTTGTTCTCCATACACTGGAACGCCGGGTATGGCACGTTGTTCTCCATACACTGGCACGCCAGGTATGGCACGTTGTTCTCCATACACTGGCACGCCGGGTATGGCACGTTGTTTTCCATACACCGGCACGCCGGGTATGGCAGTTGTTCTCCATACCCTGGCACGTCGTGCAGGATACGCTATGCACGTGTAGTGTATGGACCGCTTTACATCAATACTCTCCGGCGAGCCAGAGTCACAATTAAGCTCATTTAGTAACATATAATAAGTCATTCACAGTGCTACGAGCTATCAAAGTTGATAAATTAAGTTCAAGGTGCACTTCCGCTTTGCTTAGTCACGGACACGTCCATGCCATACATGAGAGGAATTTCCTCTGGACGGCTTCGACGGCTGTATCAGTGTTCACCTAGTCCCTATTTCAAATAACAGTGGTATACTCAAGGTTACCAGGAACACCAACTTACAGAGCGGTAAATAAGCATTCTTGCCATGAAAATACCTGGCTATCACACGACGACACCTGTCTCGACGGGAAAAAGACATTTTAAAGAGTTTCATATTTATTAATTAATTTATTTGTTTAGCTATTTAATGTTTCATAGTTAATCTAAATGTTTAATGATCACCATTAGACAGCATTGCTAGGAGTGACTTTACTCAATATTTACATTCCAGAATACATCGCAAAAGTAACAACATGTGTAACATCAAAACCAATAAATAAAACATGAATATACAAAAAACATTAACAAGATAAACACATATAGGAGACAGCTGATCTTTTAACAAGTTAATTTGGCCTGGTTATTTACACCCTTACACTTTGTGAGACATTACAAAATATCTTTAGTAACAAGAGTTTTAGTCTTTGTAAACACTAACTCGTTTTATGAACGCAAAATAGTTGTACAAACCAATATGAAAAGAAATATTGTTTATCACCTTAATTGAATGTTTATTCAGTAAGTGTAAGATATATTTGCAATTATTTTGTCAGCTACACTTTCTGATAATAGGATACAAGAGAGAAAAGGCGTGGGTACTTAACCATTTGGCCTTCAGTTTTCATATGGTAAAGTCAGGTATCCATTGTTAGTATACGTCCAATACCTATCGGGTTAGAAGTATGTAGAATATAAACAACATAGTTATTTTAGCAAGGTATTATTGTTGCTATATCCTATATGTAAATACTGTTAAGTTTCATTTTACCAGAGAACACCTCACATTATTCTTTCCTAACACCATAGTCCATTCTTAATTTACTACCTATTTTTGTTATATATTATTTGTTAAAATCGTTTCTTTATATGTGCTATAAAAGTAAAAAATCGACCTCTCTTTCAAGATGTACAGTTTTATAATTATTAATTAAGAACAAATCTAAATTATTAAGTCTGAAGTAATACGAGAATGGTTTTAACTTCATATGAGAAAATCCATATTTTACTTTTTCGTTAGGAATATAGTTTGATGTTTGGAAATGGTTTTCTAACTGAAACTAGATTGAAGTTTTATTTCCCTATAGTAACGGATAAAGCGAGCAGATATCTAATGCAGTTTAGGTGCTTAAGCAGTGCTAATTTGTATTGAATCTTTGTTTTTCTGAAGTTGTTCAGTTTAATATAATCTTTACAAGTTGACAGTTTGTAAAAATGTAGGTCAGCGCTTAATTAAAGATGGAGATAGGAGGAGGGTTAAGATGTAAACAGAGTTCATTTTTGCACCATTGTATAACATGCGTAACCACCTCTTAAAACTACTAAACTATATTTTTTATTTTTAAATTACAACTTTAGTGTAAAGTACCTAAAATATGACATGAATGTTATTAATTTAAAGTATTTCTTGTATTCTCAAAACTAGTCATATTTCTTTAATCAATGTATTGGAATAATGTAATTAATAATTATTTTTCTAATTCTCATGGAATGGATCATTTACTATGAAACATATTTTTTAATAAGTAAAAAGTCTTGTTTCAAAACAGTATATTAAGTTGTGTAAGGTTTAACACCACTGTACGTGTATGGGTGGACGGGGGGGTCAAAACCACTGTACGTCTGTGGGTAGGGGTGGGTTAGGTCGTTCCGCCAGTACTAATGTTATTTTCCTGTTTGGAGATAATTTATGTTGTTTAATATATTTATTACCAATCAGTTTTACAAAATGTTTTTATTTACGCAGAGGTACATCTAAAACAATGGTTAGGAAAGTCTTAATTTGAATATCACAGTTTACAATCTGTCAAAAACTAGTAGTAAACTAAATATCTACAGGATATCTACAGAATATCCGTCTATCTACAGAATATCCGTCTATCTACGGAATATCCGTCTATCTACAGAATATCCGTCTATCTACAGAATATCCGTCTATCTACATAATATCCGTCTATCTACAGAAGATCCGTCTATCTACAGAATATCCGTCTATCTACAGAATATCCGTCTATCTACAGAATATCCGTCTATCTACAGAATATCCGTCTATCTACAGAATATCCGTCTATCTACAAAATATCCGTCTATCTACAGAATATCCGTCTATCTACAGAATATCCGTCTATCTACAGAATATCCGTCTATCTACAGAATATCCGTCTATCTACAGAATATCCGTCTATCTACAGAATATCCGTCTATCTACAGAATATCCGTCTATCTACAGAATATCCGTCTATCTACAGAATATCCGTCTATCTACAGAATATCCGTCTATCTACAGGATATCCGTCTATCTACAGGATATCCGTCTATCTACAGGATATCCGTCCACTGTAATACGCCAGCAAAAATAATGTTTGGCAGAGAAGTTAGGAATGGGTTGGATATACTTAGGAAAGAAAAGGACGTCACATCACTAAACCCAAATCATTATCATTGAAAATGTATGAAGTTGTATATGTAAGAGACTACAGTGAGTCCCAGACAGAAAGAAAATGTACTAGAGTGACAGTTGTGGGAGGATACATATGAGACCCGAGATTGTACTGATGGATATTAACTACATTTGAACTTATTACGTTTGCATATATGACAATAAAATAATTATGAAGAAGCCCCTATGAAATTAAGCTAATCTAAGATATTTAGAATACATCATTTTAAATAAATAAAAACAATAAAAATGAGTTACATATCAGAAAATCATAAATAAACACCCTCCATTTTTGGCAGCGTTTTAGCACCCATATTTAATTATTATGGCTAAAATTAATGACAAATCCACTAATATTTTGTAAATAAAGAATGATTACTAAATATTATAAACCACTAAATAAATGTTTTATTTCATGAAACAATATACAAATATTGCATAGAAATCAATATTTTTATGTAGGGTTGATTTCTATGGAATTAATTAATTGTTAACCTACGAACAAACTCGGTGATATATTTTCTTATGTATGATGGGACTAAAATTAATTCTATTGACAGCATTTTTCGCTTACCTTGACAAATTAATCGGTCAACACAATATAACGAAGGTAGACAGTGACTAAATCATTGATTGATTATCAGCACTTAAAAAACACTTGTAAAAATCTAAACACACGCAGTCTTATCTTTCCTCACTTACAAATGTATCACACTTTTCTGTCCACTGTATGATAATCACTGCTAGAAACACGAGTGAGAAACAAACCCGATGGCCTTCCCATAGGCTGGGTTATCAACCGTTGAGTAAACATCGCTTCACTGTCCAAATTATTTGGGGTCTGGCCTTGGTCTATCACACATCTCAGTCCATGCCACACATTGCATGACAATCACTGCGAGAACCATGAGTGAGGAACAAACCCGATGGCCTTCCTGTAAGTGGGTTATCAACCATTGACTAAACATTGCTTCACTGTCCAAATTATTTGGGAAGCTGGCCTTGGTCCATTGCCTAACCCACTTCCCTCAGTCCATGTCACACATTGTATGACAATCAATGCAAGAGCCACAAGTGAGGAACAAACCCGATGGCTTTCCCGTAGGCTGGGTTATCAACGGTTGACTAAACATTGCTTCACTGTCCAAATTATTTAGGAAGCTGGCCTTGGTCCATCACACATCTCAGTCCATGCCACACATTATATGACAATCAATGCTAGAGCCATGGGTGAGTAACAAACTCGATGGCCTTCCCGTACGTTGGGTTTGGTTGGGGCGTTGAGTAAACATTGCTTCACAGTCCAAATTATTTGGGGAGCTGGCCTTGGTCCATCAGCTAAAAAGGTCTCACACATCTCAGCCCATGCCACATGTTGTATGACAATTACTCGCTTCACTGTCCAAATTATTTGGGGAGCTGGCCTTTTTCCATCTGCTGACAATGTCTCACACATCTCAGTCCATGCCACACATTGTATCAGCGATGCCAACCTAGCGAGAATTTCCCTAGATTTAGGGAAGTCTTGAAGATCCTAGGGAAACAGAGAAAAGACACTAATATTTAGGGAAATATAGGCAGTCTTGCAAATAAATATTGATTATATATTTTAGATAAATATAAAATATACTGACGTCTGATAAAACCTTAATATTTGTATTCTTCATACTACAAAAGACTTGGGGTAATTTCATATTACATGCAGGGTATTTTCCCTGTATTCAATGCTAGATACTGTATTCACGTATCTAGGGAATTTCTTAGTTATCTAGGGAAATTTAGATTGTACATTTAGGGAAAAAACACTAAGTTAGGTTGGCAACGTTGCATTGTATGACAATCACTGCGAGAACCATGAGTGAGGAACAAACCCGTTGGCTTTCCCGTACGCTCGGTTATAAACCATTGAGTAAACATTGCTTCAATGCCCAAATTCTTTGGGGAGCTGGCCTTGGTCTATTAGTTGACAAGGTCTTATACATGTTAAGCCATGTTTTACAATTACATGGCTTACATTGCTTACATCCGATGGCCCAATATACTGTCTAATAATATAATAATACTAATAATACTGTCTAAATATGAATAAACAAAATAATAGTTTTTTTCTGTACTGCATTGTGCATTTCCTCTGATTTCTAACACGGAGATGTGAAACTACTCGATGCACGTTTCTCGTCAATAATCGAGTTATTCGCGTTTCGTGGAAAAGCGAAATTCCGATTAAACTCTTTTTATTATTCTAGGTATGAAATGCTATATTTGAATTGTTTTGGATCTAGAGAATTCGTCTCCACAATCTCCAATGCTACAAATTTGATTTTTGATGACAATGTTTGTTGGTGGGTAAGAGGTGCTTTGGAATGGATTTATTGGCGTCTCTTTTTATCATACACCTAAACTTTCCTCCTGTTATTTAAATTCGATTGTATGATGAAAAAATATATTTCTTAAACTTTGGCTTAGCGTAAGTAAACGTCAGTGAAGGTTTTCTCTTCATATGTATAATTTTTCCATATGGTGGGCCTAATTACAATAATTATTACAATCAATTATTGTAATTAATAAAAACGATTGCACGTCATCATACAACAGTTTCTTGACTTATAGTAATTTCTAAATATGTTCTTGCCATCAAAAGAGTGGGAAATAAAAATTAATTGTAAATGGAACAAAAATTTCAGCCACGAGTTTTTATTAAGATCATCTCTTACAATTAATAAAATAGTAAGTTTGTAAAATTAAAAACGATATTATTACTACCAACACTTAGATCAGTGAACGAGTACAAAGGAACACTTGTTAAATATTATAACTACTGTAAAATTAACCTACCACTTACAATCAAATGTTGTTTTAATTATTTTTTGTACAACATCAAAAATTGTAACTTTATTATGTACTACAACAATTAAACATAAAACCATAGTTCCAATTTTGTTTCATTTCTCACGGATACTTCATTTAAGTTCACGGAAACAATACTTTCTTGTAGTATATTACATTTATTTGACAGTGTTATCAACTAGTGAACCAGACAGTCAAGTGTCTCAAACTCCAATGACGACTGTAACAGCCGAAGGAGTACAACTGATCGATGAGTAGAGATAATCATAGAATAACTTAGTATAAGTGTGTAGTAATTAGTAATAAGAACCTTATTACACGGTTCTTTACTCACTCAACGTGTAGGCATATTGCAAATTAATGAAATTCTTAAAACATCTAATATGTTAGATAAAATACTTCACACGATTTAAGGACTTATTACGTAACTGATATATATTTTTTTAGTTAAGATGTTTATATTTAAGTGTTAAATATATCCAGTAAGCACTGGGCCATGCTCGATTATCTTGTTAGTTAATTTGTAATACTTAAGCCAGGACTCTCATTAGCTGAACACAAAAATTCACATATCGCTCGTTATCATGAATATTGAAACTTCCTTAAGTTAAATTAACATTGGAAAATTAATTTATACATAAAACTGAGAAAGGGCTGTATTTTCTTTTAGTTAGTAAAATAAAAAAACTATTTTACTTATGGCTAAAAATAGCTTGGTGTTCAGATTATTTTGCGATGATTAAATCAAATCAAAATTGTTTCATTTTCTTTACATAAACATACACAACATATATAGCTTAAGTAGGGTACATCTAATACATAAATTATTTTAGCAACAAATTATATAACCAGTATAAATAATATTCCAGGATGTCAAAAAAATAATATAGTCGTTACTAGGACCTACTTGAAATGCTAAAAACAAAACAAAAAAAACACGTGTTTAATGGATGAAAGTATCGGGCCCCTGAATATAGTTTGTCTGTTTTGGGGTTCCATCACTTAACTAACACAAAAAAGAACAGATCTGAGCGGACACATTACATATAATATGTACATGCTTTCATAATTTAAGTAAGTGCTGCTATCTAATAGAAACATGATAAATCATTATCTACACCCAAAGACAAGCTTTCTGTATTTTAGTATGTCGTAAAGTGTAAGTTATTTAACAGATGGCCCTGTATTATAAATATTCCTGTATTGTGTTTGAAGGTTTGTGTTGAAACATGATGAAGGGGAGTATTCTCAGGAGAGAGACATGCATTTGATTCTCTCGCCCTTCCTCAGCTGACATAAATTCAGCAGTTAATTTTTGGATATGACTGCCTAACCTCCAAGTTGCAATGATAGAGTTGTTGAGTGTTAATTATTTTATTAATGCATGCTACCACTTTTCCATGTATCATAGTTTATTATTATTATCTATTTTTTTCTTTTAAAATTAATTCCTCTTTGCTTTTGACTCTTTTTTATGTATATTTAGATAGAATGGACATACATTTAACATATATTTTCCCTTTATACAATCATTTGCAATAGAACAGTTAAATATTAGTCCTTTTTAAAAATATAACACTTGCAACTTAGCCTACGCCTAAGCACAGGCAGTTAGACAGTATAATGTTTGTGTGTTTTTTTAGTAGTTCGATATTTTCATGTTTTATTGATGTATACATTTTAATGTTTGGGGAATAACGTGTATTTACATTCCATTAATTTCATTTCAAATGTACAAATCAGCTACATATTTATTAGAAAACATTCCCTCTGAATGCACCTATGAAGAATTTTTTTGGTTAAGAAAACTTTCAGTAACTGTCGAAAGTAAGGGATCACAGTTGCAGAATTATTACTAAATATTTATTAGACTTTGAATGACTTTCTAGTACTTTATTTTTATTCCATGTTACACATTCAGTATTGAAATATATTTCTAGTGTGTAGTACTATACATTTCACATGTTTCTAGGATTTCATTCCTAGTGAGCTAATAAGTAATGTCAGCGTAGAAAACCCTAGGACACGTTGTCAAACTGCTGTTCCATGTTCCCTTTCCATTTACCAGATAATGGAACTATCGCTGTTCCACGTCCCCGTTTCCTCAAGCCAGTTGGGCAGATCGACAGAGTCATCATCATGCACGATCTCTCGGAATGGCTTTCAACTGCTATGGTAAAAAATAGTCAAGCAAACGTGTAACAATTATAGATTGAAATATGATTAAAATGAAATCCTAACGTTTTCTGATAGTGCTGCTGATTTATTAGTTCTTACCTAGTTGTTGAAGCTTACATTTTAATGGACTGTTCTCTTTCTGTCATTTTGACTGTAGTGAGTGTTACTTTCATTTTAATTCCTTTTTGCATGGCCTAATTATTTAATACTAAGTAGAATTTATTTAGCCCTATCTCAGGGTATTCTGTACGTGCAGACGATATTTGTCACAACATTGTCTTTTATTCCGTGTCACTTGAAAAGTCATAGACATTCGAATGCACATTGATCACTGTAGCTTAGCTTCTCTTCATATGCATGCAGCCTGAGTGTATTATGTTCTTGTCAGCAACAATTTATTTTCGTTTTTAAATAGTAGCCTGCTTGTTTGTCTTGTATTAGATCTTCTTTGTGCCTGTCTTGGATTATCTTCGTTGTACATCTCATGTTTGCTTTTTATACTTATCATTAACATTGAATTTATACAACTACATTTTATCTACTTTTATTCATCTGGCAGTTGCACATGTGTGTGCGGTGGATCGAGTAGCTGTATATGCATGTGTGATTTGCTTGATGTTATCATTGTCATTATTTCTATTTAAATGGTAACTGTGGTTGTGTCCTGAGAATTAGAATTGTATAATTGTACTATCTGATTACCTTGTGCATCTGGCCTGCGGTTACAGCATCTTACTACTGGTTTGTTGTTGATTAGCTATTGTGTGTGGATACTTTTTTTAACTTCAATTCCTGTCCGATTTGTGTAAGAGAGGTTTTGGATTCGGAGGATGGAGTCTTCTGTGATGGATCATGTGAGCGATGGTTCCATCGTGAGTGTTTGAAAATGTCTAAAACAGATTATCATCGTATTAGTGGCAGTAACAAATCTAAGTGGTATTGTTCAAGAACAGATTGTCTCGACACTGGAAGTCAGCCTCTGAACTCGTTGGTCAACCAGCTTACTATTCTTACAGATAAAATTACTGATCTTTCTGTTAAAGTTGACTCTCTGATATCTCTTCCCTCGAAGGTAGACAACTTATTAGTTGAGGTTGATACTATTGGCAAGAACTTGCTAACCCTCGAGAAGCGAGTTAGTAACAATGAATCGAGGATTTGTGATGTTGAAAAGCGTTTACTGAGCACCAGCACAGCTGATGGACCTTGTAACTCCGAATCCATAATTGCTGAGATGAATGACCGTGTACGTCGCTCTAGGAATATAATGATATTTAATCTCATAGAGTCTACGGATAAGAATGTCAACTTAAAAAAGAAACATGATTTGAATTTAGTTGAGAAATTGGTTGGTAACTTTCTCCCTGATGCTGACTGTAGAACGATTAAGCTTATACGGGTTGGGAAAAAGCATGATAACAAGATCAAACCTTTGAAAATAATCTTCAATAAGGACTCTGATGCTTTAACATTTATTAATAATTTTTCTGTTGAATCTGCTACCCAGATTGACCCATGCTTCTCAACCATCAGGGCATCTAGAGATAGAACCCCTCAAGAGATTAAATATTTAAACTCATTAAGGGATGAGTTGAAAAATAGAACTTCTCTAGGGGAGAAGGATCTCACAATTAAATACATCAATAATACTCCTCATATTGTAAAAGCTCCAAAAAACGCATAAGTTCCAACGGTAATGACTTAGTTTTACATTGCTATTATCAGAATGTAAATGGTCTTAAAAGTAAACTAACTGAATTGGCTCAAGAACTTCTTACGGTGTCCTATGATGTAATTGCATTAGTTGAAACAAACTTGAGTCCTGATATCCATGTTGCCGAGTTGGGTTTTGATAACTATAATGTTTTTAGATGCGATCGCACTGTACAAACAAGTAATAAAGTAAGTGGTGGTGGATGTCTTATTGCTGTTAACAACTCACTGCCTTGTTGCCCCATATCACCTTCTATTAATAATACTGAAAGTGTATTCGTAAATTGTACTATGTCATCGGCCCACCTAGTGATTGGATGTGCTTACATACCTCCCAATCAACACTCTTCGGCTTACCACAACCTTTGTCAAGCGGCTGATGAGGTAATTGGTCTCAGTGGTGAAATTGATAGGGTTCTGCTGATGGGGGATTTTAATCTGCCCCAAACCGATTGGTCTGCTCGATACGTTGATTGTGACGAATCATCTCGCTATATGATGGATCTTGTAGCAGTCCATGACCTCAAGCAGGTCAATTATGTTACAAACTATAGAGGTGTATCCCTGGATCTTGTGTTCTCCTCGATTTCTGAAACGATTGTTATGCCTGCTATTGATGTACTCGTCCCTGAAGATAGGCATCACCCAGCTCTTGATATATCTATCACAGTTCGCAATTTTACACATTGCTATGGTACTAAATGCATTCCGGATTTTCGGAACTGTAATATGGATCAGATTCTTTATCAACTGCAAAGAATGAGTTACCCTACTGCTGAGGATATTAGTGATGTTGATACGTCTTTTACTAATTTTGTTGATAATCTTTCTTCATTAATCCACCAAAACACACCTATAAGAAGGATCACCAAATCAAAATTTCCAAAGTGGTTTTCAACTGAGTTAAGGAACCTAGTTATCAAGAAAAAGATTGCCCATAGGAAATTTAAAACAACTGGTTCTATTTATGAACTGGAACGTTTTCGTAGTTTGAGACGTGACTGTAAAACATTGTTATCTCAATGCTATAATAATTACATAAATAAGGTTGAAGACAGTATTCCTACAAATATTAAATGCTTCTGGACACATGTGGACAATCTGAAGAATACCTCGTCTATGCCACCTAGGTTGACACTGGATGATTCTGAGGCTCATGACTCCTTTAACAAATGTGAATTATTTGCACGCCACTTCTCTTCTGTGTTCTGCCGGGCGGATCTTCCAGTGCCTACTTTTGATTTTGGCTGCAGTAACTCCCTATCTCAAATTGTTGTCTCGGCAACTGATGTTCAGTCCAGGCTTGAAGCTCTTGATCCAACTAAGAGTGCGGGCCCTGACAATATTCCACCTTGTGTTCTTAAATTTTGTGCGCCAGTACTTGCTGTCCACTTGGCCATACTCTTTAATGCCCTACTATCGTCAGGAATTTTCCCTTCTAGCCTCAAGCGTGGATATGCTGTGCCCATCTATAAATCTGGTGATCGGTGTAGTATTAAGAACTATAGACCAATAGTAATACAGTCCTCTCTTGCAAAGGTTTTTGAAAGCATTGTCTTAGACCACCTGTATTTTTATTTGAAAACATTTATCTCTGAAAAGCAACATGGCTTTCTTCATGGTCGGTCAACAATCACCAACCTCATGGAATTTCAAGAATTTGTCACCTCAGCTTTTGTCAACTCTTGCCAGGTTGACTGCATCTATCTTGACTTTTCTAAAGCTTTTGACAAGGTCCATCATGGGTTATTGATTGCCAAGCTCGCTGGTTATGGTGTTACGGGTCGTCTGCTTCAGTGGTTGGACAGCTACCTTAGAGGCCGTAAATTATATGTTAAATGTGAAGGGGTCACTTCAACTCCTTTCGATGTTTTTTCTGGTGTGCCTCAAGGCTCTCACTTAGTACCGCTTCTGTTTAATATGTTTATTAATGACATCAACTTTGTTCTATCAGTGGCTTACCTATTATTTGCTGATGACCTTAAGATTTTTACCAGAGTTCGTTCATCATCTGACCAGGAGAACCTACAGCAATCGCTTTCCAACATCGTTTCTTGGTGTGTGGAGAATGGAATGGAGCTGAATGTCGCTAAGTGTCAAGTTGTTTCTTTTTCTCGCTTGGCAATTACTTTTACTCATGATTACCAAGTTGGTGGCACTAGTCTAAAAAGAGTGAACAACGTAAGGGACTTGGGAGTTTCATTTACTTCAACTCTAAATCCTGTATTGCATGTCTTGGATGTAACTTCAAGAGCAAACTCCCTTATTGGTTTTATTAACAGAACAACTAGACACTTTCGTTCACCTCAATCGCTTGTAATATTATATAAGATGATTGTTCGTCCGGTGTTGTAGTATGGCTCCGTCATTTGGTCGCCTTATCAACTTGGTCATGTGGACTTGCTCAACAGGGCCCAGGTCCGTTTCATGCGAATATTGGGCACCCGCCTTGGTCATACTTATCTTGGAACTCCCATTGAAGAACTTGAACAACTTTTCTGTCTGTATCCCCTTCAGCGACGTCGATTGGTCAGTGACCTGGTGTTTCTTTTCAAGCTGGTCAATGGTTTGGTTGACTGTCCGGGGCTCTTGCAGATGATAGATATACGCATTCCAAGAAACACCAGATCTATGACGATTTTTGGCCGTGGTTATCTGCCTACCAGCTATGCTTATCATTGTGGCTTGGCAAGACTACAGAGGACTGGAAGTTTTGTGTCATCAAGTATAGACTTTTTTTCGGAGTCTCTAACTTCTTTCAAGAGGAAGGTGAACTTGATTAGTGCAACTGTGATTGCCGCTCAGAACACTCAGTGATGGTGTTTATTGTTATTTTGATACTCGTTATCTTGTTGTTGTTATTATTATTAATTTATTTACTGTTAGGTTTTTTGTTTTATTTACTGTTCAGTTTTGTTTTTGTTAGGTTATTTACTGTCATGCACGTTGCCGCTTATTGGTCTGTAGTAATTTATTATTTTGTTATTGCTTTGTTACTTGTCTAATGATTTGAATTTACTATTTTTTGCATTGTTATTATGATTATGATCTTGTTGTATGTTTATTGTCTATGGTTTTCCGTTTTCATTTTCTATTAATTAATTTGTATTATTCTTGTTATTTAATTGTTATTTGTGTTCAAGTCATGAATATAATAGATAGGATTATTATTAATTTGTGTCATGGTGTGAGCTGCCATTGTTATTGTTATATTATTGTATGAAATTGGTTGTTACCGTTGGATGTCAAATAAATAAATAAATAAATAAATAAATGAGAAATGTCATTATTGTATTTCTTTATACTGTATGTAAATGGCCAGGTTAGGACTATAAAGTCCTCTCTTCCAACTAACCAACATTGTTAAATGTTTTTTATTATTTTAACTTTACAAGTAATTAATTGATATAAGGTACTTCAAATTGTGAGTAAAAATATAAAAGTAAGTAAATAAATTGAGGAAAATGAAGAGTAGGAAAATTACAATTATAAATTATTAAATGAACATAAAATTAAGTCCAAACATACATAATCTTGCGTACTGTTAGTTTATAATACCTCTTGCCGTCAGTCTGCAAAGCCAAAAGCGAGCCTATTACATCAGCCCGAAAGCGAGCCTCAGGTGTGAAGAGGTAGGCTGTCCCAAGGTCGGCAAGTAAATACTGTAAGGGATTTGTTATATATAGAAGATCAATGAGTGGGAATTGACAAAAATAAAGATCCGCACCGAGAGTCCCTAGCACTAACTTCCGAAATATGAGAGCCTTGGACAGATAGGCGGGAGAATCAATACGCAGAAAAGAATTCAAAGTGAAAAGTAAATTGAAGTGACGAAGCTGAATCAATTTTAGGATATATAAGGCTTTCAAAAAGAAAGTTACATGCTAGCTTTGCTTAAGATTGAAAATAAAATTAATACAATAATTTTGAGCACGTTGCAATCTGCCCGAGAGCTCAATCGGCATGCCATTGACAACATCACAGTAATTAAAGTTAGAACTGTCAGTGTCTTTACGAGCATCAAATTCATGTTCAGGGGCAGAAAAGTAGCAAATCTTTTAGACTATGAATTCCAGAAAAGGCGTTTTATAAGTTTAGGTTGTGTAATCAGACCAAACTGAATGATTAGTCAGTGTCAGTCCAAGGTTCTTGACTTTATCGTGAAATGGCAGATGGTGATTATTAAGTCAAAGTCTGGAGGCATTTTCAAAGTCAACATTTCTCACAATCCAATATTTCCAATCAAGAGAGATTGAGTATTGTTTTCATACATTTTTAGACCATATTTGAAATACCAAGTAGAATTAGCATCAATATATTTATATTGAATATTCATGTAATTTACAGTTTCAGGAAAGCCAGTAAGTAGTTTGAAGGTCGTCGGCTAACAAATTAACATTGGAGTATTTAATAACAGTTGTAATGTTATAACACCTCGATTTACAGGTTCCAGAACTGTTTGTCGCTGGATGCGACGCACAGACACCTATCAGACAAGTAAGGGTCTTTCCAGTCAATGCTTTCGACAGATAACCCCGTCGAAGAAATGTTTAAAAGAAGAAGAGGATGGTAGACGCAATCTAAAGCATAGATAAGTCAAAAATGCTTAAAATTGAAATTTGTTTTTATCCATCGCATAACGAATATTATCAGTAATTTTTAAAAGGGGCTGGTAGTACTATGATTAGAAAAACTCCAGACTGGAATTTAGATAGCAATCTATTAGACTCAAGAAGAGAAAAAGTCTGTTGACAAACTACTCTCTCAAGAAATTTGGATCCGGTAGATAAAATGCTGATGGGTCTAAAATCAAAGAGACCCTTATAGAGAGACGATTTTTTTTAAGGGGTCGCAATATGGCAGATTATGATCTAGCTGAAAATTTACAGGATGAACGTGATTTCTTTAAAGTGGCTGTTATCACATGGATGATTACTAAGAGAAGAATATATTTTATAATTTTTAAATATATTTCGTCACCCCCAACTGTGCTAATGGATATTGTCAATATCACACCCAGTTCGTCATCCTCAGTCACATATTTGAATCAAAACTAACCCTGAGCAGGAACCAGAGGACGACTACTCAACTCACGGACATACCGTACTCATGAGCACCTGGTACGTCAGCCTCAGTCACATATTTTAATTAAAACTAACCCTGAGCAGGAACCAGAGGACGACTACTCAACTCACGGACATACCGTACTCATGAGCACCTGGTACGTCAGCCTCAGTCACATATTTTAATTAAAACTAACCCTGAGCAGGAAACAGAGGACGACTACTCAACTCACGGACATAACGTACTCATGAGCACCTGGTACGTCAGCCTCAGTCACATATTTGAATAAAAACTAACCCTGAGCAGGAACCAGAGGACGACTACTCAACTCACGGACATACCGTACTCATGAGCACCTGGTACGTCAGCCTCAGTCACATATTTGAATAAAAACTAACCCTGAGCAGGAACCAGAGGACGACTACTCAATTCACGGACATACCGTACTCATGAGCACCTGGTACGTCAGCCTCAGTCACATATTTGAATGAAAACTAACCCTGAGCAGGAACCAGAGGACGACTACTCAACTCACGGACATACCGTACTCATGAGCACCTGGTACATCAGCCTCAGTCACATATTTGAATGAAAACTAACCCTGAGCAGGAACCAGAGGACGACTACTCAACTCACGGACATACCGTACTCATGAGTACCTGGTACGTCAGCCTCAGTCACATATTTGAATGAAAACTAACCCTGAGCAGGAACCAGAGGACGACTACTCAACTCACGGACATAACGTACTCATGAGCACCTGGTATATCAACAACATAGATGTTGATAGTTGATCAGATCCATATTAATTGGCTTGTCACTTTGGTCTTTACTTAATCGTCACTTGATTGGCTCTATTCAATTTATATCTTGGCTGTTTCAGTACTAATTTCCGAAGAAGAAATGTTACTAAATACATAAAATATCTAAATATAATAATCGTACAGTATTTATGACTTTCACCACTGTTACTTCCTATAATTCATCTTACCACTGTACCTACCTTCACAATACCACTGTACATGTATGAGTGGGTGGGTGGGTCAATATCACTGTACGTATATGGATGGGCGGTTGGGTCAATGCCACTGTCGATGTATAGGTGGGTCGATACCACTATAGATGTGAGTAGGCGGGTGGGTCAATACCACAGTAGGTGTATGAGTATCAATACCACTGCACGTGTATGGGTGGGCGGGTGGGTTAATACCACTGTCGATGTATAGGTGGGTCAATACCACTGTAGATGTACGAGTGGGCGGGTTTTACGGTAAAAACGTTTATTTAGCCTATTACTAAATATGTGTCCATGAGGTATAGTAAAGTGTTCTGAAATTAAAAGTATTACTTTTTTATTCATTTCAACAAAAAAATACTGTAATACTTTTAATTTCAGAAAACTTTATTTTTGTACATATATAAAACTGTTTTAAATTGTAGTTTTCTTCAAAATGAATAACTGATGTTTAGAGTTTAAATACTAAATCTCATTAACTTTCACTGTTATATTTGACACCTAAAAATGACGTCTACTGGCTGGATACAATAAACCTTCTCAAAATTCGTCCTGTAACTAGAATTCTATATTTCTTTATCAGCTACCTTACAGTAGATGCAAAAGATGTTATTGTGCACAATTTCAACAATCAAATCTGTTTGTTTTCATTATTTATAAATAAATCGGATAAATGGATCAATATTAAACGGTGACTTATTACGATATGCCTGAATGAGTTAGCCTGGCTGTTCTCATTTTTTACAGAAGGTAAATAATTTTAAGACATTCTGACAAAATAAGAGCAATATAATTTACTTATCTAATTCTAGATAAGTAAATTATACGATAAGTAAATTATATAATTTACTTATCTAGAATTCGATTGTAAAAGTTTAAATGATATATTATTAAGTCCACAAACATTATTTCATTTATTGGAACTACTCGTTTTAACTAAAAAGAAATCAACTGTTTGAATATTGACGAACTTTGCTGTTATATAATTCGTTGTGACAGATGTGGTGATTAGTCTCTTAAATATCTACAAATTTTGCAAATAGCCTCTAAGCATATGGCTAATTAACTCCTTAGTCACTTCTGACGTTGGTGCTGAAATAACCAATGTATTTTAGCCTCAGGCCTGCATCAACACGTTAAAAATCTAGATATGAAGTGGTTCACTATAGTGTATAACATAATAAACTAATAAGAACAACATATGGAACTGATTAGTTAGTGCTGCTTCCTAGCGGGCATTTGAATAACTAGGATTAGAACATGTAAATAACGTTATAAGCAGTACAGAATTGATTGCTTCTATTGAACATCCAGGTGTTTGTTTTATTCTGCTTTACTATTGTTTTATACTACTAATGTTATCTTCAATTGTACTGCTGTTGATATCTGAGTAATATAGAGGTGACACGACCTTCACCGGCACTGTCAATAAATACCACTGTACTTTTTCCTTGATTAGGACAGAATCTAAAGCATTCTAATATTTTTCCCCACAAAGAAAAACAAATATTTACATCGCTGGTAAAATATTTTGTTACTTGCTGTGCAATGAATTAATTAACAACCTATAAATGAATTGATTAAATCCTATATGAATTAGAGGATTTCAACCTATAAAGAAAACTATATTCAGATACTTTAGGCAACTGAAAACTAACATTATTTGTTGGTCCGAATAGAACTTGTGTCACCATTGTTATACGCAAAGGAATTTCTTACCAATTAGTAACCAACGTGTTATTTTATACTTAACAACATTTTTTAACAAAATTAGTTAACATAAGACGAGTCTATTTTAGATGACAATCGTTGTTATTAAGTTGAGACCAGTGTTTGTGGTAAAATTCTAAATACATCGCTAAAAACTACCAAAAGTGACAAGTTACTATCCATAATAACAAATTATGAATACGAAATACTAATATTCATGTTTTCTTTTCAATTATGTTCGTAAGATAATTACTCTGTCCGGAGGCACTTGTACTTACAATTGTGTACTATTGATAACTACAGTTGGAAACCTTCCTGGACATGTTCTTTCCTCTCCAGTATAAACAACCAATTGAAGCTTAATTTGCCTACAGTATATTTGTATAGCATTATGTATTAATGCTATAAAAATTGTGCCATGACAACTTCTTATAGCTTAGTTCTTAGTTTAGCCATTTTAAAGCCGAGAGAGCCGAGGGTGCCAAGTCTGTCAGGCCCTTGAGAAATAGTTTTAATATTTCTAGTTCTTTTATTTGGAAGTGATTTTGATCCCCTTCCTTTTCAGCAACTATCTGCCTCCCTCCCACTCCCCCAGTCAATTCCAGCGTGCAAAATCATGTTCATGGATTAATAATGCGCAATCTTAAACATTAATGTGTTTTAATCAACAATTTACTTCTAATAATGTTTGTTATAAGTTGCAAACCAATTACAAAATTCAAATGACAAGAAAAAATTGGTATTGTAAAACTTGGCCCCTCCACCATGTCAAACCTGGCGTGTTAACTAGGTGAAACTTATGACGATTTTCTACTAAACTGAACCACCTAGTAATGACGTTTTTGGTGCAAGAAAACATAAATTGAAGATTATTAAGTTGCGACGTTTTTCTTGTTTCTGAGCAATATTTCTACACATCATTATATAGAAAACACTCTCAGTATTCCACCAATCGTAGTTGAAAGAGAATGCCTTCAGTGATATTGTACCCTGTTGATACAAGTTGACATTTCTGAAGGTACAGGAGCACTCTTAGAGGTCCACTAGTCATAGTTGGGAAAGAACGCCTTCAATGATATTGTACCCTGTAGATACAAGTTGACATAATCCTGTAGGTACAGGAGCACTCTTAGAGGTCCACCAGTCATAGTTGGGAAAGAACGCCTTCAGTGATATTGTACCCTGTTGATACAAATTGACGTATTCTTGTAGGTTACAGAATCACTCTTAGAGGTACACCAGTCATAATTGGAAAAGAACGCCTTCAATGATATTGTACCCTATAAATACGTTGACATATTCCTGTAGGTACAAGAGCACTTTTAGAGGTCCACCAGTCATAGTTGGGAAAGAACGCCTTCAGTGATATTGTTCCCTGTTGATACAATTTGACATATTCTTTTAGGTTATAGGAGCACTCTTAGAGGTCCACCAGTCATAGTTGGGAAAGAACGCCTTCAGTGATATTGTACCCTGTTTATACAAGTTGACAATGCTGTAGGTACAGGAGCACACTTAGAGGTCCACCAGTCATAGTTAAGAAAGAACGCCTTCAGTGATATTGTACTGTGTTGATACAAGTTGACATATTATTGTAGATTACAGGAGCAATCTTAGAGGTCCACCAGTCATACTTAAGAAAGAACGCCTTCAGTGATATTGTACTGTGTTGATACAAGTTGACATTGCTGTAGGTACAGGAGCACACTTAGAGGTCCACCAGTCATAGTTGGGAAAGAACGCCTTCAGTGATATTGTACTGTGTTGATACAAGTTGACATATTATTGTAGATTACAGGAGCAATCTTAGAGGTCCACCAGTCATAGTTAAGAAAGAACGCCTTCAGTGATATTGTACTGTGTTGATACAAGTTGACATTGCTGTAGGTACAGGAGCACACTTAGAGGTCCACCAGTCATAGTTAAGAAAGAACGCCTTCAGTGATATTGTACTGTGTTGATACAAGTTGACATATTATTGTAGATTACAGGAGCAATCTTAGAGGTCCACCAGTCATAGTTAAGAAAGAACGCCTTCAGTGATATTGTACTGTGTTGATACATGTTGACATTGCTGTAGGTACAGGAGCACACTTAGAGGTCCACCAGTCATAGTTGGGAAAGAACGCCTTCAGTGATATTGTACTGTGTTGATACAAGTTGACATATTATTGTAGATTACAGGAGCAATCTTAGAGGTCCACCAGTCATAGTTAAGAAAGAACGCCTTCAGTGATATTGTACTGTGTTGATACAAGTTGACATATTATTGTAGATTACAGGAGCAATCTTAGAGGTCCACCAGTCATAGTTAAGAAAGAACGCCTTCAGTGATATTGTACTGTGTTGATACAAGTTGACATATTATTGTAGATTACAGGAGCAATCTTAGAGGTCCACCAGTCATAGTTAAGAAAGAACGCCTTCAGTGATATTGTACTGTGTTGATACAAGTTGACATATTATTGTAGATTACAGGAGCAATCTTAGAGGTCCACCAGTCATAGTTGGGAAAGAACGCCTTCAGTGATATTGTACTGTGTTGATACAAGTTGACATATTATTGTAGATTACGGGAGCAATCTTAGAGGTCCACCAGTCATAGTTAAGAAAGAACGCCTTCAGTGATATTGTACTGTGTTGATACAAGTTGACATATTATTGTAGATTACAGGAGCAATCTTAGAGGTCCACCAGTCATAGTTAAGAAAGAACGCCTTCAGTGATATTGTACTGTGTTGATACAAGTTAACATATTATTGTAGATTACAGGAGCAATCTTAGAGGTCCACCAGTCATAGTTAAGAAAGAACGCCTTCAGTGATATTGTACTGTGTTGATACAAGTTGACATATTATTGTAGATTACAGGAGCAATCTTAGAGGTCCACTAGTCATAGTTAAGAAAGAACGCCTTCAGTGATATTGTACTGTGTTGATACAAGTTGACATTGCTGTAGGTACAGGAGCACACTTAGAGGTCCACCAGTCATAGTTGGGAAAGAACGCCTTCAGTGATATTGTACTGTGTTGATACAAGTTGACATATTATTGTAGATTACAGGAGCAATCTTAGAGGTCCACCGGTCATAGTTAAGAAAGAACGCCTTCAGTGATATTGTACTGTGTTGATACAAGTTGACATATTATTGTAGATTACAGGAGCAATCTTAGAGGTCCACCAGTCATAGTTAAGAAAGAACGCCTTCAGTGATATTGTACTGTGTTGATACAAGTTGACATATTATTGTAGATTACAGGAGCAATCTTAGAGGTCCACCAGTCATAGTTGGAAAAGGATGCCTTCAATGATACTGTACCCTCTTGATACAAGTTGACATATTCCTGTAGGTACATTAGCACTCTTAGACATCCACTAGTCATAATAAGAAAAAAACACTTTCAATGATATTGTACCCTATTAATACGTTGACATATTCCTGTAGGTACAGGAGCACTCTTAGAGGTCCACCAGTCATAGTTGGAAAAGAATGCCTTCAATGATACTGTACCCTCTTGATACAAGTTGACATATTCCTGTAGGTACATTAGCACTCTTAGACAACCACTAGTCATAATAAGAAAAAAACACTTTCAATGATATTGTACCCTATTAATACGTTGACATATTCCTGTAGGTACAAGAGCACTCTTAGAGGTCCACCAGTCATAGTTGGAAAAGAATGCCTTCAATGATACTGTACCCTCTTGATACAAGTTGACATATTCCTGTAGGTACATTAGCACTCTTAGACATCCACTAGTCATAATAAGCAAAAAATACTTTCAATGATATTGTACCCTATTAATACGTTGACATATTCCTGTAGGTACAGGAGCACTCTTAGAGGTCCACCAGTCAGAGTTGGGAAAGAACGCCTTCAGTGATATTGTACCCTGTTGATACAAGTTGACATTTCTGTAGGTACAGGAGCACTCTTAGAAGTCAACCAGTCATAGTTGGGATAGAACGCCTTCAATGATATTGTACCCTGTAGATACAAGTTGACATAATCCTGTAGGTACAGGAGCACACTTAGAGGTCCACTAGTCATAGTTGGGAAAGAACGCCTCCAGTGATATTGTACTGTGTTGATACAAGTTGACATATTATTGTAGATTACAGGAGCAATCTTAGAGGTCCACCAGTCATAGTTAAGAAAGAACGCCTTCAGTGATATTGTACTGTGTTGATACAAGTTGACATATTATTGTAGATTACAGGAGCAATCTTAGAGGTCCACCAGTCATAGTTAAGAAAGAACGCCTTCAGTGATATTGTACTGTGTTGATACAAGTTGACATATTATTGTAGATTACAGGAGCAATCTTAGAGGTCCACCAGTCATAGTTAAGAAAGAACGCCTTCAGTGATATTGTACTGTGTTGATACAAGTTGACATATTATTGTAGATTACAGGAGCAATCTTAGAGGTTCCCCAGTCATAGTTAAGAAAGAATGCCTTCAGTGATATTGTACTGTGTTGATACAAGTTGACATATTATTGTAGATTACAGGAGCAATCTTAGAGGTCCACCAGTCATACTTAAGAAAGAACGCCTTCAGTGATATTGTACTGTGTTGATACAAGTTGACATATTATTGTAGATTACAGGAGCAATCTTAGAGGTCCACCAGTCATAGTTAAGAAAGAACGCCTTCAGTGATATTGTACTGTGTTGATACAAGTTGACATATTATTGTAGATTACAGGAGCAATCTTAGAGGTCCACCAGTCATAGTTAAGAAAGAACGCCTTCAGTGATATTGTACTGTGTTGATACAAGTTGACATATTATTGTAGATTACAGGAGCAATCTTAGAGGTCCACCAATCATAGTTAAGAAAGAACGCCTTCAGTGATATTGTACTGTGTTGATACAAGTTGACATATTATTGTAGATTACAGGAGCAATCTTAGAGGTCCACCAGTCATAGTTAAGAAAGAACGCCTTCAGTGATATTGTACTGTGTTGATACAAGTTGACATATTATTGTAGATTACAGGAGCAATCTTAGAGGTCCACCAGTCATAGTTAAGAAAGAACGCCTTCAGTGATATTGTACTGTGTTGATACAAGTTGACATATTATTGTAGATTACAGGAGCAATCTTAGAGGTCCACCAGTCATAGTTGGAAAAGAATGCCTTCAATGATACTGTACCCTCTTGATACAAGTTGACATATTCCTGTAGGTACATTATCACTCTTAGACATCCACTAGTCATAATAAGAAAAAAACACTTTCAATGATATTGTACCCTATTAATACGTTGACATATTCCTGTAGGTACAGGAGCACTCTTAGAGGTCCACCAGTCATAGTTGGAAAAGAATGCCTTCAATGATACTGTACCCTCTTGATACAAGTTGACATATTCCTGTAGGTTCATTAGCACTCTTAGACATCCACTAGTCATAATAAGAAAAAAACACTTTCAATGATATTGTACCCTATTAATACGTTGACATATTCCTGTAGGTACAGGAGCACTCTTAGAGGTCCACCAGTCAGAGTTGGGAAAGAACGCCTTCAGTGATATTGTACCCTGTTGATACTAGTTGACATTTCTGTAGGTACAGGAGCACTCTTAGAAGTCAACCAGTCATAGTTAGGATAGAACGCCTTCAATGATATTGTACCCTGTAGATACAAGTTGACATAATCCTGTAGGTACAGGAGCACACTTAGAGGTCCACTAGTCATAGTTGGGAAAGAACGCCTTCAGTGATATTGTACCCTGTTTATACAAGTTGACATTCCTGTAGGTACAGGAGCACTCTTAGAGGTCCACTAGTCATAGTTGGGAAAGAACGCCTTCAGTGATATTGTACCCTGTTTATACAAGTTGACATTTCTGTAGGTACAGGAGCACTCTTAGAGGTCCACCAGTCATAGTTGAGAAAGGACGCCTTCAGTGTAATTGTACCCTGTTGATACAAGTTGACATATTCCTGTATGTACAAGAACACTCTTACAGGTCCACCAGTCATAGATGGGAAAGAACACCTTCAGTGATATTGTACTGTATTGATACAAGTTGGCATATTATTATTGTAGATTACAGGAGCACTCTTAGAAGTCCACCAGTCATATTTGGGAAAGAACGCATTCAAAGATATTGTACCCTGTTTATATAAGTTGACATATTTCTGTATGTACAAGAGTACTCTTAGAGGTCCATAATTCATAATTGGGAAATAACGCCTTCAATGATAATGTTCTACGGTGGTAAATAGGATGACACACATTTCAGATAAAAGATATGCTGATAAAAGAGTCTTCTCAGAGGTTCACAGTCGTAGAGAACGTCATCACTTCGTTATTGATACTGTAGCACAGTCGTGAGTAAGTAGACTCATATTTCTGCAGCCTCTAGAGATCCACTAGTCGTAGTTGGGAGACAACACCATCACTTGCATCATTGATACTGTAGCACAGTCGTGAGTAAGGTGACTCATATTTCTGCAGCCTCTAGAGATCCACTAGTTGTAGTTGGGAGACAACACCATCACTTGCATCATTGATACTGTAGCACAGTCGTGAGTAAGTAGACTCATATTTCTGCAGCCTCTAGAGATCCTCTAGTCGTAGTTGGGAGACAACACCATCACTTGCATCATTGATACTGTAGCACAGTCGTGAGTAAGTAGACTCATATTTCTGCAGCCTCTAGAGATCCTCTAGTCGTAGTTGGGAGACAACACCATCACTTGCATCATTGATACTGTAGCAGAGTCGTGAGTAAGTAGACTCATATTTCTGCAGCCTCTAGAGATCCACTAGTCGTAGTTGGGAGACAACACCATCACTTGCATCATTGATACTGTAGCACAGTCGTGAGTAAGTAGACTCATATTTCTGCAGCCTCTAGAGATCCACTAGTCGTAGTTTGGAGACAACACCATCATTTTCATCATTGATACTGTAGCACAGTCGTGAGTAAGTAGACTCATATTTCTGCAGCCTCTAGAGATCCACTAGTCGTAGTTGGGAGACAACACCATCACTTGCATCATTGATACTGTAGCACAGTCGTGAGTAAGGTGACTCATATTTCTGCAGCCTCTAGAGATCCACTAGTTGTAGTTGGGAGACAACACCATCACTTGCATCATTGATACTGTAGCACAGTCGTGAGTAAGTAGACTCATATTTCTGCAGCCTCTAGAGATCTACTAGTGGTAGTTGGGAGACAACACCATCACTTGCATTAGTGATACTGTAGCACAGTCGTGAGTAAGTAGACTCATATTTCTGCAGCCTCTAGAGATCTACTAGTGGTAGTTGGGAGACAACACCATCACTTGCATTAGTGATACTGTAGCACAGTCGTGAGTAAGTAGACTCATATTTCTGCAGCCTCTAGAGATCCACTAGTCGTAGTTGGGAGACAACACCATCACTTGCATTAGTGATACTGTAGCACAGTCGTGAGTAAGTAGACTCATATTTCTGCAGCCTCTAGAGATCCACTAGTGGTAGTTGGGAGACAACACCATCACTTGCATTAGTGATACTGTAGCACAGTCGTGAGTAAGTAGACTCATATTTCTGCAGCCTCTAGAGATCCACTAGTCGTAGTTGGGAGACAACACCATCACTTGCATTAGTGATACTGTAGCACAGTCGTGAGTAAGTAGACTCATATTTCTGCAGCCTCTAGAGATCCACTAGTCGTAGTTGGGAGACAACACCATCACTTGCATTAGTGATACTGTAGCACAGTCGTGAGTAAGTAGAATCATATTTCTGCAGCCTCTAGAGATCCACTAGTCGTAGTTGGGAGACAACACCATCATTTCTATCAGTGATACTGTAGCACAGTCGTGAGTAAGTAGACTCATATTTCTGCAGCCTCTAGAGATCCACTAGTCGTAGTTGGGAGACAACACCATCATTTTCATCAGTGATACTGTAGCAGAGTCGTGAGTAAGGTGACTCTTTATTTATGCAGGTTATAAAGATTCACTAGTCGTCGTTGGGAGAGAACACCACCACTTGCATCAGTGATAATGTAGCAGAGTCGTGAGTAGACTCATAGATTTCTGTAGGTTCTAGCGATTCACCAGTCGTAGTTGGGAGAGACCACCATCACTTGCATCAGTGATACTGTAGCAGAGTCAAGAGTAAGTTGAAATATCTAATTTATGCAAATAAGAGCGCATGAACATTTATTAAAATATATTACAACTTGTTTTGTTTCTTTTATAATAAGTTTTTAGTTGTTCAGTTATTGCACGGATGTAATTTTCAACATCTTAGTATTATTTACAAAGTTGAGAGTATTTCATTACCTAAATATTTCTGAATTGCCAAATCCAAGAATATGTTTCAAAAATATGCTTTTTTTTAATAAATGTGTTATACATTATACATTCGATGAAGTAAATTATTTTAAGTTTTAAATTTTGTTTTTAAGTAGTTTTTTGTTTATTATTTTTAGTGTAAATTAATTTAAAACAAAATTGTGATTTGTACAGTTATTTATTTTTTATTTGGCATTTTCTTTACCATTATTAAGTAAATAATGCATTTGCTTATATTTCTTTGATAATATTTGTCCTTCTATTATTTTGATGTAATAAATGCAAATTCGTATTTATACTATGTGTTTATGCTTTGTGCTTAGATAACATATTTAATAGATGTTAGAGATATTTTACTATGTATGTACCTTTGCTGTAATTCTACCAGTAACATTATTTGTGTCAACACAATGATCACTTTGTTGGTTTTATAAACTAATAATTTATATATTTATCAGATTTATAGTAGAAAAGTTGTAATTCCTGGGGCTGCTATTTATAATAAAGTTATAATAAAAAATAATAACTGAGCACCCTTGAACATGTATAATGTATAATTGTTTCGAATATTGGGCTTCTTTTTTGTGTTAACATGGTGTTGATTAAATTGTTGGGATTTTCTTGGTTGTGTTTATAAATTTCAAGTTCTTCTTGAGAATCAATCTTATACTAAATCAGATCCTATAATCCCAATAAATTCCAATCATCCATGGTGTCATAAAAATGGCTTCATTTCGATCTCTTATTACAAGACTAGTAGAAGTACCGATGGACAAACATGATTTCAATGAAGAATTCAAAATAATCAAACAAATAGCAATGGCTAATGGTTACAAACCTTCTACAATCGACAAAATATTACACAAAATATAAACATTTGTCAAGAAAGACCATAAAATAGAACATTCATCTGTGTTCCCCACAACACAATACTTAATAAATCAATTAGAAAACCCTTTAAAAAGAAAATTTCAAAATTGGTTTTAAAACAAATAACAACGCATTTAACCTAATACAAAATAAATCCACCTCAAAATTACATAAAACCTAAGATAAATTTGACAAATCAGGAATTTACAAAATTGAACGTTCAGACTGCCCAAACTATTATATTGGACAAACAGGGCGATCATTTAAACGAAGATTTAATGAACACATACAAGCTCTAAAATCAAACAACAGAACTTCAATGAAATCTTCTTTTGCAGAACACTTATTAAACAATAATCACATTTACATAAATATAAAAACCAACATGAAAATTCTAAAATTCGATTCAAAAAGCAAAAACTAGATTCTCAAGAAGAACTTGAAATTTATAAACACAACCAAGAAAATCCCAACAATTTAATCAACACCATGTTAACACAAAAAGAAGCCCAATATTCGAAACAATTATACATATAAGAAGCAACACACACAATGGCAACTAACCACCAAATCAAAAATATTTACTAATTTAACATATGTTTACTTTATGATAATTATTTATTTAATTTTATTTGTTTTGTAACAATTTCAAAAATTAAACACATATACAACTATGAAGATGGCATAAATGCCGAAACCGATCGTGTTGATTTAGTAAAAAATTAAACACATATACAACTATGAAGATGGCATAAATGCCGAAACCGATCGTGTTGATTTAGTAAAAAATTAAACACATATACAACTATGAAGATGGCATCAATGCCAAAACCGATCGTGTTGATTTAGTAAACACATATACAACTATGAAGATGGCATCAATGCCAAAACCGATCGTGTTGATTTAGTAAACACATATACAACTATGAAGATGGCATCAATGCCGAAACCGATCGTGTTGATTTAGTAAACACATATACAACTATGAAGATGGCATCAATGCCAAAACCGATCGTGTTGATTTAGTAAACACATATACAACTATGAAGATGGCATCAATGCCAAAACCGATCGTGTTGATTTAGTAAACACATATACAACTATGAAGATGGCATCAATGCCGAAACCGATCGTGTTGATTTAGTAAACACATATACAACTATGAAGATGGCATAAATGCCAAAACCGATCGTGTTGATTTAGTAAACACATATACAACTATGAAGATGGCATCAATGCCAAAACCGATCGTGTTGATTTAGTAAACACATATACAACTATGAAGATGGCATCAATGCCAAAACCGATCGTGTTGATTTAGTAAACACATATACAACTATGAAGATGGCATCAATGCCGAAACCGATCGTGTTGATTTAGTAAACACATATACAACTATGAAGATGGCATAAATGCCAAAACCGATCGTGTTGATTTAGTAAACACATATACAACTATGAAGATGGCATCAATGCCGAAACCGATCGTGTTGATTTAGTAAACACATATACAACTATGAAGATGGCATCAATGCCGAAACCGATCGTGTTGATTTAGTAAACACATATACAACTATGAAGATGGCATCAATGCCGAAACCGATCGTGTTGATTTAGTAAACACATATACAACTATGAAGATGGCATCAATGCCGAAACCGATCGTGTTGATTTAGTAAACACATATACAACTATGAAGATGGCATCAATGCCGAAACCGATCGTGTTGATTTAGTAAACACATATACAACTATGAAGATGGCATCAATGCCGAAACCGATCGTGTTGATTTAGTAAACACATATACAACTATGAAGATGGCATCAATGCCGAAACCGATCGTGTTGATTTAGTAAACACATATACAACTATGAAGATGGCATCAATGCCGAAACCGATCGTGTTGATTTAGTAAACACATATACAACTATGAAGATGGCATCAATGCCGAAACCGATCGTGTTGATTTAGTAAACACATATACAACTATGAAGATGGCATCAATGCCGAAACCGATCGTGTTGATTTAGTAAACACATATACAACTATGAAGATGGCATCAATGCCGAAACCGATCGTGTTGATTTAGTAAAAAGTTTTTTAAGGGTGCTCAGTTAACTTTATTATCATATTTATTAACTTAAATTAGTTTACCAAATTGAAAATAAGTTTCATTTTCGCAATGTTTTTAACCTGATTTATTGGTTTTGTCATATTAAAATCAATTTAGTGTTTTTTTTATAATTTATTATTGAAATACACGTTACGGGTGTCTTTTGTATTACCCCTTAATAAGTTATTTTTAACATGGACTAAATTACCCGAATCGTATATTCATTTTAGTCAGTCAATATTTTTCTGTTTTATGCATATGATACATTTTTTTTACATTAATGAATTCTTGTAGAGTATTATTCTACTAACCAGAAATATAACCATTGTATATGTAAAAAAAATAGTATTTCCAATAATTAAACATTGCCTCAATGTAACATTTCCATAAGATTATTGATCATATTTATGTTATTTTATTAGTATATGCTAAGATTTTCCTTATTACCCTGTATTGACTCAAACAATATAAAACATATAATCACGAAACTAATTCGATGAATTGATCAAAAGTTAAAAAGCTTTTCTGACGATTCACGCTTCCTTTGAATCTCATTTTTATATTCATCGATTTTAAATTCGTGCCATAAATTTGCACAATAATTTATTTATATGTGAAGTAAACTAAATGAAGTTAGTTAATACTTAACTTATTTATTTATTATTTATTTTAATTTCTTTCCACATTGGCTGAAATAGAGCTCGTTCCCATGACAGTGTAGTTTGTTTTTTTTTTTTTTACTACCAATATGTAGGCATGTAAATAATATAACTGTTTAATAAATGTGAATTGTGACTTAATGAAAATTAATTGTCACAATTCACAATGAAATTATTAAATAAATCAGAGCATGATTTTAGGTTAATACACTTTTGTACAATTTAAGCCATTTAAGTACCAAACTTCAAAATAAGGGATAAAATGGGTCGCAATAAGTGTGATAATTGCAAATTAACGACTGTAGCTATTGTTACTAATTAAGATCGACTGATCCTTAAAGGAGCTACTTATTAATAATTTAATGTTACACAAGATTCTTTGCCTTGGCATAGTGTGGAATAGGATGGTTGTTTAGTGTAAGACTAGGTCAGGTCAATGTTACTCAGAAGTCTGGAGGTTCCAATCAGAATAGTTTGAGTTTTGCTCTCTTTCAGTTTCAGAGTTTTAAAAGCTCAATTAGCAATGTTGTCAATAGTCATGTCAACTACACGTTAGGAAAGTATCTGTAAACCTGCAAATTGTCAACAAAGTTGTGAAAATATGAGAGCTTGATCGCTGTAGTTAAGTCATATATACTAAAGAGATAAAAATAAGAGGACAAAGTAAAGAAACTTGTAGCACCCCTTGAGAGACAGGTTTCCAGTAAGACTTTTGGGGCGTATCCTAACTCACCTATGGTTTGAGGATCATTTCTAATATCCAAACTCGCCTACTTTTAATGAGGAATAGAATCTTATAGGGTATTTTGTCAGGCCATATCCCAAGGCCAGGTAGACAGGCCTCAAGCCTCCGTAAACCCTTCCCAAAATATTTAGAATGACCATGCCAATCCACTCAGCAAGTCGAGGCACTGAAGACTAAATATATCATTCATAACGGTGATATTGATAGACAAGGTGGAGAGTATGCCTATTGTGGAACAAGTTTGTAAGTCAGCAAAACCAAGTGGCTATGGCTTTGCTAACATTGGTCACCAGCAAAACCAAGATTGGTCACCCTGATGGTGACAATTTTCAAATTTGTGAAGAGATTTTCAGTAAAGGGTGGGGTTAAGTAGGCATGAAATAAAAGATAAAAGTGATTGCAAGACATACTACAAGACATACTACAAGACATACTACAAGACATACTACAAGACATACTACAAGGCATACTACAAGACATACTACAAGGCATACTACAAGGCATACTACAAGACATACTAGAAGACATACTACAAGACATACTACAAGACATACTACAAGGCATACTACAAGACATACTACAAGACATACTACAAGGCATACTACAAGACATACTACAAGGCATACTACAAGGCATACTACAAGACATACTACAAGGCATACTACAAGACATACTACAAGACATACTACAAGACATACTAAAAGACATACTACAAGACATACTACAAGGCATACTACAAGACATACTACAAGGCATACTACAAGGCATACTACAAGACATACTACAAGACATACTACAAGACATACTACAAGGCATACTACAAGGCATACTACAAGACATACTAGAAGACATACTACAAGACATACTACAAGACATACTACAAGGCATACTACAAGACATACTACAAGACATACTACAAGGCATACTACAAGACATACTACAAGGCATACTACAAGGCATACTACAAGACATACTACAAGGCATACTACAAGGCATACTACAAGACATACTACAAGACATACTACAAGACATACTAAAAGACATACTACAAGACATACTACAAGGCATACTACAAGACATACTACAAGGCATACTACAAGGCATACTACAAGGCATACTACAATGCATACTACAAGACATACTACAAGGCATACTACAAGACATACTACAAGACATACTACAAGACATACTACAAGGCATACTACAAGACCAAATGTGTTTATTAATTTGTGTTTTTATTAGATAATAATTATTTATTTATATGTACAAATAATATATTTTAGTTCTCTTTTATACAGTATGACTTGCGAGTTTATCCATGTAATGTAAGTTTAAAGAAACAATATGTAACTGAAACAATAGATTTTTTACTAAAGTTTGGCCACTCGTACGCCAGTACAATTGTTCTACTTTATTGATCTTAATCTTAAAATAGTAATTTAATTTTTTTTAACAAAAGTATATTACTATTTTAAGATTCAGATTAATAAAGTAGAATGATTTTACTGGCATAAGGGTGTCCAAACTTTAATAAAAAAGCTATTGTTTTAGTGATTTGAATATGTATATTATATTATTTTATAAATTGTATGAAATAGCTTTAACACTTATGTTTTAACGGCCGTTAACGAGTTGCGCACAATCCTACCTGCGTTAATTAATTGGGGTGTCCAAGGGAGGACCAAACCAATGCTCGAGTTGCGCGCAATGCCGATCTCAGGTAGGCCGTCCAGTTTTGGCCGCTCAAAAATGCAACTTAGACCATCGATGTATAAACGAAATTTGTAACATTCATGACTTAGACTATAAGCTGTGCAAAAGAAATATTTCCGTAAATATCACAACCCACCACAAATACCTTGACTTGTCACCGGTCTGATTCCGAATATCACTAAATCAAAAAGCAAAAGTCAAGAGTAAATCAAAATCATTATTACGTAATACATTTATTTCAGTATTTGTTGTTACTGGTTCATCATTATAATACTGGTTATTTTTCCCTAATATTTTTTCCATAGCTAATTAAAAAATAAATAAGTAACAAAATAAAAAAGAAATAAAAACACTATCAACACCTAATAAATACTCCACCTCTCAAAAACAAAACAGCACACAAAACAATTTAAAACAACCTATCACCAACGGATGAGAGTTACAATCCTTTGAAAACGTGGAAGGGGTGAGGTCACGGAATTCCAAAATATACTGGACCTAGATGACATCTCAACAAGATTGAGATGATGGTATACGCAAAACAGGAAATGAGGGTACTGACAACTGATGGCATTCGTGGAAGGTGACCATTGACATATTTTAGCAAAATTTTGCTCACTTATTGACATTTCTAGAGGCTGAAGGGTACTTGAAAGTAGTTAAAAATTACTGTGAATGTAATTCTTTCCAAGCATAATTTAAATGCTATGGTCGTTGTATACTGAACATATTTTAACCTTTGGTTACCTTATTTTATCAATGATAAATCATTATAATATATAATGCAACAAAACAAAAAAATAGGTAACATTCATTGATGAAAATTATATGCCTAATTACTAGAATTCGTTGTCAAATAAACGCCAGAACAACAACTAATTTCACTATTGCAATATTAATTATTAGAATTGATTACACATTTCAAATACTGTGAATTATTTAACATTTAGTACATTTATATTTAATTGTTGATATGGAATATTTAGTATTTGTATTTAATTCATGATATAGAAAGTTACTTTCGGTATGAATATTTATAATTAGAGCTTAGGAAACTAGTCTTTTAGTTGAAGGTACGGCTGCATGTAGTTGCGCGTAACTCGAGCACTAGTTTTATGGCCCTCTTGGGCACTGCGCGCAACTCAAGGATCTCATTACGGACTAGGTCATAAAGCACACAACTTGAGCACTAGTTTTATGGCAATCTTGGGAACTGCGCGCAACTCGAGCATCTCTTTGCGGACCCTAGGTCATAAAGCACACAACTTGAGCATTAGTTTTATGGCAATCTTGGGAACTGCGCGCAACTCGAGCATCTCTTTACGGACCCTAGGTCATAAAGCACACAACTTGAGCACTAGTTTTATGGCAATCTTGGGTTCTGCGCCCAACTCGAGCATCTCTTTACGGACCCTAGGTCATAAAGCGCGCAACTCGAGCACGCCCGTTTAAACAATGTTTTATTTTAAGAGGTATCTTTTTTTATTTAGCTCATATGGGGATTGTCTACCTGATTACGGGACGGAAGTTGGTGAATTTAGATGTGCCTTGACCCAGGATTCTATACCTCAATAAAAGTTTGTGAGTTTGGCTATTAGAAACGACCTTGAAACCATTGGTGACTTAGAATACAGCCAGAAGTCGTGTTTCATTTCGTTCAGCCAGATAGTCAGGACAGTGTTATGTGCTCAATTGTTTCTAAACAAAGACACTAAAATGCAATAATTACTGTCGTTATTTGACTAACAGACAGTCGTTATGTGCAATTATCTGCAATTAAATGACAAAGGCAATCGCAAGACCTTTTTTAATAGCAGTTTATTACGTCGCATTATACATTGTCCAATTGTCAGTCATGTACCAATTAATAATAACACTGTTTAGAACAAATTTCACATAATTTTCTTACTATTCAGAGTACCAAGAAAATGTTCTTGATTAAAAATAGTTTGTACTAAAAACGATTTTTGCCCAACCGTACTAAAATGTTCAAATCAAATCAAATTCTTTATTTGCATCATAGATGTAAAAAACATTTCGATGTACGTCAAAAGAATATAATTATATAATATATCGAATTTGACATTTTTAACAGTTAGAAAATCAATCTAAATATTCATTACACAGTAAACAACTTTCGTTAAATAATATTACGTTAAGATTATTAAACAGTTTGACAAATTATTGTAATTAAATAACATAATAAAATGGATAGTGAATGAAAATATTTTAAAGGCGTGTCTTAAATTGTTGTTATCTTGAATCTAGTTACTTTTAACAACTCGGCGGTAAAAGCAATGCTAATGAGTGTTGAAACAGCTGCCTAGCAGGTTTTATTGGTTGGTTGATTAAATACCCTTTCCAGTTTTCTTTCAAGGTCATAGTACCACTTTCTCTCTACTAATTACTTGCAAATTACGCAATGAACTGTCTTAATTCATACGATCAAAGGATATTTTGGATTGCATTGAAAATTACACATATCCAAGTTGTTTTTGTGGGTTTTTTTTTTTTTTTTTTTTTTTTTTTTTTTTTTATGCAACTCTACTTAAATATTTGTGGAGACAACCAGTTTCTACATTATTTAAGTCTTATTGCTGACGCTCGCTAGAATTATTTCGTCACGTACTCATTCATTTATATATAGCTCATTGTTAGCGATCGACTGTCTGAAGAAGAAAATACATATTACTGCTCACTTTGTGCAGTTTGAATCTACCCCATTTATTTATTTGCCTCTTGTTCATTCCCAGTATAAAGTTCTTCATTCACAGTGATTATTTATTCAGATACTACAGCTAGGGCGATCTTTATATTTATTTCTCACATGATGGTAATCCCCTTGTAGAATTTCAATTCCCATTGTAGAGTTTCAATTGATCCCTAAGAATTAACTACTTTAACTTTGACTATCTTATTTTGATCTCTCACATTACTGATATGAGATTTTTTCTACTTCCTGTTCCCATCTGTAATGATTGATTATATATTCGGCTGTGTTAAAACTCCTTGCTGCAGAAACAAATAAATAACCTCAAAATTATATTCATTGGTAAGGTTTAAAATATTTAGAATTTACATGGCAAACAGAAATAAGATAAACTCCTCTGATAGCGGATGAGTTAAGCTCAAGTAATTGAAATTACCAGAAACTAATTACAAAATCATGTTGTAGGAAAAGCTATACAGACTTGGTTTCTGTTTAATACATTACTATTATTCAAAATGTTACTGTGGCTAAAATACTTTGACGACGATACAAACATAGTTCATTTTCCAACAATATTATACTCAGTTTTTGACTACCTAAGTCACGACTAGAAATCTGTACTTCATTTCAAACATATTTCAGTGCAATTTAAATAATTATATATTACAGTTTGTCCAGAAAATTCCACAGTTAAACTAAAAACAGTTATTTATATGAAATTAAATGTACACTCCGTTCTAAAAATATGTAGACCCGAGTTTACAAATACACTGTACATAGATAAATAATGATAAAAACATGATTCTTTTTTATTATTATTATAGAGTATTTAGTTTTGCGTTGAACCATGTCTGTCAAATAATTTTCATAACTCGTTAACAATGTTTTATTAGCGATTGTTTGTAAAAAGTACCGATTTTTCGCAATTTATAACGAACCATCAACTTTAAAAATTATAAAATATTAAGTTGACGTTTGATGTAAATGAAACTTTTACCAAACCTTTGTCAATAGTTGTTAAATGTTACTTTGAAGTTTCAAACTTTTATTTAATTATTATTAGTATTATTATTAGTAGTCTGTAATTTCAGCTATCATCTCTTTACCTACCTTTTGAACTGTTCATGTATATTTACATTGAAATGAATAAGCAGAGCCTTACCCAAAATAGGTTGGGACTTGAAATTTTAAAAGTACATTCATTTTAGAGTCTAGGTGCGTGTTAAGAAAGGATTTTGTAAAATTGTAATATTGCTGTGCAAAAATCATGAGTTTTGTAAAAAGTGTACACCTCTCCATAAGAAACATTAATAGAAGCCAATCTAAAAATCAACGTACAGCATAAACCGTAAAAGATAGCTACTTGAAATGTTTACATTATCTTCGTTTCATGGTTAAATATATGTATACATAAAAGCCATTTACCACTCATCACTATTTCACTACAGATATACGTCCAATTGAATTGAAATTTTGTACATAGGTTTATCTTGGCCCCTAGAGGTTCACTAAGAAGGGATTTTCTTTTTCGACCTCAGGAATTTGCTCCACTGTCCTCCAAAATTCCCATGGTTATTCTTATGGAGCTATAATTATTGATTAATTTATTTCATTAACAGCTGTTAAATACAAACAAATTGAATAAAACTGGGGTTGGATAATATTTTAAAATTAAAAATAATTGAGTACAGTATTATTATACATAACATCAGTTGGTCTAAATTGAATACAAATTATCGGATATAGTGTAAACTGAAATCTTGCTGCGCATTTCGATTATATAATCAAACTAAATTGTGACCGGCGAAGCGGGCGGGTATAGCTAGTCTGTTATATATGTGATTAATTAATGTATTACTTTTGATTTGCTGACGAGTTAGTTTGGTTTAAATTGTTTATAGTTGTACGTAAATAATTCTTTATGAAGTTTGTGTAATTGAAGTTAACGTGTACATATTAATTCCCTCGAGGAGTGGTTTCGTCATTTTCATTTGTTATATGGCTCGGATTCTTTTTCTTGCCTTTTTTGAAGACATGGTTGAAGCTGTGAATATAATCGTAGATGGCGAGGATGTTCCTCACCATGTAATCGAGCCTATCGAGGTTCGTGGGGATGGTTCGTGCCTATTTTACTTCCTGTCTTAAATTGTACACGGATTAGCGTCTCGAGCGTCTGAGGTAAGGGCAGCTATCGTACATCACGTGCCTAACAACTGGAAGAGGTTCAAACCATTCATTATAAACCGTGTAGGCCAACAATACTCAAATAAGCTACAATAGATATCCGAAATGACCAAGTGTGAAACTTACGGTACTTCTTGGGAGCTCAAGGTGGTGAGAGACATTTTCCCATTCGAATTTGAAATATATTGTGATGGAAAACTTCAAGATAAGAATGGAGAGAATTAAAGGGATAAACGACGTCTGTGGTTCAAGGGAAACAATTTAGAAGGCCATTTCGACGTCTTACTTGCTGTGACATCAACATCTCCTTCCCCTATGAGAACATCTCCACCCAGTAACTATTCTGATCCTATGGACTGTCAATCATCCTGTTCATTCTACGCCCATCCTACAATTCCTCAAGCTTCTCTGTCAGGCTCTATTATTATGACTGATTCTGATGTGTATGTTGCAATAAAACTCTCTCTTTAAAAAAATATGAGAATACATCTTAGAGGTGATGAAACTGCTGAACTTTTTTCTTATCTAATTTTCAGAATAAGTGTTGGTAAATATCCCGAATATGGAGGAAAGATACAATTTTCTCCAGAAAAAGGAAAGGTGGTAACTACTCTAAAGGAATTAATAGACAGAATAAATCCTTATACTAAGCAGAAATCAACTGACTGGCTCTGTGAGCGGTAGCTGTAGAAATTAATGATATTTTACTAACTCTGTTCAAAAAAACAAAAGTTGAATCCCTATCGATAGTTTCAACTGTACAAGAAGTTGATGCTGTAAAATTTCCACCTGAATTTCTGCATACTCTTAGTCCACCTGAATTTCTGCATACTCTTAGTCCACCTGAATTTCTGCATACTCTTAGTCCACCTGGGTTTCTGCATACTCTTAGTCCACCTGGGTTTCTGCATACTCTTAGTCCACCTGGGTTTCTGCATACTCTTAGTCCACCTGGGTTTCTGCATACTCTTAGTCCACCTGGGTTTCTGCATACTCTTAGTCCACCTGGGTTTCTGCATACTCTTAGTCCACCTGGGTTTCTGCATACTCTTAGTCCACCTGGGTTTCTGCATACTCTTAGTCCACCTGGGTTTCTACCAAAATTATGCAATATTACAGGTTTACGAGTAACTGCTTCCCAGACAATTTGATTGAAGCAACTATTATTATTAGGAGTGCCGGATGAGAATCTGTATTTATTCCTAGAATCCAATTAATTCCTACAGAATATCCATTCTGTATCCATTGCAAGAAACTTTTGAAACATTCAATTACGAAAGATTAAAAAAGTACTTACGGGAAGTTAATTGGAATAACGTTCTTTTGTGTGGTGACGTAAATGTAGCTTTAGAAATGTTATATAGTATTCTATCTGATGGCATTAAGGGTTGTAAACAGGTTATTAGAATAGTTGCTAAATTAAAGAAAGCTAAGTCCAGGAGTCCATGGATACTTCGAAAGTTAGAGAAAAGGAATAAATTAGCAATAAAACTTAAAAGAAGGCCCTATGATACAAATCTTAAAACTTACTTTTATAATTTTAATACCCATTTAAACAGCCTTATTTCTGATACAAAACAATTATATTATAAAAATCTGTTTATGAGGAATGCGGGAGATGTGACAGAACAGTGGGAAATTGTAAATAGTTTGACAGACATAAAAGATAAGCAACCGATAAGCGCGGTAAAAGATAACCGTAACGTCCTTGTGGACGATCCCCTGATAGTTGCAAATCTTTTCAATGAGCATTTCATTCAAGCTCCTCAAGATCTGATAATCGACCTTCCTAACTTTCACCTTGATACCTCGTATTATACTCGCATTGTAAACTCCTTTTTTCTAAACCCTGTTACAACTGAAGAAATAAGTAAAATAATTAAAAAACTTAAAAATAAAAAGTCTACAGGTTCTGATTTATTGTCTGTCAAGCTCATTAAAGAAATTGATACTGAAATATCCCATGTATTAGTACATATTGTAAATTTAAGTTTTACGAGTGGTATATTTCCTAATAAACTAAAACAAAGTGTTATTGTTCCTATTTTCAAGAAGGGTGACAGGGGCCTGGTCCAGCACTATAGACCTATTGCCTTGTTGTCTGTACTGTCTAAGGTTATTGAGTCTGCAATGAAAACCAGACTATTACACTTTCTTAATAAACATTATTTTTTTAGCCAAAGACAATTTGGATTTTCAAAGGGCAAAAATACTGAAACAGCAATTTATGACTTTATGGAGGGAGTTTACAATAGTATTAATAATAATAACAAGTCTTCAGGTATTTTCATAGATTTTTCAAAGGCTTTTGACCTTGTGCATCACGACATTTTATTTAATAAACTTGAATTGGCAGGTATTAGAGGCATTGCGCTACGTTGGTTTGTGAGTTATTTCTCAAATCGAAGTCAACGAGTCCGAATAGGCAACACCTTGAGTGAATGAAACGAAACTAACATTGGAGTCCCACAGGGGTCCGTACTTTCCGTCTATTTATTTTTGATCTACATCAATGACTTGCTTATTCGTCAATTTAAGGGTGAAATTAGCTCCTTTGCGGATGACGTGTCTCTCCGATATTCCGGAAGTACATGGGACGCAATTTGGGACGATATGAAGATCGCCTTAAAAACAATTCGAATGTGGTGCGACAACAATAAAATGATAATAAACGCAACAAAAACTAAATTTATTAATTTTGACCTTAAGGGTTTCTATTTCCAATCTGACCTACAGATACATTCAAATAACTGTTTAGAAATTCCAAATTGTAAGTGTGAAAAAATTGAACAAATTGATAAATTAAAATACCTTGGTGTAATTCTAGACGAAAAGCTCTTATGGAAGCATCATTGCTCAAAACTGCATACTGAACTTCAGAGAAACATACGAAAATTTTACCATTTAAGAAATTACCTACACACTGACGTGCTGCGAGTTTTGTATTTTGGCCTCATCCAATCTAGACTACTGTACGGATTGGAATTTTGGGGTGGAACGGACTGCGTCACAATAAATCCAATAAAAGTAACACAAAACCATTATGTACGGCTAATCACCTTTAAAGCAAAGCGTGAACATGCGTTTCCTCTTTATTGTCAGCTTGATATTTTGCCAATTCGTCATCTTTTTGTGTTTAAGGTCTTGAAAGTATTTTATATTGGAAGTGGCAACACGGCAGTTAATAGGCTCTATAGTGGAACTATAAGTGCTACTTTAGGTTTGTTAGTTAGGCCAAAGGTAAATAAATCATTTTTTTTAAGTTTCATATACTTAGGGCCTAAACTGTACAAACAATTACCACAACACCTTAAACAATGTGAAAGACTGACTATATTTATATCTAGAATTAAGAAATGGCTTTTTACCAAAAGCAAAATTGATTATACTTTTGATATCTTAGTGTAAAGTATTAAGACTTTCCTTGAGAAATAGTGTACTTGTTTTACCATTGAGGAGGTGATGCCTTTTTTTGTACAGTTGTTAGATTAAATTAATAATTCAAGCTTCAATAGTGTAATTGTGAAGGACCACTTAGCTTAGTTAAACCGTATTTAGCAGCTTACTATTAATTTAGTGAAGATAGCGTATGGACAAGCACATACTGCAGTGACCGTCCTTATCAAGTGGTAATCTATCGGACTGATAAGAACATTGTTCATGTATAACACACCTGCGCTAGCCATCGCCTACTTGAAACGATGGCTTGAATTTCCTAGCTAATTAATACATTGTATATACTGTACAAATGTTGGATGGAATAAAATATATTATTATTATTATTATTATTCTAATTCAAAAGAGTACAGTTCCTTATTAATGTGTTCTTTATAATGACAATCAATACGTCTCAAGAACAGTCCTTAAAATATGCATGCATAGATTTGAAAGAATTTTGCTTTTCCCATGCGCAATCATGGGACCAAAAACCAGTTATTTTGCCACCAAAGTCTTATCAAGACTATCTAGATATTTTGACACCGAAAGGAAAGACAAATAACGTAGTATATAAAGAAGTTTTCAGTAAGTTATTTTTACAATTCTTAAATGCGCTTGCATAATATGATAGTAAATTATTGTGTTGTGAATTTAGAACTTGAAATAACAATAATTAGTATTAGTTTTGTTATATGCTTTTTATTATCCTCGAAAGAATAAAAACCAATGCGAAAAATCTATTGTAAATTTAATATCACATATTCTTAACAATTATTATAACTTACGCTTTTAGTACAGATGATAAACAAATAAATGGCGTAATAAATAGGCATTTCTTCTGCTTCTCACATAACGTTTTAAACTAAGTTCATAAAGTAAAATGCTTTTATGTTTAAAAATACTTATAAATCAAATTTTTTAAATTGTGAACTTCATACAATTAATATAGGTTAATTTCATACTTAAACGTTTGCGGGTGAAGCCGAAACGGGGGTGATATTACTGTATCAACCTCTGTAGTGCTTGGTTACATCCAGAACTCAGCTGACTGACAAGTCTGACCTTCAGTTCTCTTCCCTACATAACATCTGAACCTTAACTACCACTCAACATGGATACCCCAGTCTTCTCTGGTAGTTTCCACGTCGATGGCAACGACTGAGCGGACGCCGTCTCGGTACTAAGAAGACAGCATAGAAACTATCGCCTACAATCTTTATCGCCTACAATTTTTATGCTTGGTATTATTGTCACAGAAATGTTGTAATTGAATATTTTCCTCAGTTAATATGAATTTTATTAAGTGGATTTTTCTTCATTATTATCAGTTCGCGTGTTTCATTGGGCTTGTTAAAATCTTGTTTATTAACTTTATATGTTTATCACATAGTACGAATAGTCAGCAAGTCATTAAAATACAGCTATTTACATCAAGATTCAAGATTTTATTTGTCGAAAACTTTACAAAAAGTATGACAACGTCAATAGCCTAAGTTACAGTGATGTTTTCACAACGTCATAATATTCACTAATATTATACAAACAATTATTAGTTAGTAGTCTCTTACAAAATGTCTTAAATTTAGTATAAGGCAACGCTTTGATATAATCAGCTAGAGCATTGTACAATCGGACGCCCTGGTGTTCCACACTATTCATTGTACTTGTGTAGACACATCTCTTTACACTAAGATTATTTTTATGCCTAGTGTCATGCTGGTGGGTGTTTTAGGTAATTCATTCACTTTTTCTTTGGTGTATAACAGTACTGATTGAATATATATAGAAGGCAAGGACATGATACCCAGACTTCTAAAATAGGGCTTACAGTGAGTTTGTCCTGATACTCCACAAATCAACCTTATAGCTTTTTTTTTGCATTGTAAAAAGTTTGGATGAATATCCAGAATTGCCCCACAATTCAATACCATAGTTGAGATGACTATGTATGTAAGCATAATAAATGAATAGAAGGACATTGGGAGTAACACTCTTCCTTAGGGAGCGTAAGACAAAAAGCCCCTTAGCTAACTTGGCAGAAGTATTTTCTATATGACTAGTCCACTTCAAGTCTGATTGGATAGAAATGCCTAAGAATTTTAATGAAGAACTTTCATTTTTATGTAAACTAAGACTAAGTACCAAGTCCTGTACCTTCTCTCCATTCAGTAACAGGTTATTTGCACTACACCAGCCCTGTATAATGTCAGACGACACATCCAGCATATCACCAGCTTCCACAGATGATTTAGCCTTGATATTCAAACCCAATACATCCGCGAACAAGAAACTTAGTATATTGGGACCACTAATGTTAACAGGGAGATCATTAATGTAAAGAATAAATAGGGTTGGTCCCAATATAGAACCTTGCTGCACACCATGCTCAACTTGGAGAAGTGATGAAAAACTGCCATTCTTATAAACCACCTGTTGTCGATTATTAAGGTAAGACTTAAAAAATGTAATGGTAGAATCATCAGAAAAATAAATTGTTAATTTATCCAGCAAGACACTGTGATCCAGTGTGTCATTACCAACCATCAACTTAGATTCATGTCATTACCAACCACTGATTCACTCTTAACACAAAATTAGCTCTTACAAGAGAGATCAGTACATTGTGTTGCTACTGAAACTAATTCCCAACACACACCTGAGCCAACACAAGTGTTGGGTGGAGTTTTACGTCAATAACTGAATTAAATGACAACTGGGTGCTAATTTCTAGGCCAAACCATTTAATTACAAGTGTCTTGGGCGTAGCCCCAGCTACATACTGCGACAAGTTAAGGTGGTGTATTTAGTAATTTGGTTAGATTTAGTTATCGAAAAATCAGTTATTTATTCACAAATCAGTTTTAAAAGCAATAAAATTCATAGCTAAAAGGTGAGCTGTTTTATTTTTATGTATTTATTTACTTTTCATTTAAAAAGATATAGCAATTGTATACAAATTAATTATAGTATAAATAAAATAATACTAGTTAAGTCGTACAAATATTATTATATACAGATACAAAAGGTAGAGACAATAGTCAACAAAAGTCAAAGATCAGCCTCCGGTGAACCAAATACATTACCCGATTAATGTGAATATTACATATGTTACTTATATTTTCTAATTGAATGCTAAAATACATGATTGTATTTAATATTTCTGTCTTGTTTACTTTTTATGTGATGTAAACATTTAGTTGATTAAAATACCTAATTTCCAAAAGTTTTATAATTCATTTCACCGATCACTCCCTGTTCAACACAGTAAGCCAGAAATTCGTCACTGCATAGAAAGTGAATGACACTTATTTATATAATTTGTTACTGACCCTTGATTATATCATTTATTACCTTCTGTACAATGCATAACTCATTAAAGGTTAGATGTTTTATTTATCATTAACATTATTACAGTAATAGTATCGAGAATAGTTAACATGGCAACATCTATGAAGATTTGTGTGAGTTTTGACATAGAAATTTGAATCTCAATCCTGAGTACTGATAAAAAATCATATTCTCTCCTCTTGATGGGTTCATAAGGTTATGACCTAGAGGATAAATCAATGATGTCCATTTGTGGTTAGGACTCATTCCATAGGGTTCATATCATAGGGGTTCAAGGGAGGGAACTGAGTATCAGATCAATACTATGTAGTTAGCATTCCACAATAAGGTATATCCTTATTTTCCCTGAGTATTGGCCTATTTCAAAATGGTCTTTATAAGAATTGCTTGGCGTTAGTTAAGTATCAAAGTCTGAGTTCATTCATCTACACTTATTTGCAATACATATTTAATCTAACCATATCACTATTATATGTATTTTAAGAATAAGTATGGTAGGTAAAAATCTTAAAATGTGTCTCAAGTTGAGATTAAATAGAAAATATTCTCTGTCAATATGTCAAAAAACTGTATTTCATTCCATGAAAATATTTTTATTACATTTTCTAGATTACTTTTGCCTTTAGTAGTTTTTGCACAGAAATAGATCACATTAAAACAATGTAAAGCTTTGTTTACAGTTCTGAAAACATCATTCTTATAGAAATCAAAAACCCATATTCAAAAGAATAAGCTCACCTAATTGTTCAATAATGTTTGTAATATTAATTAATGAAGATTCTAGAAAATGTTGGTCCTGGTTTGTAATGAAGACACAAAGAAGAAGGAAACAGAGGTCGCATTCAATAGTGGGCAAATGTGTGTCGAGTAGTTAGTTCTCCAGGCATATTGGAAGGGCCAGCACCTTGGCAGTGCCTTCCATGCTCACCCCAAATACTCAAGGATAAATTTAGTAATTATTACTTAGGATTTACAATACATTAGTAATAATCTGTTTATAACTTCCTCTAAAACATTGAACCTCTAGTTCTTTTTTTCTGTAAACAGACTAAATTCCTTAAGACATTCAATCATTAAAAATGTATATATACTCATATACTAGAGATTTTATTCAAATAAATTAATAATATTAGTAGATGTTGTACATGTCCATTATCATTGTAGATACGCTGTTTAATTGTGCTGTTTGGTTTTTTGTTGTTCCTTTATTAGGATGCTGGTGGAGCTGGTTCTGTGTTTGGTGACAATTTCATTAGTGATATACAAATATCTAACAAGAAATCATGATTATTGGAAAAAGAAAGGTGTGGTTGTCGTGGAATCAAAATTTCCTCTTGGCTTAGTTCATGACCAGTTTTTTGGCATAAAAGATGCTGGAGCCACCAATCTATTCCATTACAGTCATTTCAAACCCCAAGGACTCAAATATATTGGTTCATATCTTCTTCATATCCCCACTCTAGTCATATTGGATCTGAACCTCTGCAAGATAGTTTTGACAAAAGATTTCAATCACTTTGTTAACAGAGATTTCACACCTACAACGCATGAATTCATCTCAAAACATTTGTTTGCCTTGGAAGGGCAGGAGTGGAGAAACATGAGGGTAAAACTGACTCCCACCTTTACTTCAGGGAAGATGAAGAATATGTTTCCTTTGCTGAAAAAATGCTCAGAGCAGCTGCAGGAGTACATCGAAGAAGTTATTTTATATAAGGGAGAATTCGATGTAAAAAACTTGGTATTGCGGTTCACGACCGATGTCATCGCCTCTTGTGCTTTTGGTTTAGAAATAAATTCGGTTAAGTGCCCGGAAAATGAGTTTTTTGAGATCACAAAACTTGTTTTTGAGCCTAAAAAGACCATGTATTTTATCCTCATGATGCAAAAAAACTTTCCCAAAATTTGTAAAATGTTGGATATAAAGTTTTATCATCCAGAAATATCACGTGTGCTAAAAAGAATTATGAAAGACAATGTGCAATATCGCAGAAATAGCAGCACAAAGAGAAATGATTTCATTGATTTACTTTTAGAAGTAAGAGATAACAATGTGATGATTGATAATACAAAAGATATACCTTACCTAGACTCCGAAGAAAAAGTACAGACTCAAAACCCAGAGACTGGTGACAAAATTGACTATGAACCCAATCAAAGTTGTAAGTACATGTGTGTTTGTCAAACTTTGTTTAAGAGTAATAATACTATTATTAGCTAAAAAGCGGATAATAGTATTATTACTCTTTCATTAGAACTCTGAGTTGAATATAATTTTTATCTGAAAACCAAGTATTTTTTCCCTTTGTATGATTAGTTTGATAACTTAAATGAGCTATTTAAATTAAATAATTAAAAAAAAACTAATTTAAATTTAGTTATCATTTAGATCTTTTTGCAAAATTTGGGGTAAAATCTAAATTTTTGGTATGGTTAGCTCTAAATTTAAAATAATAGACGTTTAGGTAAATACAGATAGTTAATATGTTGATGATATTAATAACAGTTCAAAATAATTACTAGGATGGTAATTGAATATTTTGATTTATACAAACACTTTTATACAGGGTGAGTTTAAAGACAGTCACCTACTAACTTGTTTCCACAGTTTATCAAAGATTTTCTTTTTGAATAAGCCATTTAATTAATATTGACCCAGTCTACATTTAGTGTTTCAATGGTACAAGGCATAACTTTGGTGCCAATATCTAGGAGCCAATTCCAAAATGTTAATGGAAATGTGTTCTAGTGATATGTTGTTTAACACCACCATTTCAAGCTAAAAACTATACTGCAATTAGAATTTTAAATGGATGTGTCGTTCTTGAGATTTTAATTATTTTGTTATTTTATTTAATTGGTCATCGCCTACGTATTTTCTTAATTAAATCAAAAAAAACTTACCTCTTTTATAAGTACTTTAAAAACTGAATAAAAACATCATATATTAACTATCTACAAATCAGTTTCAATTAACACATTACCTGCCATCCTTAATATGAGTATTTTTGCTCTAAATTGCCAAAAATTTGTATGCACAATTTTTAACACAATGATGCATTATTTTTACTTTACTACCATTTCTGAGTATAGATTTACTATATACATAGGCATTATATGTATATAAATATGTCGGGAGTATTGGCCCGACACAGTTCTTATAGTAGAGTATGCAGCACATATAAAACTGTCGGGTATATTGACCTGACACATTTTGAGTAACATTTTTTTTCCTGGTTTGGCTACACGGCAGCATGATGAAAGCAATCCAGTATTCAAAATGTATTACGTTGTTTCAATACAAAATTCACTAAATAAGTCTGTCGGGCCTATACTCCCAACAAATTGCCTGTAGAATCTGCCAAAATTCAAAGTTTTATGAACAAATTTGTAACCAACGAAAAACTTGTAAATTTTTTCTGTAAATAGTATGATGCCTGCAGTACAATAAAGTGTCATCTGTTTCTTTAATAAAACAGGACCAGTCGAGTAACAATAAAATAAACCAAAAGGTTGCTGAGCAATAATGTTGGGCATAGTAGCCGACGGCAACTAGCTGAGAAAAAAAAAGAACCGTTGGGCGTAATGGACTGACACGGCAGCTTAAGTGTTAAGGAATATATAGCTGATGACAAATTAAATAAAATAACAAAATAATTTATAACTAAAGAACAACACATTCTTTTTACGTTTGATTGTACAATTGTTTTTAGCTTGAAATAGCATTGTTAATGACATATCATATGACCACATTCATGTTTAAAATTTTGAAGTTGACTGTTAAATCTTAGATCCCACGTGATTTCTAATAATATTGAAACTCTCCAAATGTAGAATGGGTTCATTTTAATTTAAATAAATATTAAAAAGGCAAATTAAACTGGATAATCAAGTTATTGGGTAGATGAAATAGGATTTTTAATTGGGAAAATACATAGGTGATGACCAATAAATAAAATAACAAGACAATAATTAAAAACTAAAGAACGACAAATCCTTTTTAGGTTCCAATTGTGCAATCATATTCAGTTTGAATTAATGTTAATGATACATTCCCACTTACAATTTTTAATAGCTGCTAGATTTTGGATTTCAAGTGATCACTAATAGCGTTGAAAAACTATAAATGTAGTTTGGCTTATATTAATTTAATGCATTTTTAGAAAGCAACTCTTTTATAAACTGTGGAAACAAGTTAGAGGTAACTGACTCAAAACTCACCCTGCATATTGCATTAAATATTTACATATCACCGCGCCAAGAAACATTTTCAGTGATGGTAAGAGGGGATGAATGTGGGTCATGTTTTGTTCTATATGGTACAGGGTATCTTGCTCAAAAATTTAAACGAATTATTATCAATTTAATTATTTTATTTTAGAACAATGGTTATTTATTTCTGCTATAAACTGTCTGAAAAACATGAATTATTTCATAAGCAGTATTGTAAACAACATACAGTAGCTACTTAAGTCCTCTTTATTTTCGTCAACTTGTCTTATTCTTAATTTGTTTCTAAATTTTCAATTTAATTTTTTATTGTTAAATTTTTGTTTCCAGACAGTCTATAATAGAAAAAAAAATATTAATAATATATTACCTTTTAATCATTTGTACTGTGTACTTTCACCTACATTGAAGCCATCATCAGGTACATACAAAGTCGTTAGGTACACATAAATAAATTATTATCATATTCAAAATATTTGCAACTGGTTTTAAATGTGGTAGAATTAATCTGTATAGTTTAAAAACTGATAAAAAGTGATTAGTAAAGTAGCTTACACACGGACTGACACGACTGCCTTACCAGACAAGTCGTCCTAAGTTGCCGTGTCAGTACTTTCCCTAACACGCTCCGACCCCAAGGACCGACCAAACCATCAGACCAGTCTAGAACAAGTGTTTCCATAATTCCCAGTTTCTTTTTAATTGTGCACAGTGTAGGCTCAGGAATCCATTTTTAATAAATATATTATAATGGCTTGTAGCACTCATTTCTTCGGTCCCAGTTAGAGTAACTTTCATCTTCTAGATCCCACAAACACCGGAATTCCTTCCACAACTCAATTAACATTATTATCACAACTTTTTCTGTTTGGTTAGCACAAGACATTGTAAGAGAGAGTAGTCTTGTAGTAAATCAATCACTTCCAAAATCAAACTGAATGGTTTGGTTAGGGAAATCAGGCCGACTGCGCTACACACATACCAACTTGTCGGGGAAGGGAGTAGGGCGATTGGCAGTCAGATGTTTCACCCGACTTAACCGCCCTTAGGTTGGGTCCGACAGAAATCATAATCCAACCGAACTACACACGTCCCAACCGTGGGGGCTGACAAATCGGGACAAGTGTAGGGCCCTTTAGTGTGTCTTTGTCATTCATTAGTTAATTTGGATTGTTCTTTGAGCTTTAATAACTATCAAGACATTTAAAGGTCAACTCTAAATTACTTTTTTCCATGTGTGCAACATTTAAATGTTTGTTTCGATATTTGTCCAGTAATTAAGATGGTTAGCATATTTTGAACTTTGTTAAGTTATCAATGTGAAGTGTACAAGACAATATGTTCATCATATATTGTCTTGAAAGAAGATCTTGAGTTTGTTCAATATAGTAACTCTCTTGAGTGGCATTTCTAAATTAAACCCTAAAGATAGTCAGAATCACTATATTAGACCTACTCGAGGTTCTTTTAAGACAAGATTTGATGAACATATTAAGGCAATGGCAAATCACAACATTCAAAATTGCTGACCATTTTAAAGTCACACTTACACAAATATTGAAACAAATCTTGATATTTTTCTTATATGAAAAAAAGTTATTTAATTTCAACCTTAGAAGTCTTGAAATTTAACAAAGCGCAAAGAACAATACAAATTTATAATTGAATGACAAAACAAACTTACTAAAAACTTACTTTTTAATCGATTTTTAAACTATACAGACTGATTCCAACATATTTAGAACTGTCTATGAACATTTTAATTCATTTATTCACGTTTTATAACCTTTCATATACCTGATGATAGCATCAATGAAATTGAAACACACATTGTACAAATAAACATTAGAAAAATGCTAAAGGGTAATATATTATTAGTATTTTATTTAATTTTAAAATTCATCTGCACAGCCTCTTTCACTTTGCAGCATGTTCACTTATGAGTCACAGACTTGCTGATTGTGCAATACGCGTTGTAGTCAGGGCCTGATTAAGGATTTAGGCGCCCGTAGGCTATCTTGGGCTTGGCGCCCCTCTCCCACCACCGAGCTTCTCTCTTTTGATTCAATAATTAAAAGGGCTTAGAGGTGCAGCGGCCATTTAAAATTTTGTCATATAAAACAACATACGTCAATTAAAAGACCAATTTACTCTCTTAGGAAGAAAGAAAAGCTCGGAAATAAAATATATATTTTTTCAAAGGTCTTAATAATGTGCTGTACTATATACAAATTGTAATGTATTGTCCTGACTACAAATTCAATGGTTAAAATAACTACGTTTGTTAATATTTCTAAAACAAAAAAACAGTAAGATTATTAAACGTATAAACTGCAAACTTGCAAAGGATGCTGAACATTGATTTTATCATGTAAGATGGTCTATTGTTGTCTAGGTAATATTATTTTATCTTTTAAAAAGAAGTATGGTTTCTAATTATTTAACATTGGTCTTTTACGACAAACATAAATATATCACAGTTATATTACAGTAGACGTTTACATGAATTTGTATACATATGTTATGAACGTGTTAAAACTATGTGCATTTTATCACGTAAGTATAAACGGATGATAATGGGTACTTAAATGGTTTTCCATGTTACTGAGCAAACTGAATAGCTACGTATTTAAATTACTTTTTCAGTCATTCTGGATGAGCTCTTATAAGATATTTGTTAATTTTAAATTGTAGGAAAACTCAAACAATCCAAATCCAATAAATAAAGTTATTTATTGTATACGTATGGTTTGAGTTTCTCTACTTTTTCTACTTTAAATCACTGAAAAGGATTTCAAATGAATTAATGTACACTGTTATTAACTTTCTCTTATTTATTCAAGTAAAAATGTTACATAGGATTATAGGAATGACATTATTGATATAATACTTTGTGATTAATCATTTAATTACAATACCTAACAATGAGCTAGAAGATAAAAAAAAAAGTTTAATTACAATTAACAAAACAGTTTAGTTACTTGTGACGATTTATATATTTCTTACTTAAAGTCTTTTTTCCGTGCTTTTGATGAGGCGAACGCATTAATCAAGTCATCAATTGGAACGAGCTGCACGTAGTCACTTTCAATGAATAAGAGAGCGAGTGCCTGTAGTTTTTCTTGCCGTAGAGTTGACCTCAAAAAATTCTTCACTCGAGTAAGAGCAGAAAAGGACCTTTCTCCGCTGCAATTAGTTACCGCCATGATTAAGAAGATCCTCAATGCAACTTCCACGTTAGGAAAAAGAGACTCAAGTTTTAAAGTTTTTAAATGTTTCAGTAGCCTGTAGGCTTTAGTACCTGGTGGTTTCATTTTTTTCTCTTTCGCCAATTTGTCTGCCAATACATTTTCCTCTTCATAGAATGTGTTGCTGTCTTTTAAAAATCTCTGAAAATACAAACACTCATCTGGAAATGATTCGTCTAAGTCTGTTGAATACTCATTCATTAACTTGGTTGCCTTTTCCTTCAAAATTGTGCTATCAGTTTGATTCAAATTCCACAAATAGTTGAATGAGTCTCGCAGTGTGATATAAATCGATTTTCTCATTGTTAGATGTCCTAGGAGTGTATCAATAGCTTTGAAGTAACAATTTATCACGAATGATTTTCGTCCATCAAACTCTGTGTGCCCCTCTTTGCTTTCCCCAAAAGGCATTTTTTGTTTCTTTTTCCTTTTTTTATCTTGTTTGTATTCTTGAGAATTGCACATTAACGATGCCTTACTTTCAAAAATGGAAAATTGTTCCTCGTTTCTTAATGAACTCAGAGAAGACTCTAACAGCTCGTACAAAAGTGCCGTCTGATCTAAGTCTCCATCTTCATACTGAAGTTGTAAACTTACATCTTGAAACTTAGTAAGTATTTCATTCCAAAAGCAAATCATGATGGTTATCTCTAATGACTGAAGCTTCTCTATCAGCTGTTTGGCTTCAAGTCGAACTTCCTTTTTATCTTCTTCGTTCGAACTGATGTCTTGTAAAGCTGCGACTATTTGTTGATAGCACTTGTGCATAGCTTTACTGGCGTCTGCTCTTGCACTCCAGCGAGTTTTTGAAAGGCTTTTAACTGTCAAAGAGTGTTTATCATAATGAGACAAGAGAGTATCCCATCTTTGTGTAGAAGAATGAAAAAAGTTACTTTTACTTTACTTTTTTCTTAAAATACTACTGTAGAGTATTTTGTCTACAGCTAGTAGGCAAAATACTCAACAGAAATAGCGCTACTCTCAGCAGCAGCCGAACCTACTAGCTGTAGAGAATGAGCTGCACAAGGAATGTAGTGAGCAAGTGGGTTTTGCTCTTTAATTCTGTTTTGTGGCCCTTTGTAGCACCCTGACATATTACTTGCGTTGTCGTAGCTTTGTCCTCTGCAGTCACTGATATTTAAGTTCAAACTTTCAAGGGTATTCATTACGGCCTTCTCCATGTCTTCTCCTTTATGGCCACTATTTGGGATGAAAGTTATGAATCGTTCATTAGGTGACCCGTCAAATGCTACAAAACGAATGACAAATGTCAACTGATCTACGTTGGAAACATCGGGAGTAGAGTCGACAATGATTGAAAAGTACTTAGCATTCTTGATATCTAACACGATTTTGTTTTTCACATGGTCTGCTAAAAGTACAATAAACTCGTTCACTATCGTAGAAGATAAGTATGAGGGCACTCCCTTGCCTTTATTTCCAAAACGAGCCACATGGTCAGCCATAAAAGGATCAAACTTGCAGAGAAGCTCGATACAACCTAGAAAATTCCCATTACTGGTTGATCCCAAAGTTTCATTTTCACCATGAAATGGAAGCCCTCGAGAAGTTAAATACTTAACTACTTCAACAACCCTTATCAAAACACTTCTCCAGTACTTCACTTCTACTTGATGCTGCTCATGCAGCTTTGAATCAATTCTCTTAGATACATTCATTCGGGTTAAATATTTGTTCATACATTCCCTGTGTTCTAGACTTTTATCGTGTTCTTGGATTTTATGAGAATTTTTCCAATCATTAAAACCACAGTTTGCCAAAGCAGTTTTCCCCCCATAAAGCTTGCAAGGAGCACAAAATACATAACCTGTCGATTTTGAATAAATAAGGTGAGTTCTCTTCACTACCTCGCCATTTACAAGTTTTTTGAAAAAACAAGCTTTATTCAAATACCGGTTTTGACCAGAATATTGTCTCATAGATTTGGAAAAATCCCCATCGTCATTTTGGTTAATACTGTGCAGCGCAAAGTATTCGCGCAATTCCTCGTTTACTTCCCACAAAGCAGGATCATCAAGATTTTGTGGATCTTTTACCTCTATATTTGTTGATGATGAATTCTGTAATTGCTGTCCAAAATCTGCAATAGGTTCGCTTGATGAAGGTACGGGGACGAAGGCAGGTGCAGTTTCCGGTGCTAGCAGTATGGTGTCTGACTCATCCGTGACACTGGTGGTCGGAGTCGCCTCCACTACTTCGTTTTCCTCACTACACTCAACGATGGGTTCACTTCTAGTAGCAACCGGTATTATTTCAGAAGAGCTAAGAGTTTTAGGCTTATTAAAAAATGCCTCTAGTTTATGAATTTTATTTACGAGAGCACTTTCGTGTTCATTACGCTCCCGAGCCCTTTTACGATAATCAGAACCACTTGGCTTTTTACTCATGGTGTTAGTGTAGCCTAGCCTACAATCTTTGGAACAGGAAAACCAGTTAGAAGTTTCAAATAGTACAAACACTATACTACTCTCTCAGTTTCCAAGTGTGTATACTTAACTAGCGACGACACCAATTTATACCAACAAACCATAATTATTAAAACAAACAAACAATGCGGACTTAGCGGACATACAGATACACTGACTGACCTGACTAGGCTAGTGACTGCAGTTAGTTGCTATACAATCTTTCAGAGCGTCAGTGTTGCAAACTGCGCATGGTAGCCTACATGGCGGCGCCCGTCCCGCGGAACAAAATTTCCCTTTTAGTTTCCTACCATTACGTTACGATAATTCATTTCATTTCGGTGGTTATAGGTAGGCTAGACGCTATTTATTAATGACATCTTCCACTTAATATTTTTTTTCTATTGGTAGTTTGTAGTCAGTCTAAGCTGGAAATCATATATTTTTGTTATAACAAGCACTTCATCTTAAATTCCGAAGCGCCCCCCAAAATTCATTGGCGACCTCGCGCCCTAGGCTGTAGCCTACTTAGCCTACTGGTTAATCGGGGCCTGGTTGTAGTTGACATAAGATATAAGACCAACAAGACTATTGAAGATATAAGACTAACAAATAATAATATGAAGGTACATAAGAAAAATACCATGTGCCATCCAATCATTTAAATTAATGATTCTTTTAATATTGATCATTAAGTCTATTTTATTAATAATATAACAGATAAAACCATTGAGCATGTAGTATTTATATCAATAAATGCAGACTAAATAAGAAAAGCTATAACAATGCTCAAAATTCAACCCATTTCGAAAGCTCAACTAACATAAATACGGTCCAAAATGTTGCCATAATGCTGACCTTATTTAATCTATTATTGTTGTATTATTGTTATTGTATCTATAATTGGCATTACCATCGGTAGTTTTAATGTACTTAAAGGAAGGGTCAAAAACTTTAACCAAATGGAATTATTGGTTGCTTCATGGTAGTTAGTGATTTTAATTAAGTAGCTTCTAAGTATGACAATGATTGTAGCGTTGACTCTAGAAGAAATGACAGCTCAAGCATTTGTCTTCTTTGCGGCTGGTTTTGAAACAGCTGCATCTACAACAAGTTTCAGTCTATATGAATTAGCCATGCATAAAGATGTACAGGACAAACTTCGAAAAGAGATTGACCATGTATTGGCCAAATACAATGGTGAAATCACCTATCAAGCACTGCAAGAGATGACCTATATGGACCAAGTAGTGAACGGCAAGTATTAGACATCACTTTGAACTACTTATAGTCTATAGTAAAATATGTATATTAGCTTTAACTTTATCTTTGCTCTTACAATCTTTGTCATTTCAAACATTATTAACATCGCAGTGTCTGAAGTTGACACAGCAACTTCTGATCTCTATGGCCAAGAGGTTATAATTAGTGGAAGTCAGACTCAAAGGGAGCCCAAAATCACCAAAACTTTAAGAGCCACAAGGCCAGTAAACATGGCTCTCTTCAACCAATTCCTTTCAAAAGAAAATTGGAACTGTTTAAATTGTTCTCAATTGACTGAGGTGCAGTTTCAAACATAACAACTGTCTCAATTATCATTTCAACAAATACTGCCCTTAAAAACAATCAAAACTGGTTATAAATAAACAAAAAATGAATGGATCAAGAATTCTGATTTTAAGAGATAATCTCAAGTTTTACTCCAAAATGTATTGAACAACTGCAAACAAACAATTTTAAATATTTTTTCCAACCTACAAAAAAACTTATAGAGAGGTAAATCCAAGCTGCAAATACTTAAACATTTTATTAAATCATCACCGACTGGTTTCGGCGATTATGCCATCTTCATATGTGTTTACTTTTCAAAACTGTTACAAAACAAATAAAATGAAATACATAATTATCATAAATAATTGTAATTTTATATTATAACTTTATTATACATAGCAGCCCTAAGAATTACAACTTTTCTATTTATATACATGTATATAAAATAAGGAAACTAAACCACATGGAACTTTCATAAAATTGAATCTTTATTCTATGATCTGCAAAAATAGTATGCGATTGAAAAAAGTATTCAGTTTATATTTCTTTTAGCAGCTTGAACTGTTACAATTTAATATATTCCCTTCATGTTTGTGTTCCCACCATCTTATCTAATCCATCCATTTCTGTTTTTTTTTTCCAGAGTCTTTACGAAGGTATGCATCTTTTCCAGTCCTCACTCGAGTTTGCACAAAGAAATACAAATTCCCTGATTCAGACTTGGTCATAGACGAGGGAGTTCGTGTGCACGTTCCTTCTTTCGCCATCCATCACGACCCTGACATATACCCAGATCCCTTCCGATTTGACCCAGATAGATTCTCAGAGGAGAATTCTAAAGGGAGGCATAATTATGCCTTCCTACCATTCGGCGAGGGACCTAGATATTGTATAGGTAAAGATTTTTGTTCCATATTGTACCGCGATTTTAATTTTAAAATTATATATTTAGTATTCCTAATTTATTATATTTCAAAACCTAATTAAACATTTAATTGTGACTCTTTGCTAATTATAATGGGTCATCCATTATAATAGTTTCCTATTTTTAATATAAGAAAGAGCACATACAATTTTACAGATACTTTAATTTTATTTTATTTACAAAATATTTGACATTTTACATTAACAATAGAAAATGACATCTGCAAATGGCCACCTCTGGACCTCCTACAGCATTTCATACTTTCACGGTAGTTTTTGGGACTTTTTGACAAGTTTTAGGAATTTCCTGGGTTATAGATTTGTGAATGTTTGCGTTTAGTTGCTCCATAATTTAAGGTTTGTTACAGTGACACAACTCTTTTAAAACCCCACAGAAAAAAATTCATGGGGATCAAATCACACCACTTTGATGGCCAATTGATAACACTCATATCAAGAAATAATGCGGCCTCTGAACTTTTGAACTCCAAAGTTGAATGGCATGTGTAGCAGGTTGTGCTGTCTTGTTGAAAGCTTGTGTCTTCCACATCAATAGCTTTGTTGATTTCAGTCCAAAGTTACTCAGTTATTTGTACTTACAGCACTCACCATTGACAGTTATGGACTGACATTAATTTTTTTTTTAAATTGAGGCTCAATTGCAATACCAGATAGTAATGTGCACAATACAGTTTCTACTTGGGCGTACAATGGTATCGTGTGTATGACATGAGGATTAATATCTCCCCATTTAGGCTATTCTGTTTATTAACAAAGCCAGAGAGATTACGATGGGGTTCATCAAAGAAGAAAATTTTCATTCAAAAATCAGCATCAACTTCCTACTGCTTAAACATCCATTCTACTCTGTCTATGATCTCTGGGTTTCAGTTCTTGAGTTAACTGAATTTTATAGGGGTCTAAGTGCAAATCTTTATGCAAAATTTGTCAAAAAAAATCATACAAAAGGCCCAAAGTGTTCGAACGACGGCAAGTTGGTAACTGTGAACTTTTAATTCAAGGCAGTAAAATTTTCCGCTGCTTGTATTACTCTATTTGCAGAGGCCTTACTCTATCTGCAATGCTTCCAGTTTCCTCAAATTTCTTCACTGTGCTGCAAACTCTTCCTTATAGGGTGGTAAATATACAATACTCTTCCTTTAAATTTTGATAATGTGTTTGTCAATAAACCCTTTCAGGAGTAAAGACGTCATATGACGTCCTAATTTTCGTGACTGAAAGAAGTATTAGATTTGAAAAAAACAAGTTGTAGAGGAGTAAAAAAATTAAATGTCAAAAAATTTTAGTTATTTATTATGTTATGTTATTTTCACTTAACACAGTACTAAATAATGTAACACTAATGTAATATAAAAATAATAAATAAGAACAACTCTACCGTAAAATAAAAATAATAAAAGCAATCAATAACGTATTGAAAGTATAAAAGCGATAGCCAAGTGCACTGCAACTCAATAAATGTACTGTGTGTAGCTGACAGACAACTGAGAGAATGTAAGTGAAAAGCGCGCCAATGGAGTGAAATGCGCGCCAAACGTATCAGCTGCACGCCAGCTGATGACATCGGGCGGGAACCAAATCAGTTTAGAGAGAGAGGACAAATGAATCTTACCACTGACATGAAGAGTGCCAAAAAATGTGCACATCTGAAATTTGAGTTTGCCTGTGGCAGATAGTAATAGTGTAATGTGTTAAGAATATGCACAATTAATTTAATAAATTAAATAATTTACCATTACACAAGACTTCACATGACGTCCTTACTCATTTAGGCCAATTTATAAAAAGACGTCATGCGACGTCTTTACTCAATTTAGCTAAATTAACGCACTCCTGAAAGGGTTAACAATCCATTCCTAAATGTGATGTTTTAAAATTATGTTTGATTTATTACAAACATGCAACAATAAATAAATGTTGAAAACATACGAAACTGAAATTGACACACTCTAAAAGTACCAATGGTTTGATTACATGTTCAATATAGTACAGGATTGTTTAACTATTGTGGGTTTTAAAAAAATATTCTGAATTTTGTAGAAGGAAACCTATTCACAACTAAATAAATAGTTTTAAATTAACCAAAGCTTCATGTTTTATGTTCATTCAGTACTCTTCAATTTCATTTTAGGTTTGATGGTTGCTTTTTCTGCTTTGTTTTATTATTTTTTTATCTCAGGTTGTTTCTGATAACGTAAAGCATTAAGTTAATAGATTCAACAACCATTTCATATTGATAAATATATATATTGTTGATCAAATATACAGGGTATACAAATGTATTTTATGTATATTAGGACTTCTAAGAGTCTGGATTAAAAACCATTTCCTTTATCATTATAAATATTTGCAATAATTTTGTAATCATTATAAACTCTTTATACTTAGTAAAATAAAGTACTTCAATAATTAATAATATCTATAACAAATGTATAGAAAACAAAAGTATACAATATGATTATTTTTAAATGGAGAAAAAGCATGCATATGCAAAGCATATTTTAACAGACTTTCACTGGGCGACATGAGGGGGCGAATACACGTGGTACAGGAGATATTGAATACTGAAAACCCCCGACTTCAATGAATGATCCAAGGCCCTTCCTGGGAAAATGTGACATTTTGGAATCTCAAAACATGAATTAAGCCTAATTTTGGAGTTATTCAGATTTTCTATATATTAGGATTTATTATCATATTTGTAAGAATATTTTGTTGGAAACCAAGCTTTTGTTTTATTTTATTTTTCATCAAAACCAATTAAACTAATATAGTTTGAATTTTTTCTTTACTGTGGTAGAACGAAATATTTAAATTAAATAATAAATTGCAGGAAGATTTTATTGTAAAACATTTTGTATGCTACACCCTCCCGCACGTTACACACACTACTGCATAGTGGCTTTATAGTGAATATCACTAGACTATGCATACCTGACCTAAATTACAATGAAGTAACTCATCAATCATAACTTTAATGAATCATTTGAATGTACATTTTACCAAGATTAAAAAGCATAATAATTAATTTGTAAGAGGCCAAATCTTAAATTTTAAAGAATATCAATTAAATTGATGATTTTGTTGCTAAAATTTTGCCAGCACCTGCTACCTCCACTAGGCAAAAAAAACTTGGAACTAGTTTACCCTTATGACACCCAGTTACCATGTTATTTTATGCTCTGTGCATATATAAACATCCCAGAACCTATTTTGCATGATTTTGAAAAAATTTAAATTTCAAAAGTGTTTTTCTTTTTTTTTATATAGCTATCTGATTCAAATATTTAATTTTGTGTCCTTATGTATAAACTATTTTGGGGTTTAGTTGTAGAGCACCAGTGTAACACCACGTAAATTTAACAAGTTGAATCCAGCTGTAGTGGAATACCTTACTAACTAATCGAAATACTGGCACAAATATTCCCATTACATGAAAAATCTATTCTTAAGTAAAGGTATAAGGTATTTTTATAATCCAGATGGGCTATTAACAATTATTTTTTAAATATAATTTGACTGATAAGTCTGGTATTAACAAAATCAAATAAATATGTTTCTAACATGTGTATGAAACTAGATATTCTTATTTACATATCTGTATATTTATGACCTTAGGCATGAGGTTCGGCAGACTCCAAGTTAAGATTGGCTTGGCCTCCTTCATATCCAAGTACGAGCTGTCACCGGCTCCAGACACGCCATCCAAGATCAAACTAAACCCAACCATGATTGTCACTACACCAGACCAACCCTTCAGCCTGAAAATTACCAGAAGAGCTTATACATAAATAGATGGTCTATCTTTGAACAAAATGAAATCTCCAGACACTATTATTTTTATCAGATTAGACTATATTCACTGTTAATTATTTTTAGTTCAACTTCACACTAATTGGAAAAATAAGCATAAAATAGCTTTTGATATTTAATAAATTTAATTGATTCCTTAAACTGCATTATTCCATTTAACTGCTATGACACTATGTAACTGTTAAAGTAGATTTAGCTTTCATTAATAAAAGCTAACTATAAAAGAAAAAAACATTGCTATACAAGTAACTAATGGAATTGGATTTCAAAATACCTACCCTACATTACTATTCAGAACTAATATATGCATATTATTAATAGGCTAGCGACTGCCCACAAAGTATATGTGGTATAAATGAAGCACCTTATCCTACAATATGCATATGTCAAGATGTTAGTGATCTGTTGGTTGGTAGAAAGAGTTGAGTAAATCAAGTACTAAACCATCAGTTGTGTCTCATAAACAAATGACCTTAAAATCATGAAGGTTTATAAAAGCTGCATTCAAATTACTGTTTTAATTCAGTAAAAGTTGTACTATCTAGTTTTGTTTTAACAACATATTTAGTCATTTAATCAGTGAGTTGTATACAAATAAAAACTAACTCCATCTAGCTGATTAGCTTTAAGTTTAATCAAGGTTTACAAAAAGATAAATTCAATTGTTTACAGTTTCATTCTACGACATTACATTTGCTATTTTAATGGACCACATTAGTTTCATCTGCCTTAGGGAGGATGCAGTTGGTAAGACTGAATCTGGAGGGCCTGGTATCCTAGAGGGGCCCTCAGGAAAGTAGTAAGAAATATGTTTAGTAACAAGTAAACTCATTAACAATTCTTACCAATGAATAAATAATATATTGGTATTATTGTTTGTAGCTATATTAACAATGATAAAACTTCAAATGGCATGCTTATTTATAGCTTGGAATTATACCGGGTGTTCAAAAAGTCTGGAAACCCCTTCATATTTATTTTATTAATCAACGGAGAACAATGAAACTCTAGGATTACGTCTTTACTGTAGTTACTGACTTTTTGGTCGTTTTAACTGTCCTTTTTCGCTTTGGGGGGGACATCCTGTGGAGGAAATCTGAAAAATCTTAAATGTAAGCATAGGTCGTTATTTATTATTTATTATTCATTTTAATAAGTTTTAATAATAAGTCGAGTTATTATTCATTTTAAAGGTCATTGTAAGAGGAACACATTGCCGCAACCCCGACTGAAAAAAGACTATTCGTTTGGAAATAAGAGCCTCTAAAAGTTTGGCTTCATTGGAAATTTGAGAGCCTACTATTTCCAAACGAGTAGTCCTTTTCCAGTCGGGGTTGTGATAATGTATTCCTCTAACAATGACCTTTAAAATGAGGTATAACTCGACTATGCTTACATTTAAGATGTTTTAGACTTCATCCACAGGACGTCCCCCCAAAGTGAAAAAGGACAGTTAAGATGGCCAAAAAGTCAGTAACCACAGTGAGGACGTAATCCTAGAGTTTCATTGTTCTGTGTTTATTAATTCTATATAGTAAAATATTAAGGGGTTTCCAAACTTTTTGAACACCCTGTATAATGAACAATGGATCAATCAACACTGAAAATAAATATATGAGAGTATAAATATGTTGGGTTCATGCCGTAGTCTATTGGGGAGGAGACCCAACACGTGTTATACAAACATAGTCTGCATCATCATGTTGTACAACCAACCGAGAATATTACTGTCATTTTTTTTAAATGCCAGAAGGATTTTTTTTTTTTTTTCAAAATGGCTGATATATAACTTATTTACAGTCCTTCAAACTCAATTAAGCTTAAGTTTCTGCACTTATTTTCTGAAAAGTTAAAAAATGGAATATGTTAAAGGAGTCCAGTTTGCTTCAATTCAGTAGATAAACTGGATGTTTTGTATGATCATTGTAGGCTTAAATCCACAACACCAGATGTCAAATGGATTTTTGAAGCAGTAATGAGTAATTATTTTTTACTTACATATTTTAATTAGTCAATCTGTCCATTAGATACCTAGACAACATGTTACAAGTCAAAAGACTCATCATCAGGTCATTTGTTCCTATTAAGATGAACTTTAAACTTATTTTAAATAAAGATCACACACGTAAAAACGTATTAAGGCACGCACTTATATAGTTCTGTGGGCGATTGATGGACAAGAACTGGAGTACACTTCAGTTATCCTCCTCCTTCACCTATATCATTGTTTTCATTAGGATCAGCTGTGACCATTGATTTTGTTTTGTGTATGAGAGTGTTGAATAATATGTTAGATTCAAAATGTACCTTGTCATTGAGTAAATGTGGATTATTTTTAGACTTGTAAATTTAGTATTCTTCTAGTGTGTTTAATAGTTTACTTTTGCAGCAAAAATGAATTATCTGTAAATTTTCATCTATTAATTGAAGAGAATGATTGGTATCAAGGAGGTGTTGAGCGACGTATGATTTCTGTTTATTGCGCTTGGGGTCTGGATAGTGTTCTTTAAATCTTGAAAGATCTAGTCTGTCCTATATAGTATCCTGGTCAATCAGTGCATGAGATCTTATAAACTCAAATTTATCAAATTCGTTATCAGTGGTTTTCTTTTTAATTAAGAGTTTTTGTAATTTATTAGATGTTTAAAATGCTAGTTCTATGTCATTTTTTTTAGTTCTTTCCTAATAATATTGTTACGAGAGAGATTCAATTCTATGCAAACATATTTTTGGTTTTTTATTTCAGAATTGTTTCAATTTTTTCATTACGGGTTTAAAACCGTTTGTTATGGCTATGTATTTGATATTATCTATTTATTTTTATCCTATAAGAGTAATTAGTGTTGAGTTGAGTTTTGATTACTGTCAGTTTTTTTCAAGTGTTGTCTGAAGATTTAACAATCAAGGAATTTGTGTTTTAATTGTTGTCTAAAATAGCTGATTAATTTACTTGTTTGGTAAAAAGCACTGAAAATCACTATGAAAACTTATAAAGGATGGGATCATACACTTATAGTTGGTTTTTAACAAATCTTGACAGTCCAGATATTGGTAGAATCATAAATTGGCTTAGATTTTTATAAATTAGTTAGTGTTATTCCTTATAATTACAGTGCTTTTGATATTAAATTGTAATATTGATTATCCAAAGTACATTTTTACAAAAGGTAAGTATTATTTCCTTCACAAAACCAATTTCTAAATTAATTATTCCCTACCCTAATTTCAGAACCTTTATACCAATGTTTTTATTTATAAAAAAAACAAAACAAAACTTTTTATATGAAAATAAGTGGACTGGACTATGTGCTGTAGCATTGATTTTTCCTGTGATAGGTACAATAATTTTTTTACGGCCCGTAATATGGAACCTTAATGCCCTAATGGCTGCTTGTGTTTTTGAATCAGAATTTTTATGATTCATAATGTCCCTGAAAGCTTCAGGCAAAGTTTTACAATTGCCATAGTGCAAATAAAAATTCTTCAAAGAAATGGGTCACTTGGGGGATAAAAATATCGAGTAGAAAAAAAACACGAACTTAGTAAAAAACGTACTTGTCAAAAATAACAAATGATACTAACTTTATAAACTACTATAAAACCTACAGAAAGATATTTAGATCAGTATGTAATAAGGCAAACAAAAATATCCAATTATAAATTTATTGAGAACGCTACTAATAAAAGTCGAGCATCTTGGGCAGTAATTAAATCTTCACTTGTTGTAAAACAGGGTGTTCGAGACTTCCCTGCTATAACAATAAATAACAAAACCATTTCTAATGGATATAATATTGCAAATTTTTTCAATTCAAAATTCTCAAATGTGCCCAATGAAAAAAAATAAAACATGACATACAGGGATTATTGAACCTTATGAATGTAAAAACCAGCAACACTTATTCACCCAGTTTTTTCTTTAGGTACACTTCTATACTACAGATAGAACAAACAATCAAAGGTCTGAATAGTAAAAACTCTGTAGGATGAGATGAGATTCCAGTAGAATTAATTTAAAAAGTTGCAGATATTATTGCTCTCCCCCTCTGTTGCATTGTTAATCAGTGTTTTGATGAAGGTGTGTTCCCGAGTCAACTTAAATATGCTGAGGTAAAACCATTATTTAAAAAAGGGTCTAAAGAGGATCCAAATAATTACCGGGCAATATCTATTTTACCAGATCTGTCCAAGGCATTCGAAAAAATAGCATGTAGTCAAATTGTAAATTTCTTAGAAAGTAACCGAGTTTTAGCTATTGAGCAATATGGTTTCAGAAATGGATTGAATACTGTCTCTGCGGTGATGGAACTCATACATCTAGTTGCCCGTGCTTTGGATGGATCGCGGAACACTGCTGCAGTGTTTTGCGATCTATCCAAGGCATTTGATTCTGTAAAGTACGATATTCTTTTAAATAAACTTAAACTTTACAAATTCTCAGACGCAGCTTTATCCTGGATGAAATCATATTTATTGGACAGATATCAGAGGATAATTGTTTTTAAAGATAATAAAAATGTATTTCTGATTGGACAAAGATTAAAAGTAGTGTTCCTCAAGGGTCCATAATGGGACCCTTATTATTGTTGGTCTATATAAATTACCTACCATGTAATGTTCCATGTAAAACAATTTTATATGCTGACAATACGATTGCAATTCTTACGGCAGAAAATTTAGATCAGCTAAATGCCATCACAAAAAATTCTATGCAGATCTTAAATGAGTGGTTTAGAGCTAACGGATTACAGCTTAACAATTCAAAATCGAAGGTTATATCAGTCAGAACACTAAAAAGTAACAAAGCCTTTACAACTAACATTTTTTTAGATGGTTTAGATTCAGATATCAACAGTACTAAATTTTTAGCAATTCTTATTGATCAGAACCTTACCTGGAAACCACATATTCACACGCTTGCCAAAAAACTGAGTGTAGCATGCTATCAGATGCTGGTACTTCGAAACTTAATTGATTTTAAAACAAAGCTTATAGTTTACTACGCTTTATTTTGTTCTTTAATGCAATATGGAATTGAGCTATGGGGCATGTCTCAAAAATCATTGACAATTTTCAAAATTCAAAAAAAATATTTAAGAATTATGACCTTTTCAAAAAAAAATACATCATGTAAACCTTTATTCGATTGGTTAGAAGTATTTATGTTGCGTCTCTACCTTTACAAAATCCTGCTCTTTTAAAAAAAAATTATGAATCATTAAATAGAGCAAAATACTGTCACGGATATGGTACAACGTACAAAAATAATTTTACATTTCCAAAACATCGCTTGACACTTTTTGAAAAAACACCACATTATATGGCAATAAAACTCTACAATTAGCTGCCTTTGAGAATTAAAGAAATTGAAGATGTGACCAAATTTTAAAAAGAGATAAAACAGATTGAAAAAAATAAAAAATATTACTCGGTTAGTGAATATTTAAATGATAATGTGGCCCAGTGACAATAATAAAAATTGTACTTTATTTAATAAAGTAATAAAAATATAAAAAAAACATTGTAACTTTTATTTTTTTTTTTTTTAACTCTGTCACTTTAAACTTTCAACAACTTGTTCTAGTTTTAACTTTATTTTTAATTAATTGTAGTAAATGTATATTTTGACAATGTCACCTGTTTTCTGGCTGCGCTAGACCATAAAGCGTTATGTGACAATAAAGATATATTTCATTTCATTTCAAATAGCAACAAAGACTTGACCACATACTCAGGTAGATATAGTGACAGTTGAGGACTTGCCAGTGTTTCTAGCTCCTCAAACATTCTGCTCATAAAATTTGCCTCTACATTGTTCTGGCCTCACATATGCGAGACAGTAAACTGAAAAGAATTAATCAATGTTATCTACCTAGCTAATTTATCCACATTTCTAGGATTCTGAAGAAGCCACGACAAGGCGCTGTTATCAGTTTGAAGTAGAAAGTGACGATGCTCTAAATATTGCCTGAATGTTGTCAAACCAAACATAACTTCGAATGTTTTCAGTTCAAAGGTGGAATAATTTCTTCCATGCATATTCAGCAACCAACTAGTGAACGCGATTGGTAGCAGCTTGCCATTGACAGATGGGGACAGAAATGCTCCTATTGCCAAGCCTGATGCATCAGTTTGTGGGGTAAAAGGCAAATCAAAATTGGGCAGTTATAAAACTTTGGTAGAAACTAAAACAGATTTTAATGTCAAAAATGTATGTTGTTGTTGCTGCTCTTCCATTTCAAGGCATTAAATTGCTCGCTTATTGCTACAAAATTAGAGTAGAACTTCAAAATATCCCCACATGCCAACAAACTTAGTGAGCTGTTTCAACTTTTTTGGAGGTAGAAAACTATCAATGGACTGTTCTGGGTTTAACGACACTTTGCCATTTTCAAAGTTATGTCTTAAAAATTCAATTCTGGGTGAGGCATCTACCTTTTTATCAGGGCTGACTGTGAGACATTCCTGTTCTAGCCTCTTTAACACCAAATCTAAATGCTGCTTATGAGATTCTAAATTTTCACTATAAATAACCAGATCATCAAAATATGAAAATAAAAACTTATATTTTACTTCAGCAAAAATGTTGTCGGTAAGCCTAGTGAGAACCATTGAACCAGCAAAAAGACCATAATTAAACTCATACTGACCAGTGCTTGTTATGAAAAAGGTATATTGCTTAGACTCCTAACCCAATGAAATATAGTTATAAGCACTGACCAGGTCTACCATGGAAAAATACTTGGCCTTTGAAAAGTACATAAAGGCTGACTCAACCAGTCCACGAATCCACCTCCATAATCTTGTTAATACATCTATAATCAACCACTAACCTTGTACCACCGTTCTTCTTTGGGATGAGAAAACTTGGGCTACTGTAAACCGAATTGGAATATCTAATAATATTTTTCTCCAGCATAATGTTGGGACATTAAAAAACTCAGTTAATGTTAGGACATTAACTGAGTTTTTTTGTTGATTATAATGATATAGTCGGGACCTGGCTACTTCTTGTGATTTTAGTTTGATTGAATAATTCAATAAATTAGTCTTAACCAGAAAACAACAAATAGTGAATTGGATATTTACTAATGATTTGTTGAAACCTCGAGATTTGCTTATTAAACAAGGTATCTCCAAAACTCTGACTTGTATCAGATTCCCCGTACAGATCTTTGAACTGTTAGTCTGAGTAGCGGTCAGAACAACAGCACTATTGAATGGAAAGGAAATGTGGCGTTCAGCCACATTAATATACATTCATGAGACTGCGATGTAATCTAATCCAATTGTAATCTTAAGGGTGTTCATCCAGGCGTCCAGTTTAGCGCTCTAAGGAATTTTGTCCTAGATTTTATCACAACTGCCGCTAAGAGTAGTAAAGATCCTGGCTCACTAACGAACAAGCAATGTATTCCCCACTCTCTCTCCCCCTAATAGCCCCCGCCCCGCTAATTTGACAGATATATATATATATATATTATTAATTTACTTTTTTAGCCAAAGATGACTGTACAAATTTCAACTCCAAATTTGAAGAAATATTATTTATAGAAAAATAATTGGTAACACCAAATTTTTTTTAGATTTAGTATATATTAAGTTGATTACTACCTTTTGTCCACTATATTCTCAAAATGTAAATAAATTATATCACACGGTTTGTTCATGAGCTGTGCCCCAAAAAGTTCTAATTAGTCACTTTGGGCAGCCATATCTCTATAAAGAAATTTTGTAAAATCATCGAGCAAAATTTGTATTGCTTACATGAATACTAACAATTTTATTCAAAAAATTTTCTAAAATAATTTTTGATCGAACACCCTTAACTGGAATCTGTGATCAAACAAGAAACGGAAAACTTCATGAAAAAGATGATATTTTTAAATGAACCACTACTCACAATCCAACTTCAATACTGTACTGTTGGTAGCCATGACCGTAATCTCCGTGGACTTGATTTCTTCAACAACTCCCTTTAAATGTTTGATAATACGAAACATTTAAGCAGAAATGATATGATAATTGGAACCAGTGTCAATAAGTGCAGTTAAATGTATCTTTTAAACTTTAATAAATAATGGTTTTATTTTTTGAATAGATTTTTTTTAATCTATTAAATAAATGTTTAATAAATTTATTTAATAGATGTCTTTGGGGGCTGTCATTGTTGTTTAACGATACCCCCTCCCGCAGTTTAAGACCCTGTTAGATAATTTTGGATGGCATGCACCCACCGCTAGGTTGCGCCCTCCGACGTTGATTAGACAGTGTAGGATCTTGTGGAATCATAGGTCTACTTAAATTGTTATAACTACGTGAAGCAAAACCAGAAGGACTATTAGGTGCACCGTTGTATGGGCCGAAGTTTTGTCCATGCATAGGGTAATGCTGCAAAGGCCTAAAATCTTCCAGATGCATCTGCGGTACCGGCCAGCCTCGTCTAAAATTATATCCCCCAAAATTTCTAGGGCCTTGGTTGAAATTCCCAAAACTAACAGGTGCAGAATCCTGAAACCTAAATGCTATATTCTTTTGGCTTTCCAGTAGTGTCAATATTTTTACCAACTCGTCTGTTGACAGTGGAGAGGGAACACCAATCAAAACTGCCTTAGTTTGTGGATTCAGTCCCATTATGACAGTCTTAAAAATATTCTGAGGCTTTGTCTAAGGGGACAAAAAACTAAACAATGAGCTAATATCTTATATGTATTCTGGCAAAGTTTCCCTAGAGTGCTGTAAGTGATACAACATCTCATTTTGAACATCCCTAACACTTTATGATATAATAAACAATTTTACAACCAGTTGATGCCAATCTAAACCATCTGACTGCATCCATAAATCCCTTACATGTACAACAGTCTGTAGTGCCGCATTCAATATAATTCACTGTTCCGATTCCAAATTTAACTTAATGATTTGCCCCAGTTTAGTAATAAAATTAACCAACTGCTTTAAATCCCCATCATTAACCCTAGGCAGTTCCTTAATCATGTCGCTTGCAACTGACGGTAGCTATTGTTACTCTTTTGAGCTGACTCAAAGTTCGAAGTTATTGTCACAGGTACTGAGTGAGCTGTCCTGTCAACCACCTGTAAAGTGATCTGCTGCAGGTATGCCTGCATATTCAGGTATGCAGTATTTACCAAATTGCCAATTTGTCCCTCTTTATCCACGTCCTTATGGTCAGGTACTAAATCTCCCTGTTCCACCGGGTTATTATCAAACACCTCTGCCTCATCAGCCACTGAACCCTTAGGGTTATAGCCTTAAAGCATGCAGCAAATATGATTTATGGAGCCTTATATGAGTCCATTACTTGTGATCAAATCTGATATACACGGTCTGTGGAGCAGACATGGATGATTTGCAGCAAATATGATACATATGGGCTGTAGCATGATCGTAAAAAAATCATCCTGGTACTCAACCTGTTAATAATTACTGCAAATGTTCACTGGTTTACCGAATTTAGAAGAAAATGTTGAAGATTCAATCAATTTTTAATGTTAAATTAATCATAGATCCCACGGCAGCACAAGCCCTAATTCGCTGAAGAGCAACCAGCTACGATGAGAATTATTTAAATAGGTATTTTCGGACCGAACATTGAAAATGGAGAGGGCAAGAATCGAGATTGTTTTGCATATTCAGGTTCCTGCAGACAAAACGACCTTTGGTCTATACAGCTGACGATACAATAAGACCTGTTTAGCATCGTTTGGTAAATTTAAATACTTCACCATTCATACTAGATAATATAATAACTGTATAACTGCGGCAAATCGTTGCTTCGTTAGTAAGACACCAATCGTAGAGATGTGGGCGAATATGAGTGGCGAATCACATAGTACATAGCACATAGTATCACATCCGAAGCACATAGTATTTGTCTAATTTTCAGCTAACTTACAAGCCTGACCCTCAGTTCTGTTCCCTGCGCAACAACTGAACCTTGACTACCACTCAACATGGCCACCCCAGACTTATCTGGTAATGTTCATATCCACGTCAATGGCAATCACTGAGTGGATGCCATGTCATTACTAAGACGACACAGCATAGAACCTAAAGCTTACATCTCCTGTACAACACTTTTTATCCAAGTATTGTGTTTATATGCTTTGTATTATTGTTACAGAAATGTTGCAATTTAATATTTTCCTCAATTGATGTGAGTTTTATTCAGTGGGGTTATTTCTTCATTATTAACAGTTTGTGTGTTTCACTGGGCTTGTTGAAATCTTGTTTATTAACTTTATATCTCTTTATCTCATAGTTATAGCATGAATATTCAGCTAGTCATTAAAATAGAGCTATTTTATATATTCTTGTACATCAACTTTGATTCAAGTCATTACCAACCAATAGTTCATCTTAAACAAAATAAGTTGTACCCAGATCCACAAAAATTAGTTCTTCCAAGTAAAGTGTGTTGTTACTAAAACTACTTTCCAAAACACACCTGAGCTAACACAAGTGTTGGTTGGGTGCTAATTTCTAGTCCAAACCATTTAATTACAAGTGACTTGGGTTGTACCCCCAGCCGCATACTGCGACAAGTTAAGGTGGTGTATTTAGTAATTTGTTTTGATTTAGTTATTCACAAATCAGTTTTAAAAGCAAGCAAATTTGCAATTAAAAGGTGAGCTGATTTAATTATTATGTCATTTAACAAATTTTATAGCAATTGTATACAAATTAATTACAATTTAACTAAAATAATACTAATATTAAGTTGCACATATTAAGTTATATGACCATTATTATACACAGACACAAAAGGTAAAGACAACAGTCAACAAAAGTCAAAGATTAGCCTCCGGGAAACCAAATACATTAACTGATCACAAGCAATTCTACAGTGAGCAGGAAACTTGTCACTGTATGGAAAGCAAATGACACTTGATTATATCATCTATTACCTTTCATACTATGTATATATAACTCATTAACGGTTAGATTTTTTTATTTGTCATTAACATTATTACAGTAATAGTGTTGAGTTTAGTGGAAATGGTGGTGGGTGGGTGAGTCAATACCACTGTACATGTATAGGTGGGTGGGTGAGTCAATACCACTGTGCGTGTAAGGGTGGGTCAATACCATTGTACGTGTATGGGAGGGTGGGTGGGTAAATATCACTGTATGTGTATGGGTGGGTGGGTGGGTAAATATCACTGTTTGTGTATGGGTGGGTGGGTCAATACCACTGTACGTGTATGAGTGGGTCGGTCAATACCACTGTACGTGTATGGGTGGGTGGGTGGGTCAATACCACTGTGGTGTGTGTAAGGGTGGGTCAATACCACTGTACGTATATGGGTGGGTGGGTGGGTGGGTAAATATCACTGTATGTGTATGGGTGGGTGGGTGGGTGGGTGGGTCAATACCGCTGTACATGTATGGGTGGGTGGGTCAATACCACTGTATGTGTATGGGTGGGTGGGTGGGTCAATACCACTGTGCGTGTAAGGGTGGGTCAATACCACTGTACGTATATAGGAGAGTGGGTGGGTCAGTGCCACTGTATTTATATATGAGAGTGGGTGGGTCAGTGGCACTGTATGTGTATGGGAGGGTGGGTGGGTCAGTGACACTGTATGTGTATGGGAGGGTGGGTGGGTCAGTGGCACTGTATGTGTAAAGGAGGGTGGGTGGGTCGGTACTACTGTACGTGTATAGGAGAGTGGGTGGGTCAGTGCCACTGTATTCATAACATTTATACAAGGCCCTTAAGGACTACACACTATGTTATCCCCCAATGTGTGTATGTCTATGAAGATTGTATAAGTTTTGACATAGAAATCTCAAACCTCAATACTGATAAAATATTTTATTCTCTCCTCTTGATGGGTTCATAAGGTTATGACCTAGAGAAGAAATCTATGTTGTCCATGTGTGGTTAGGACTCATACCATAGGGTTCATATCATAGGGGTTCAAGGGAGGGAACTGAGTATCAGATCAATACTATGTAGTTAGCATTCCACGATAAGGTATATCCTTATTTTCCCTGAGTATTGGCCTATTTCAAAATGGTACTTATTATGATCAGTTTGTTTTAGGTATCAAAGACTAAGTTCTTTTGTCTACACTTATTTGCAATACATATTTATTCTAACTATATCACTATTATTTGTATTTAATGAATAAGTATGGTATGTACAAATCTTAAAATGTGTCTCAAGCTCAAGTTGAAATTCAAACAGAAATAATTCTCTGTCTTTTAAATGTAAAAAAACTATAATTATTTAATTTTATGGAAAATGTTGTATTACATTTCCTAGAATATTTCTGCCTTTATTAGTTTTTTCACAGATATAGATCACAATAAAACATTGTAAAAATTTGTTTACTCTTCCAAAAACACCATTCTTATAAAAATCAAAAAAACTCATTCAAAAGAATAATCTCTCTCAATTGCTCAATAATGTTTGGAATATTAGTTATTGAAGATTTTAAGAATCCAATAGTGCCCAAAATTTGTGTCCAGTTAACGTGTCATGTAGTTAGTTTTCCATGCACATGCATATTGGAAGGGCCAGCACCTTGGCAGTGCCTTCCATGCTCACCCTAAATACTCAAGGATAAATTTAGTAATTATTACTTAGGATTTATAAAGACGGACATTAGTACTAATCTGTTTATAACTGCCTCTGAGGCATTCACTGCAGCCATAAGGAAACAACCTCTAGCTGTTTTTTTTTTTTTTTTTTTTTTTTTTTTTTTTTTTTTTTTTTTTGAATACAGACTACATTCCTTAAGATATTAAATGATTAACAATTTATATATACTTACATTCTAGAGCAGTGATGGGCAAAGTACGGCCTGCGGGCCATGTACAGCCCAAGGAACAATCTGATGTGGCCTGCCGTGATGGTGGGGGAATAAGGTAAAAGAAGGCGAGCAAGGAGGAAGTCAACTTATTCATGATATTTGGTGCCATGTCAGATGGTTTAAAATGCAATGAAGGTTTTTTATAAAATACAGTGATAGTTTAAAAAGGTTTTTTGCTTTTCTTTCTTAACAGCTGAAAAATGCTTAGTTCATTTCCCGAGATTAAAAGTAATGACCATGTTGACTGAAGAGAAACTTATAAGCTAGGGAGAAAGTGTACAAAAGACTTAGTGATGAATTTGAACATAGGTTTCAAGATTAAAAAAAATAAAAATGACCTTGATATTTTTAGTATGCCATTTAATTTGAAATGTGACAAAGTGAAACCAGAATTTCAACTCGAGTTAATTGAGTTGCACTGCAACAGCGAACTGAAACAGTTGTTCATAAACGTCTCCAAACTTTTACAAATCTTTTCCAAAATCTAGTTTTCATAATTTACATTCTAACACCCAGAAATAATTGCTATGTTTGCATTGTCCTACATCTGAAAAGAAGTGTTTTCTACAATGAAACTCCAACAAATCAGTGTTAGAACCGATTTACACATAATCATTTATGTTCACTTCTCAGAATAACTGCATCTCAGTTACAACCATATTATGAACAATTCTATACAGACACAGTTTCATTAATCTCACACTCCTTCTTGCCCTTTCAGTTATTAATTATGTATTAAAATAGTTATTAATTGTATCCTTTACCTTTTTATATATTTAATAAAGAGGGGAACTACTGAGATAGCAAGGTTGCTAATAACTAACTATGTTGTAACATTACACTATATTTTGATCACTTTTTTATTATAAAGACATAATTAATAATTGTATTAAAATAAATTTTGTTGGCCCACCAAGCGTTTTATTGTTTTTAAAAACAATTGCCCCCTCCCAAAAAGGTTCCCCATCATTGTTCGAGAGATTTTACTAATAAATTAATCATATTAGTAGATGTTGTACACGTCCATTATCATTGTAGTTACATTGTTTAACTGTGTTGTTTGTTTTTTTTTGTTCCTTTATTAGGATGCTGGTGGAGTTGGTTCTGTGTTTGGTGACAATTTCATTAGTGATATACAAATATCTAACAAGAAATCATGATTATTGGAAAAAGAAAGGTGTGGTTGTCGTGGAATCAAAATTTCCTCTTGGCTTAGTTCATGATCAGTTTTTTGGTATAAGGGACGCTGGAACCACCAATTTATCCTATTACAGTTATTTCAAACCCCAAGGACTTAAATATGTTGGGTCATATCTGCTTCATATTCCCACTCTAAACATATTGGATCTGAACCTCTGCAAGACTGTTTTGACAAAAGATTTCAATCACTTTGTTAACAGAGATTTCACACCTACAACACATGAATTCATCTCAAAACACTTGTTTGCCCTAGAAGGGCAGGAGTGGAGAAACATGAGGGTAAAACTGACTCCCACTTTTACTTCAGGGAAGATGAAAAATATGTTTCCTTTGCTGAAGAAATGCACAGAGCAGCTGCAGGAGTACATCGAAGAAGATATTTTAGATAAGGGAGAATTCGTTGTAAAAAACTTGGTATTGCGGTTCACGACCGATGTCATCGCCTCTTGTGCTTTTGGTTTAGAAACAAATTCGGTTAAGTGCCCGGAGAATAAGTTTTTTGAGATCACAAAACTTGTTTTTGAGCCTAAAAAGTCCCTGTATTTTATCCTCATGATGCAAAAAAACTTTCCCAAAATTTGTAAAATGTTGGCTATAAAGTTTTATCATCCAGAAATATCACGTGTGCTAAAAAGAATTATGAAAGACAATTTGCAATATCGCAGAAATAACAGTACAAAGAGAAATGATTTCATTGATTTACTATTAGAGGTAAGAGATGTTAATACAAAAGATACAAATTCCCTAGACTCTGAAGAAAAAGTACAGACTCAAAAACCAGATACTGATGACAAAATTGAAAATGAATCCAATCAAGGCTGTAAGTACATGTTTGTTTGTCAAACTTGGTTTAAGAGTATTAATACTATTGTTAGCTAATGATCTGATTGAAAAGTATCTTGCATTAGAACTCTGAGTTTAACATAATTTTAATCTGAAAACCGTGTATTTTTTCTTTCGTGTCATTGGTTTGATAACTGAAATGAGCTATTAAATTAAATAAAAAAACTAATTTAAATTTAATTTATCAAATCTTTTTGAATACGCCGTTAAATTAATACTGACCCAGACTACATTTAGTGTTTCAATTTTATTAGAGATCACTTTGAGTCTAAGATCTAGATGCCAACATTTTAAATGGGAACTTGTTTAAAATGTTGTACTGAACTGTACTGCAATCAGAATTTAAAAAGGATGTGTCGTTCTTCAGATTTTCATTATTTTGTTATTTTATTTTATTTCCTAAAAACACGATAAAAACATATTAACAATCCATTAAAAATCAGTTTCAATTAAGTAATACATAGGCGATGACCAATCAAATAAAATTAAAATAATTTACAACTAAAGAACAACACATCCTTTTTAAGTTTGATTGTACTATCTTTTTCAGCTTGAAATGGGCTGTGGTAAATGACATATCATATGACCACATTCATGTTTAAAATTTTGAAGTTGATTCTTAGATCTTCGACCCCATGTGATTCCTAATAATATCGAAAATCTACAAAGATTGGGTTAGTAATTGCATATTAAAAAAGCAAATTAAATTGGGAATCAAATTATTGGGTAACTGAAATAGCATTTTTAATTTGGAAAATACATAGGTGATGACCAATAAATAATAAAAAATAATTAAAAATTAAAGAACGACAAATCATTTTTAGATTCCAACTGTGCTATTACTTTCAGTTTGAAAAGGTGATGTTACAGGAGCCAACATTCTCATTTAAAATTTTTAAGTTGGCTCCTAGATCTTGGACTTTAAGGTGATGTTACAGGAGCCAACATTCTCATTTAAAATTTTTAAGTTGGCTCCTAGATCTTGGACTTTAAGGTGATGTTACAGGAGCCAACATTCTCATTTAAAATGTTTAAGTTGGCTCCTAGATCTTGGACTATAAGGTGATGTTACAGGAGCCAACATTCTCATTTAAAATGTTTAAGTTGGCTCCTAGATCTTGGACTTTAAGGTGATGTTACAGGAGCCAACATTCTCATTTAAAATTTTTAAGTTGGCTCCTAGATCTTGGACTTTAAGGTGATGTTACAGGAGCCAACATTCTCATTTAAAATGTTTAAGTTGGCTCCTAGATCTTGGACTTTAAGGTGATGTTACAGGAGCCAACATTCTCATTTAAAATTTTTAAGTTGGCTCCTAGATCTTGGACTTTAAGGTGATGTTACAGGAGCCAACATTCTCATTTAAAATTTCTAAGTTGGCTCCTAGATCTTGGACTTTAAGGTGATGTTACAGGAGCCAACATTCTCATTTAAAATGTTTAAGTTGGCTCCTAGATCTTGGACTTTAAGGTGATGTTACAGGAGCCAACATTCTCATTTAAAATTTCTAAGTTGGCTCCTAGATCTTGGACTTTAAGGTGATGTTACAGGAGCCAACATTCTCATTTAAAATGTTTAAGTTGGCTCCTAGATCTTGGACTTTAAGGTGATGTTACAGGAGCCAACATTCTCATTTAAAATTTTTAAGTTGGTTCCTAGATCTTGGACTTCAAGTGATCACTTGTAACACTATAAATGTAGTTTGGCTTAGTATTAATTTAATGGCATATTTAGAAAGCAAATCTTTTATCTTTAACAGTGGAAACAAGTTAGAGGTAACTGACTCAAAACTCACCCTGTATATTGCATTAAATATTTGCATATCACCGCGCCTAGAAACATTTCCAGTGATGGTAAGAGGGGTTGTGATGAATGTGGGTAATATTTTGTTCTATATGGTATATGGCGTCTGGCTTAAAAATCTAAGTGAATCATTATCAATTAATTATTTTATTTTAGAAGAATGGTTATTTAATTTTCTCTCAATTTTATAGCTTTGGTTCAGTTTTCCTTTTTCTCTGCTATAAAACGTTTGAAAAACATGAATTATTTCATTAGCAGTATTGTAAACAACACACAGTACTGTTTAGGTCCTTTTGTATTTTTGTTAACTTACTCTTAACTCATTTCTTAATTATTAATTTCATTTTTTAATTATTAAATTTTTGCTTCCAGAAAGTGTATAATAGAATGTACTATGTACATTTCACCTTCATTGAAGTCATCATCAGGTACATACAAAGTCATCAGGTACAAATAAATGATTATCATATTCAAAATGATCACAACTGGTGTTAAATTTAGTGGAATCTGTATAGTTTAAAAATCGATCAGAAAGTGTTTCATAAATGTTTCTTTGTCAATCAACAGTAAATTTGGGTTGTTCTTTGCACTTTAATAAATATCAAGACGTTTTAAGATCAATTCTAAATTACTTTTTTCCATGTATTCAACATTTCATGATTTGTTTCAATATTTGTGTAAATGTGCATAGAATAATTATAAAGATGGTTAGCATATTTTGAATTTTGTTAAGTTGTCAATGTCTTAATTTGTTCATCATATCTTGAAAGAGTATCAAGTTTGATCAATATAGTGACTCTGAGTGTCATTTGTAAATTAAACTGTAACAATTGTCAGAGTCACTATATTTTACAAACTCGACATTCTTTCAAAACAAGATTTGATGAACGTATTAAGACAATGGCAACTTCACAACATTCAAATAATGCTGACCATGTTAAAGTCACAATCACACAAACATTGATATTTTTTATACATGAATAAAAAAGTACTTTAATGTAAACCTTAGAACGTCTTGAAATTTATAACAGTGCAAAAAACTATCTAAATTTATGACAAAACAAATTTACTAAAACTTACTTTTTAGTTGATTTTTAAATTATATAGCTTAATTCCAACAAATTTAACACCAGCTATGAACATTTTGAATATGATAATTCATTTATTTATGTCTGTAACGTAGTGTATATCTGATGATGGCTTCATTTATGTAGAAACGTATATATTACAAATTAACATTAGAAAAATACTAAAAAGTAATATATTATTACTATTTTATTTAATTTTTAAATTCGTCTTCACAGCCTCTTTCACTTTGCAACTTGTTTGTAAAAAGTCAGATTATACTCAAACAAACGATTCAAAAGACGTTTATTCACAAAGAGAAATATATTAGTACATAAAAAAGAGTTAAACTCAAACTAAAAAAATGGCTAGACATCAAATAATATACATTTAACTCATTTCTCAACACTTCTAATCTACACCAAAATAATTTAATAACAAAAAACACATGTTTTGTTAAAATAATAGTTTCAGTGACAAATATTAGTCAACCAGCTGTTATTGATTTTAGAAAAAAATGTTCTCCAATATTATGCTGTTTGATTTCTTACAATCTCCCACCTTTTGACTTGAAAAGTCAAAACATGATTTATGAATTAAGGTATCTTGGTGGTGTCGTGATTGTTCTTCCATATCTAATCGTCAAAGGTTGGTCGTTCACATTCTGACACTTCTTCTCCTCACACTGGCTTCTCCTTCTTCATTAAATATTTCACTTTTATCATCCTCATCGGTTTGATAATTTCCAGAATATTTGTCTTCAGATTGGATGATTTCTAGTAGATAAAGAGGTGACTGATTCCAAATGTACAGAACAATACACTGCACAAGTTAACAACGTAATCCATGCTTTCTGGCTATCTCTTAAAAAAACAGGTCCAGCTAAGTCAACTCCACAGACTTCAAAAACTGAAGCATCTCGAACTCGATGTGAATGATTGGGCACTGGGACGGTATCCAAACTTTTGACATTGTATCTCTTGCATACAATACATTTGTCAACAACTGATTTTACAATTCTCCTTCCTCTGATTATCCAAACATCTTCTCTTAAAATAGACAGTAGACCCTGAACTCCTACATGAAAAGTTTCCTTATACTTAGATTTGATGTAACTATGATCAACAGGATGGTTACTTCGTAATACAATTGGCATATTAAAATGTTTACTGTCAGGTGTCTCTGTAAGATTAGTTTTTACTCTTATCAAGCTATCATTATTCTCAACAGGACACAGTGAATTTAGTTTTTCATCCTTGATACCAGAAAAGTGTTCTTTTTGAAAAAGTTTGAACACTTGATTTTGTGCTTAAACTAGCTCATATCACTTCCTTGAGAGTTTCTGGATCTTATTTCTCGCATTGTTGCAAAACCTTAAAATTCAGCCTATTAATCTGACAATCTTATCAATTTTAGAGAAATATCTGGAGTACCAATTGTTGGATTCAACTTCTAAAGTTAACAAATTCTTTGAAATAGACATACTTATCCTCCGTTCTGACTTTACTTCATCCTTATCAAATTCTCTAGAAGTTTCTTTTGGCCACATTTCTGGTTGAATTTGTCAACCATTGTGGTCCCTCCCACCATTTCGACTCCACTAGCTGCTTAGGAGAACATCCGAGTGACGGCAAATTGACAGGATTTAAATGGCCTGGAACATGATGCCAAGATTCAATTTTACTCAGTGATCTTATTTCCTTAACGTTATTCCAAACAAAGACCCCCTCCCAGTTGTCTTCGTTCTGTATTCATGACCATACTGTGGTAGAATCTGTCCAATACCATGTTGGAACATTTTCAAAACCAATACTTCTCAAAACATTATTTGTTAAACGAACGCCAATAGCAGCCGCCATCAGCTCCAAACGAGGTAAAGTCATTTTCTTAAAAGGTGCGACTCTACTCTTAGCTTGTAACAATTGAATTGTGATAAGTCCATTAGATTCACCCCTTAAAAATACCGCCGCAGCGTAAGCATCTTGGCTCACATTGCAGAAACAGTGAACTGTCCAGGAAACATTCCCTGCAATTTCGTATCCAACATATCTAGGAACTTTCAACGTAGAAAAAACTTTAATTTGTTTTGCCCAATTTAGGAACAAACGTTTAAAATATTCAGGTACCTCTTCATCCCATCCTATTTTACTTTTCCAAGTTTTTTTTTAGCAATTATTTATTTTGGGCAGTCTGAGCAGCAGGACAAGTAATTCCAATAGGGTCAAACAATTTGTGAGCAAAAGATAAATAAATCTCTTCGTTAGATTTCGGGTTCTTCAAACACCAAGTTTTCAGAATTAATTTGAATCATATCAGTATGTCTGTTCCAATTTAAACCTAATATAGACGTTAGTGTAGAATCGGGTTGAAAACTCTGAACTTCAATGTACTCCAAACATCGTAGACAAAACTTAGCATCTTTCAATATGGAAGTAGCTTGTTCCACAAATCGATTCAACTCTGAAAAATCATCAAAACTTGCCATACAGTTATCTACATACAAATTTTTGAAAAGTGTCTCAACTACTTCTCGTGAATAGTCTGATGACCCTGAATCAATTAGATTGATAGTCCGTTCTAAGTGAAGCTTGATTACTGCACTCAGCATAAATGGACTACATGTAACTCCAACTAGAACTCTAGCATGTCTATATATTATAAGGTTTCCCTTTTCATCAACCCATAGGAAACGTAGAAAATCTGTCATCAATATGCACACCAATCTGCAGGAAAGCTTTCTCTATACCTGCAATAACTCCATACCTATGCAATCTGAAACGATTCAATATTGAAGGAATAAGTTCTATAAGATTTTTACCTTTCTCTAGACAATCGTTCAATGAAGGTTGATTCTTCTCTTTAGCTGATGCGTCGAGTACAGGTCTCAATTTTATCTGCTTCACTAACCTTCTCAATAATTACCATTTCCTCCCAGTCAGATAAAACCTGTTGATATGTGGTCAAATGTCCACTGGAACTAAGTTTATGTATAAGGTTACCAAGTCTTTTTTGTACTACTTTTAAGTTTGTGGGTAAAGAGGGTGATCTTCCATCCACGGAAATTTGACTTGATATCTGCAATCTTCTTCCCTGAAAAAGATTCTAAGAAATTATTCATTACTCTGGTTTGATCTGCAGCTTCCGTCATGGTCTTTTCTGGATCCTTAATTCCCAACACATCTAAACTCCATAAATCTGAAATGGGTTTATTCATTGGAGACAATAAAGATGTAACTACCATCGAATTGGATTTATCGTTTCCTTCAGTAAAGGTTTTTCCCATGAATGTCCAAACTAACAATGTATGCATAGCAACCAATCCATTAGACCAAAAATGACGCTTCTCGGTATACAATTTGCCGGCTAGATCTGCACCAAAGAACTTCAATAGGTCCATTTCTATCTGTAACACTGATTCCTAGTTCTTTGAGCTCGGTACTCCAGGGATCAGGTGTGACTGCTAAAACATCACTACAGATCACTTCTTGATCTAGAACATCGAAATTGCAGGTATAACCACCACTTAAATCACCCAGTCTAATTTTGTAACAACTGTCTCTGTGCTTGTACCACCAAACAAACCATGAACCAGTTTTTTCTTCCTGATTGAGTCATACATTGAATTCCTGATTGAATTCCTTTTCCATACTCTTCAAAATGTAAGACCTTTGTGATCCTGTGTCGAAAATAGCATGCGCTGTTCGCTCTTGATTGACCTCTAATTTTCACTAAAATGTTTGTAAAAATACTTGAGTATATGCATTGTTAGCCAAAGAACTTTCATTAGAATTCTGTTCACATTTTTTACTAAACTCTTTACATACGACAACAGCATGTCTACCATTGCACAAGGAACATTTTACCTCAACTCTGCATTGTCTGCTTCTGTGCCCATATTTTGTACAGATGAAACAACACACATTTTGCCTAGTATTTTAAGTTTCTCTTCTACTGACATACCAACATCTTGACGATTCTCACTTAAGTGGTTTTAACCACAAAAAACACATTTTATTTCTCTATCAACCTTATCGAGCTTGCTTGGGTTTACCAAACCTGATGCTGTTGGCACTGCTTCATAAGGCTTAAATCTATGTACTTTGGAAAAGTTACTTGCCTTTTGGTGAGGTTCTCTCCTCTTGGTGTTTCTAAACTCAACGCAGCCAAAGTGATGCAAAACGTTCCTCATTGGTAATTTCTTTATGAAGAAATTTCATCAGTGCGTCCAGTCGATCTTTCAACTCACCCTCAATCTCATAGTTGTAGTGCCTTTGCCATGCTCTCAGAACATCCTCAGGTAAACAAAACTCGATTAAAGGATATAGCATGGCAGAACATTTGTCAGTTGTTACTCCTAGCGTCTCCAACACTCTAAGATGTGTTTCTAGTTTATTATAGATGAAAGAAACTCCTACTTTACTGTTTAAGTTACTTAGTATTAATTTCAAAAGTTCACTAACGTAGACTTCTATTAGAAGGTTGTCTCTACCAAATGATTTTTCAAACTTTGTAATGCTTTACAATAGTTTCCAGAAGTAGCAGGATAGCTTTCAACAATCTGACAGGTCCTAGAACTAGGTAATGTAGCCTGTACAAGATAGTGAAATTTATCGTATCATCGATTTCCTGGTCTTCATCTATTCTTTTGAACTGTGCCCAAAATGGCAGCCAGTTCAAAAGAAAGTCCTTCAAGTCTCCGCTTAGCTTAGCAAATTCTATACTAGGAAGCTTGGGTTTAGTCCTAACAGCTGTAGATTTACTCATTATAGATTCATTCACCGACTCAAGTGAACTAGGCTTAATCAATCTACTCTGTACAATAAAATTTACTCCATTACACTTCTCTATATATTTATCAGATAGCTTAACTTCTTTATCTAACTCATTCTCTTCAGCATCAGAATTCAGCAGAAAATCTAATATTTCTCTATCTAAGGTATTAAGTTTGTCAGCCTTACCTTCAAGACAGCTTAACTTACCACGAACTTCATTCATATTGAACTCATCTTTGTCTAGTTCTAGACAAATTTCATTATGAATTCTCGTGAAAGCTGTTCTCAATGTCTTCCTCAATTTCTTGTTTCTTTCAAAAGTTATCTTGTTCTATACTCATAATGTACTGTCACGGTCACCAAAATGTAAAAAGTAAAATACTCAAAGAAACGATACAAAAGACATTTATTCACAATATATTAGTTAGAGAAACATATTAGTACATAAAAAAGAGTTTGACTTAAACTAAAAAATAGCCAGACAATATACATTTAACCCTTAATAAGTCGCGTGAAAAATAATTACGTAATAGGGCGCGTGGTGTACAAAAGACACTTATTCGAAATGATGACATTGTTACACTTAAAACAACATTTTAATATGTATTTTGTGTTATTATATTACTGTGTACTATATATATATACAAACATAGGAATTAATTAAAATTATTAATAACTGTACATTTATATATTTAATCAGAGAACAATAAAATGATTGTTTTAAAAACTTCGTTTTAAAAACTTTTATAAAAGAAATATGAAATAAATAAAATCAATATTAATTTTTAAATTTAATTTCACATGTTCAGCTTCCCTTTCTTCTTGTTGAAATTCTTTTTCTACACTATTGAGTAATGCCAGCAGTCTATTATCTTCATAAGCATCCATATTATCAATAAAGAATATATACACTATGTACAAATTATAAAAACTGGTATTCTTCCGTATCCAACAACTCAAAAACACAAATAATTTCAACAAAATATAAAAACACAAAAGTAGAAATGAGTACCGTAGAAGGGCGCGTGGCGTACAAATGACAACAATAGATGAAACGGCATAAGGCGCGCGGTGTACAAACGACACTAGTCCTCACTAAACTGTCCAAATGAGACAAAAGGCAGCAGAAAACTGTATTTTGCTCAAGGCAATATGGGGAGGGAATGTGGGGGAAGGAGAAGATAGATGGAGGGGGTCTCGAGAGTAATGACCTTCACGCTATGCCAAAAATAGAATTTAGTGTGGTGGTTTGTACACCGCGCGCCCTACTAATGGTTAACTCATCTCAACAATTCTAATTCAAACCAAAATAATTCAATAACAAAAAACATATGTTTTGTTAAAATAATAGTTTCAGTAAAAAATATTAGTCAACCATCTGTTATTGATTTTAGAAAAAAATATTTTCCAATATTATGCTGTTTGATTTCTTACAGTGTTCACTTATGAGTCACAGACTTTATGATTGTGTAATACAAGTTGTAGTTGACATAAGATATAAGACATTTGACTAACAAATAATAGTATGAAGGTACATAAGGAAAATAGCATGTGCCATCCAATCATTTGCACTAAAATTAATAATTATTTTAATATTGGTCATTAAGTCTATTTTATTAATAATATAACAGATAAAACCAATGTGCATGTAGTATTTATATCAATAAATGCAGACTAAAAATAAGAAAAGCTATACTAATGTTCAAAATTCAACCTATTTCGAAAGCCCAACTAACATAAATACTGGCCAAATATTTGTCATAATGTTAACCTTATTTAATCTATATTTATTGGCATTAACATGGGTATTTTTAATGCCCTCAATTTTATATTATCATAAACTACATTACAGGAAGGGTCAAAAACTTTAACCAAATTATCAGTACTTAGATATCTGACAATGGAATTATAATTGTCATTGGTTGCTTTATGGTAGTTTGTGATTTTAATTAAATAGCTTCTGAGTAAGACAATGATTGTAGTGTTGACTCTAGAAGAAATGACAGCTCAAGCATTTGTCTTCTTTGCGGCTGGTTTTGAAACAGCAGCATCTACAACAAGTTTCAGTCTATATGAATTAGCGATGCATAAAGATGTACAGGACAAACTTAGAAAAGAGATTGACCATGTATTGGCCAAATACGATGGTGAAATCACCTATCAAGCACTGCAAGAGATGACCTATATGGACCAAGTAGTGAACGGCAAGTATTAGACATCACTTTAAACTACTTATAGTCTATAGTAAATTATGTATATTAGCTTTAACTTTATCTTTGCTCTTACAATAAGTTATTACAGCAATGCCAAAACACATTAATCAAAACAACCTAAAATACACACAAGACTTATGTTTCCCATATCTATCTAACACACACTTGACTCATTGCAGGACCCCCTACCTACCTAAAATTCACACAAGACTTTTGTTTCCCCTACCTTCTAACACATACTTGACTCAAGGCAAGGCCCCACTTACCTAAAATACACACAAGACTTATGCCCCCCCCCCCCCCCCCACTTATTTCATACCACTGTGCACCACAATGCAACCCCCTCTAGGGTCATGAAAATATAATATTTACTAAGTTGCTAATCTGTTGAACCTCTAAACCTTATAAAAGCCTTAAATATTTCTGCTGCAAACTATCTTATTGCATATCAGTTACTAAAGGTAGATACCACAATACAAGGCGTTTGTCAACTTTGCACTTAAATGCAATTTTGGATCTACTTAACCTCTCTGTATGCTCAACATCCTGAGACAGTTTATAAATCTGTTCTTAGAACACACACGATCAATCAAGGCTTTAGAGTGAGACATTATATCACAACCAAATCCTCTTCTCTCTGTCCACTTGCTACATAAATTAAACCAGGAATTAAGGAGCAAACTGGAAGGTCTCAAGATTGGGAAGAGCACTCTCTCCCAACTTTAGATGAAATTATAAAATTTATTAACACAGAATGTGATTAAATTGAAGATGCCAACCTTCACGAGTCCCAGTTTACATTCAAACCACAACCCAACCAACCTTCAAGTTTTTCACAAAAGTTTGTAATATACTCTGACCCTAAACCAGGTCCTTCATATAGAGATGTATCTATGTTGACTACTAAAGTGTCAGGCTCTCAAACTCAACCTCAGTGTTCTGCTTGTCAGCAAACTTCTCATAAAATGTACACTTGTAAACTATTTCAAGATAAGACCCCGTTCGAATGGTTTAAAACCATCAAAGCTCACAAAAGATGCGTCTATTGCCTAGACTGTCACTCTATTGAAAAATGTCCTTCTAAAACCACTTGCATGGAATGCTATAAGAGACATCACAAACTTCTGCATTTTGAAAAGAAAGAACTCACTTCACCATCATCAAACACTTCTTCAGAAACGAAACAGCTAGTTGCTTCCGCTCAGGCAAACTATGCATCACACAAACAATCTACCTTACAATTAGGTGTACAACACTTGTAAAAATCACCCCACAAAACGGTAATACTCAGGTCTTCCGAGCTCTACTTGATTGCAGTTGTATGATCAATTTTGTTTATCTCAAATCAACATTCAGCAACGGTGACGTTGTATTTCGTCAGATAATTGCTAAAACTCACGTTGCTCCTCTCAAAAAAGTGACATTGCCCAGACTCAAGCTATATGCTGCAATTCAAACATTCAAATATGACATGCTCCAGCTGCCCTGCACAGACAAAGCTGAAATCAAAGCTATAATAAACTCTTTTAAAACAAAGACCTCCTCTGGCGTTGATGACATATCAGCGAGATTATTAAAACACTGCAGTGACACCACTTGTAAACATAACAAATAAATCACTGATCCAAGGATGCTTCCCTTCAGCTCTTAAACTAAGTAAAGTCAATCCAAAATTTAAAAAGAGTTGCCAACAGAAGCTAGTAATTACAAGCCAATAGCTCTCCTACCGACTTTCTCGAAAGAATCTGAAAAAGTTGTACTTACAAGATTAATAAACCACTGCAAACTCCATAAACTTCTTCCTGAAGGGCAACATTGTTTTATCAAGGGACAATCTACAGCCTCAGCCTTAATCAAGTTTGCCAAATTTATAATTGATAACTTAGAAGAGAAAAACCTGGTAACTACTATCCTACTTGACTTCGAGTGCCTCGGAAATGACTTGATACTAAACAACTAGTTATCAAAGGTCAAGCTTTTAGATGGTTTAAGAGATACCTTGAAGAACGCCAGCAAGTTGTTGAGTTAAGACAGACAAACAAGGGAATAGTAAAGAAGATCAGATCAACCCCTCTACCAACAAATAGAGGTGTTCCGCAAGGATCAGAGCTGGATAAAAAAAATAAACAACACAGGGGTGTTGTTATTCTTTTCACCTATGACCTGCCTCATTATTTGGGAGAATACTGCACGCCCTTAATGTATGCAGACGACACAACACTGCTGCTAACTGACAAATCTACCGATACCCTGGCTGTGAACTTTATTTCACTCAATAAATGTATTGATTTATTTCACTCAATATGGCTTACCAATCCTGCCACTTAAATGAATTGGTAGTAAATGAAGACAAAACAAAACAACTAGCCTTTGATAAAAAAAAAAAAAATACTTTGTTCCAGTATTGCCAGAGGTGAAAATGGAAGACAATTCAACTCTCCTGGGAGTCATCATTGATGAGGACATGTCCTGGAACAAACATATTGATAATCGCACCAGGAAACTCCATACTTCACTGTATGCTTTAAAGCACATTAATCAGACAACCAACCAAGCTACTGCAAAAATTGCCTATCATACACTTGTAGAGTCTCATATAAGATATGGCCTTGCATCCTGAGGAGGAACCTCAGCAGGAAACCTACACCGTAACCTTTTGCTACAGAAGAGAGCCATAAGAGGTTTTGTACGGCCTACAAGCCAAGGATAGCTGCAGAGAACCATTCATAAGCCTGAAAATTATGACAGTAATAGCCCTTTACATCAGAGAAGTAGTACTATATGTAGATGGAAGTATGAAGACTAAAGGTCAAGATTTCATATTTAATCTCTACATTGGATGACTCTGTACGAGAAGAAGCCTTCATATATAGGAATGAAATCCTACAACCTTCTACCATTGAACATAAGGCACAATCAAGGGGAAAACCAAAGATCGAGCCTGACTGAATGGTTAATTCAGCGATCCTTCTAAAGTCACAACGAGTTCCTGCAGTGGAATAAGACTGACCAAGACATTTTTAACCTAAAAAACTAATTCTTACAACTATTTAAATGTCTATTTATATTACTGTATTGTTTTGACGCCATTACTCTATTTCAAAGATGATGTAAATAAAATGTTTTTGACTTTGACATTAGTCTGTTCTAATGACTCTTTGACAATACTATTCAAGTCACACACATTTTTAGAAATATTTACAAAAGAAGTATCATCAGCATATAGAATTGTGTCACTAACAACATTTACGGGCAAGTCATTTATGCTTATAAGAAAAAGAAGTGGTCCCAAGACAGAGTCCTGATGTACACCATAATAAATATTTACTTCTTCAGACCACTCACCATTGATGCTAACAGCCTGCCTGCAGTTGGTGAGGTATGTTTAAAAAACTATCAAAGTTAATCCACCATAAAAATTCAATTTATTCAATAAATCAGAGTGACTTACACAATCGAAATCTTTACTCAGGTTACAAAAATTAACCTGAGCAAAGAACCCATTTTCAAAAGCTTCAAGAATATTACAAACTAGTTCAAGAATATTAGAAACTAGTGTATCAATTGCTTCCACAGTTGCTTTTCCCTTTCTGAAACCAAATTGAAATTTGGCTAAGATATTTTGATTTTTTTTTTAAGATGTTGACTCAATTGACAATTACAATTTCAATTAATTTGGAAAGCACAGTTACTAGTGAGATAGGTTGAAAGCTGTCAGGCTTGTTCTTGGAACCCTTTTTGTAAACAGGACACACTACAATTTTCTTCAACTCTTCAGGGAACATTCCTTCTTTCAGAAAAGAATTTACACAAACAACAGTAAGAGGCCCTGCGATACTACCAATAATCTGTTCCATACAACATTGGACATGTTATACTCGTAGATATCTATACTATGAGAATTGCTTAATTTAATAGCTGCCTTCAATATATCATTTGTTGTAACTGTCTTCCACTTAAATCAGGATATGGATTCAATATTTCAGTATTTTGTGGCAATTTCAGTGCAGTAATACTGGGCTTTCTAATTTTTTGTTTTGCTTCCCTGACAGAATTTATACAGAGCTGATTAAAGTGAAATGATACAGAAATGACTCAGGCGATATTAAAACAGGATCTTTTTTCTTAATATTACATGTACTATTAATAATTAATTTTTCATTTCAGCGATTTCACTGGTGTACCATTCATGATTTTTACTTTTTAGTGAGCTTTTTTTATTTTGAGTGATTTAAAACTAGAAAATATTGTACAGTGTTTAACAATGTACACATGTATTTTGAAAATATTTACTAGAAAGAAAACACCAGTCTATTGAGTACAGGCAGCTTATTCAATTTGGAATATGTTGCTGGGGCATTATCAATTTGAAGGAATTGTTTTTGTTGTTAATAATAGTTTTATCTGCTAATTTATGACTAAAATTAAAATTATAGCACTCTAAATATACAGACAAGCAGCCATGGTTTGAAAATACAAAATCTCTAATACATGGAATACATTCAACCTTATCAATATGACAATTAACAAAAACATTGTCCAGGCGATTCCTGCCCCTGGTTGGCTTATAATTTAGGCAATAACAGTTAAATTGTCTTAGCAAGTTAATGAAATCAGTTGCAGTACGCTTGGTGGTAGTAACATCAAAATCTGAATTTAAGTCCCCACCAACCATGATGGTGTAGCTTTCCCACTTAAAATACACACAAGGCTTATGTTTCCCAAACTCATCTAACACACACTTGACTTTTGCCAGTGCCCATGCCTGTCTAAAAACTGCAATTCTTAGCTGAGCTTCTACTTAACTGAAACATTCAAAGAACGTTTTATGTCCCTACCTATTTAACACACAAGTGACTCATGGTAGTGCACATACCTGTCTATAAACTATAGACTACATCTCTTAGCAGAGCCCCTACCAACCTGGAATATGTGCAAGACTTTTTGCCCCCACCAATCTAACACACTCATGAATTTTGGCAGCTCCTCCTAACAATGTATAACTCATACAATCAGTGCCGTATTTCCCATAAGGCCGAGTAGGCCATGGCCTTGGGCGGCAAATTTCCATGTAACATTGATATAAAAATATATTTATAAATGTAAAATGTCAATAGAAAAACCCGAAAATGTAAACATCAATACTATGATAAGCTGCAAAACACCATAGCAATCATTCGCTACTGGGGTTATCATAAATATATATTTCATTTATTAAACCTAATGCAGTGTCGGCGTGTGGTATATCAACCATACTATAGTATTTGTATTATCAAACTGGGAGTGCGGCTAAACGCCATTTAGCTACCTGGAGTCCAGCCGCACTCCCAGTTTGATAATACTTGTATACCAGTGTCGAACGTCCCGGTCCCACGGTCCTCAATCTGAGATCACTGGTTGGTTGGCGGCTGGGCGTGTGTATGGTCAATCATTGATTTAAAAGCAAGAAGCATTGCTTTCAGTAGGATACATTCAAGACTTTTGGCTCAACTTGATGACGAAACCATTTACTGCGTAATATTTTAATCCGAGTAGTTGCTGCCATTTGGGCTCTTACTTCAAGAGGTCTGCCTCTCAGGGGGGACAGTAGTATAATAGGTTCTCAAAGGAATGGAGACTATTTAATGGTTTTGGAATTAATCGCTGAATTTGACCCTTTCTTAGCTAAACATATTTCAAGGCATGGAAATCCTGGCTCCGGTCACATAAATTACTTATCATCTATTATATATGTTGAAATAATAAAAATAATGGCTGAGAGAGTGAACAATAAAATATGTGAGGAGTTAAAACAAACCAAGTATTTTAGCATTGTAGTAGACTCTATGCCTGATGTATCTCACATTGACCAGCTAACACTTATTTTCAGATATGTTCTACCTGATGGTTCTCCATGTGAACGATTTTTCACATTTATCCCCTCCGTTGGGCACAAAGCAGTACAAATGTTCAATGCTGTACTAACAGAATTGAATAGTTTTAATATCAATATCAGTGATTGTCGAGGGCAGTCTTACGACAACGTCTCGAATATGGCTGGACTCTATAATGGCTTGCAAGCTAAGATAAAGGAGCTTGCCCATTTGGCAATGTTTATACCATGTGCAGCTCATTTATTAAATTTAGTTGGGACATCAGCGGCAGAGTCTTGTAGTGAAGCTTGTAAATTTTGTATGATCCTTCAAGAGCTATATGTTATTTTTACAAACTCGACAAAAAGATGGGAACGTTAGATAGTCGAGATCGATGAAGGAAAAACACTAAAAAAGTTATAAAGCCTTAAAGAGTCATGGAATGAAATTTTATCCATTTTAACTTCAACAGAAAAAGCCACCACACGATGTGAAGCTGTAGGAGTTCTTAAAAAATTGAACAGATTTGAGACAGCCTTTATGGTTTGCTTTTGGAGCACAATTTTATACCACCTTAATAAAGTATCCAAAAAAATACAGTCTCAGACAATAGATGTTCTAACTGTTACAGAGCTGTATGCGTCTCTAGCAGAATATTTCTCTTCTCAAAGAAATGATTTTGATTATTATGAATCACTAGCTCTTAAAATTGTTGAAAACAAAAGTTACGAAAAAGACTGTAAAAGGATTCTCAAAAGAAACAAAACAAACGATGAAGGAGGAGCTGAAGATCTTGAACTTGATGGCAGAGAATATTTTTAAATCAATACCTTTTTAGTTATAATTGATCAGTTTATAGTTGAATTTAAAAGAAGGTATAAGTCATTCAACAAGTACCAAGATAAATTTAATTTCTTGATACAAATTGTAAAATCTCCAGGAAAAGTAGAAGAAAGTATTTTGAGATCGAAAGCTTAAAATCTCATAGAAACTTACCGAAATGATCTTGGAGATGACTTCATCGATGAGTGCTGCCATTTTCAAGCATACTGTGCAGTATCTGGTGAGAAGTTTTAAGGCATTTCAACTTACCTCAGGTACCATTCTCTTCAAGATGTCTACCCGAATATCGACATAATGTTACGAATTTGTCTTTCGATTCCGGCTACAAACTGCTCTGGTGAAAGAATAATGTTGTACATTCAAATCTAACGTATAGGTCTATAGATTTCATTTGAACTTGATATATGCTTAAATATAGTAATCAAATTCTTGAGATATATATAGATGGATATATATAGATTATACGTTACATACAGGTATACACTGTAAATATATAAAAAGTGAATCTTTATTCTATGTTCTGCAAAAATTGTGTTCAATTCAAAGGTGTATTCAGTTTATATTTCTTTTGGCAGCTTGAATTGTTACAATTTAATATATTCCCTTCATGTTTGTGTTCCCACTGTCTTATCTAATCCATCCATTTATATTTTTTATTTTTCAGAGTCTTTACGAAGGTATGCATCTTTTCCAGTTCTAACTCGAGTTTGCACAAAGAAATACAAATTCCCTGATTCAGACTTGGTCATAGACGAGGGAGTACGTGTGCACATTCCTTCTTTCGCCATCCATCACGACCCTGACATATACCCAGATCCCTTCCGATTTGACCCAGATAGATTCTCAGAGGAGAACTCTAAAGGGAGGCATAATTATGCCTTCCTACCATTCGGCGAGGGACCAAGAACTTGTATAGGTAAAGTTTTTTTGTTCCATACTGTCCCGATTTTTACTTTAAATTATATTTAGTAGCCCTAGTTAATTATATTTCAAGACCTAGTTAAACATTTAAATACTTAATCGTGACTCTTTGCTAATTATAATGGGTCATCCAATTATAGTTTCCTATTTTTAATTTTAGGTTAGGTTAAAGGGCACTAGGCCAGGAATTAGTATATTAAGAGAGATAGGACATCAGCAAACTTACCTTAAAAGACAAGTTCACTAACATCAGAGTAGTAGTCACAAACACAAAATACACAAAAGCTCACAAATTTTCAACACCACTGGCATTTTCTTCAGGTGAGTAGAGGGAGAGAGAGAGAGACACTCAAGAGAGACACATCTCAGTGTCTCTCTCTCTCTCCCTCTACTCACCTGAAGAAAATGCCAGTGGTGTTGAAAATTTGTGAGCTTTTGTGTATTTTGTGTTTGTGACTACTACTCTGATGTTAGTGAACTTGTCTTTTAAGGTAAGTTTGCTGATGTCCTATCTCTCTTAATATACTATTTTTAATTTTAGAAAGAGCACATACAATTTTACATATACTTTAATTTTATTTTTATTTACTAAATCTTTGACATTTTACATTAACAATAAAAACGTCTTCTACACCATCCCAAGTTGTCCATGGCAACTCTATTGCTAAAGAGACATTGGAGATTTGTGAACTATTTAAGAAGTATATTTCCTCAGTATATACTAAAATCACAGAAATATTCAATCTCAGCAGATATAATTTCCTTGGGGATCGCATGACCTAGATCTGTACTCCGGAAGAAGTAATGGACAAATTAAGGAAACTGGATGTTTCAAAAGGAGGGGATGCAGATGAAGTTCAACCTGGTGTATTAAATTTCAGTAGAGGAATTTTGGCTAATCCCATTTGCAAGCTATTTAATAATTCATTGTCTACTGGTGTCTTCCCCGGCGTGTTGAAGTCAGCCTTTGTTGCCCCGATCTACAAATCTGGACCTGTTAATGCTGCGTCCAACTACAGACCTGTCTCTATCCTCTCTGCCCTCTCCGAGGAGTTTGAAGATTTTTTTCCTGGATCGCGTAAGGTACAAAATTACTGTTCTGATATGTGATGAGCAACATGGTTTCACCAATCGGCGGTCCACAGTGACTAACTTAGTATCTTTTCAAAACTACATTCAAGAAGCCTTTGCCACAAATAAACAACTGGATGCCATCTACTTAGATTTCTCCAAGGCATTCAACTCAGTGAGCTACAATCTGCTTCTCAAGAAGTTGGCTTCACAGAGTTTCGGCAATACTTTGATTGTGTAGCAGGTTGCTCTATCTTGTTGAAAGATCTTCCACATCAATAGCTTCATTGATTTAATTGCAAAATTACTCAGTTATTTGTACTTACAGCATTGATAGTTACTGGATGGCCTATATAGTAGTACCTGATAGGAGTGCGCATCACATAGTTTTTATTTGGGCATATAATGGTATCATGTGTATGACGTGAGGATTATTATCCTCCTAGTTAGGCTATTCTGTTTACTAACATACATGCCCAGAGAGATTGCAATGTACTTCATCAGAGAAGAAAATTTTTGTTCAAAAATTAGTATCAACTTCCTGCTGTTCTAACATCCGTTCTGCTCTGTCTGTGATCTCTGGGTTTCAGTCTTTGAATAACTAAATTCTATAGGGGTCTAAGTGCAAATATGTATGCAAAATTTACCAAAAAAGACATACAAAAGGCCCAAAGTGTTTGAACGATAATGAGTTGGTAACTGTGAACTTTTAATTCACAGCAGTAATATTCTCAGCTGGTTAAATTACTCTTTCTGCAGAGGCCTTACTCTATCTGTAATGCTTCCAGTTTTTTTTTTTTTATTTCTTCACTGTGTTGCGAATTGTTCACTAGTAGGATGGTCAAATAGACCATATTCTTCCTTTAAATTTTAATGTTAAAAAGTTGTTTTAATCCATTCATAAATGTGCTGTTATAAAATGATGTTTGATGTATTACAAACATCCAACAATAAATAAGAGTTGACAAAATACGAAACTGAAATTGGAACACCCTATAAGTAGCAATAGTTTGATGACATGTTCAATATAGTATAGGATTGTTTAACTAATGTGGGTTTTTAAAAATTATTCTGAGTTTATGTAGAAGGAAACCTATTCACAACTAAATAAGTATTTTAAAATTAACAAAATCTTCATTATGTCTGTTTGTTCAGAACTCTGAAATTTCTTTTTTGGTTTGCTGATCATTTTTCTGCTTAGTTTTATTTTTTATTATCTCAGGTTGTTTCTGATAACCTACAGCATAAAATTATTCGATTCATCGCCCATTTTATATTGAAAAAATAATATATATTGTTATGAATTAATTAAATATAAACTGATCACCCTTAAAACATTTTTTAGCTAAAATATAACACGTTTTGACTTGTTATATTTAAAATTAAAAAAATATTTCAAGGGTACTTATTTGATATATAATAATTAATTCATAATAATATATAAGTACTAGGGGACGCCCCTGCACGCTTCGCGTGCCAACCCCGACGATCGCTACGCTCGATACACCTCGGCCTTCGGCCTCGGCATGTTACTATTCAATACAAAAATCGGTATATTAACTATATAACGTAAAATTACAATATTACATTTCGGTACAGTATCTCACTCACACTAATTGCTTTGCCACCTATTTAGCCTATTTCAAGAGTGTTCATTTCATTTATTTTTGTTTAACAGCTGAAGATTAAACTCATAGTAAAATATTAAATAGTATAAATGTCAAACATTCAAAATAGACATGTTTATTTATTTACAAAACAGCTGTTATTAATTTACTAAAATCAACCCAATGTTATCCTTATGGACCAATCTTTTAAAAGTGCTTTATACCCCTTAGGAGTACTTTATCAAGATGAAAATACTTTAGTTGTCCTATTTAAGTTCTAAAGAAACAGTGTACAAAATTTCAGCTCTCTACCTACATGGGAAGTTGGAGAATTAGTGATGAGTGAGTCAATCAGTGAGGGCTTTGCCTTTTATATATATAGATCCCTAGTTGTTAATGTGATATTACTATGATAATATAGATATATATTAGGACTTCTTAGAAATTTGTCTGGATTAAAAACCATTTCCTGTATCATTATAAATATGGGTTTAGTTGTAGAGCATTAGTGTAATCTCATGTAAATTTAATGCATTTTCAACCTCTGTTTCATAAACGTTGACAGGTCTGACAGTCCGGACAATTTTACAAATTTATCATAAATATTTAGATTTTTAATATTTACTATCAAGACAAGTGTCATATAAAATATTGTAATTTGTGACAATTGTCAAAGTTAAATAATCCCTATTTCATAATTTTATTGTAGTAATTGTCAAAAACCACATGCCTTACAATCTCGACAATTTTACAAATTTATCATAAGTATAGATTTGTAATTTTTACTATGACAAAAAGTGACAGTTAAAATAATGTCAATTCTTAAAAAAATTGTTTGTTCCATTTGTTCAATAATTTCAGTTTAATCACTAAAATATTAAAATAATGTAATAAATTAATAAAACCAGCTATATTTTGTTTGACATATAGCCTATTGTTTGTTTATTTATGACCAAAACATATTGTGCCGTTAGCACAGTTTACGATTCTTCTTTTAATATTCCCAATGAATTTTCAACTATTCTTCTAGTTGATTTAAAAGCTCTCAAAAAATGTCCTTGTTGATTCTGTTCTAAAAATTTCAACAGGGATGCAAGGAGTTAAAATCAACCGTGTTAGTCCATAACCACTCTCACCCAATACGCGGGCATTTGGGAATGGCTCCAACCATTATCCTATTCCTGCGCCAATGACGAAAGAGTATAACTCTAGATGAACTGAGCTCGGCCAACAAGCAGTTGCATAAAAAAATTCTAAATATGACCCACATACAACCGTAACATTAATAGAGTGGTTACCGTGTTTGTCTAAAAATGTCTAAAAATCTACAAAAAATATAGTATTTCTTTGTAAATGCATACCAATAGTTTTATTTAAAAACTCAACAGCAGGCTTTATGACATGGAACTTTTCCTTAAATATGAAATCACCGGAAGGTTTATGGAAGTTTACTCTTGGTCTAAAAACTCTTGGAAATCTGTCCACCTCCATATCACCGATATCACTATCGCTACCACTGCTGCTACTACTGCTACTGGATAAAATCATTCTTAAAAACTTACAATATGTTAGTGCAATGAATATTAACCTTTACAAGTAAATCAAGAAAACAATTAAAAATCAAACTAATACACGTTTTATGACACCAAATACCTGTCAATTTTAAGATGACAAATCGACATATTTGTCGAATTGTCAAAATACAATTTGATTTTTGCTGTTTTATAAAGAAATATGTCAAAAAAATGTTGTGACAAATTGTCAAAATAGACCTGTCATACTAAAAGTTTTATGAACTGGAAATTTGACATAATTGTCATATTGTTTGGCATATTTGTCAAGGTAGTTCTACACATAATTGTAAAAATATAAATTTTAAGAAACAAAAACTTGCCAAATTATACAGTTGTCAACTTTTACCTATCACTGTCAATTGTCAGACTTGTCAACGTTTATAAAACAGGGTGGAAGACCTTACTAACTAATCAAAATACTTGCACAAATATTACCATTATTTGGAAATCTATTCTAAATTAATAACCAATGGTATAATTTATTTTTATAATCGATATGGACTGTTAACAATTAGTTTAAAATATAATCTGACTGCTAAGTCTGGTATTAAAAAAACAAATAAATATGTTTCTAACATCTGTATGAAACTACAGTAGAACTCCAATTATCCGAATCAATAGAAGTACCTCATTCGGATAATCAAAAATTCGGATAATTGGATATTTACCGAAATTTGGGGCATTTGAAAGAAAATACTTCATTTTCGGTACTGTAATGTATACATTTTGATTTAATAATGTACAGTATAAAACGAGGACATTTTAACACATTATATTGGGCATACTACAAGTGTGTTACATAAGTTGTTTATGTAAAAGTTATTACTTGCCAAACATCTCAGTCAAAGTAACATGTTTGACTGTCTTGAAACGTTTTCGTGCAGCCAGGTCGCCCATCCGCTTCACCGTGAGAAGCTGCATGTGGTCACATTCAGGTTGGCGCTCCATCCACCTTAACACTGTTTCAAGGCCGGCAAACGCTTCGCTAGCTGATGGTCCCATATCTGCTTCATCGTCCACATTTACGTCATCTTCTTTCTCGACACTTTCTTCTCTCACATTTTCAATAAGTTCATCATCACTTAAAATTTGATACCCAGGGTCTGAAGAGTCACACATTGCAATGACAAGCTTAGTAGAACATATCACAGACCAGCTAGAAGATAGTAAATTTGTCTCAGCCATCCTTTTAGACTACAGCAAAGCATTCGATTGCTTGGGACATGATTTGATTATGAAGAAACTATCAATTCTAGGCTTCCAAGGAAAATCAAGGCATTGGGTGGCAAGCTATCTAGCAGATCGCAGCCAGATTGTAGAAATCCATAGAACCGTAAATAATAAATTGTGCACTTTTAGGTCCCAAACTCAGCCAATAACTAGAGGAGTGCCCCAGGGTTCAGTCCTGGGTCCTTTCTTATTTGTGCTGTTTACCAATGACTTTAATGACTTCATTAACCACAACAACATCCTCCCCATTATGTACGCAGACGACACTACACTTCTTCTTCAACATGACACAGCGCAGGGACTACATTCAACAATCACTACATCAACTGGAAAAGCTTTACAATACTGTCTACAAAATGACTTAGCTATCAATCCGTCAAAAACCACTCAGCTTAATTTCAGTAGAAGACATGAACAGATCCCAGAAGTCCCCAACATCTTGGTAGAAAATCATTCTAAATTACTGGGCATGACAATAGACACCAATCTTTCTTGGACTGAACATGTTGATACATTGAGCAAAAAACTTGGATCTGGAATCTTCGTTGTGAGAAGAATAAAGTGGATAGCTGGACAAGAGGCTGCAAAAGCAGCATACCACGCGCTGGTAGAATCACACATAAGATATGGCCTGTCCATATGGGGAGGAACTTCACAACAGAACCTTGACAGAATACTGGTGCAACAGAAAAAAGCTATAAGAGCACTCGCCAACCTCACTCCAACAGAGAGTTGTAGAGAGGCCTTCAAATCACTGAGGATTATGACTGTCATTGCCCTTTACATTTACTCAGTAGTTGCCTACACAGACCAGACAGGGCTTACCAGAGGAGAAAACATTCACTCCTACAACACACGGAGAGCAGCAGACTATCATCTTCCAGCACACCACACCACACAATACAGCAGAAAACCATCATATATCGGACGGAAAGTTTTCAACTCACTTCCAACAAATCTGAAACTCCTCAACGGCCAACAACTGAAACGCCATCTACAAGACTGGCTAATGGAGCGACCATTTTATTCAATGAAGGAATATTTTGAAACAAGATGACTGACATTGTAAAGCAAGACGAAACTTAAAAAAACATTTTCTTTGTATATAAACTTGTATCTCTTGACGAACGTACATTTCTTGAAGAAATTGTAATAAAGATATTTTGATTTGATTTGATTTGATCACCCACTCTCCTACATCTTGAGCACTAACTTCTGAACATCCAGGAATTTTTAAAAGAATGTTTCTTAATTCCTCAAGTGACAAGTCATCTTCATCTGTCTCCTTTTCGTTTTCTTGGGCTTCTTTTTCCGGTTTCTCCTTTTCCTTCTCGTCTTCAGTTGATAGGCCTTTCAACTTGTTCCACGCACGTCTTAAAGTGACCGATTTAACCAGACTCCAAGCTTCCGCCACCATGTAAGCGCAATCTTTCAAATTTATTTTCTTGTGGTTACTCAACACACATTCTTCATCTTCTCCCTCCACCAAAAGTTTCCTCAAAAGTTGTCTTCTGTAGTGGCGTTTCATGGTCTCTATAACAGACTGGTCCATTGGTTGCAACAAGCTTGTTATGTTTGGCAGTAAAAATATTGTTGTAAACTGGCCATTCTCTCTTTCCATCAATTCTGCAGTGGGATATGTAGGCGCATTGTCAACAATCAAAAGCACTTTACTGCCCTCTTTACCCAAAGATTTTTGGTGCTTTTTTACTTCAGGAATGAAAATGTCTTCGTACCATTCGGTAAACAATGCAGCAGTCATCCAAGCCTTGGGTTGATGTTTGTAATGGAGGGGAAGTTTTTTCACATTTTTAAATGCTCTAGGCCTTTGTGACTTGCCAATCAGAAGAAGAGGTATTCTATGGTTTCCCGTAGAGTTCGCACAGTTAAGCATCGTAACACGATCTTTACTTATTTTATGTCCAGGAGCACTACTTTCCCTTTAAGATGCCAACGTGGTTTTGGGCAAAGCTTTCCAAACAAGCCCGGTTTCATCAGCGTTGTATAAAAACTCTGGATCGTAGGAGTCTGCCAAAACTTTGAATTTTTCAATAACATTTTCTGCAGCTTTTGGGTCCACCGATAACTTCTCGCCACTTAAATCAAGTTCACAGACACCGTGCCTGGACTTAAAGTTTCTTAGCCACCCGTTGCTTGCTTTAAAGGTTGCATAACCAAGTTTCTCGGCAAATATCTTGGCTTTTTCACAAAGAATCGGACCGGAAATCGGGTTTCCCATGGATCGTTGCTGCAAAAACCACTTGAAAACAGCATCCTCTAAATCTTTGTTTGTTGCCGCCTTCATTGATTTTCTTGAAGAACTTCCATCTTCGTTTTCAAGCACTGACACAACGTTTAAAAGTGTAGCTTTGTTCTTTTTAATGTCTGAAATTGTTGCCTGTCCAACACCGTACATCTCAGCCAACTGCTTACCACTAACTCCTTTATCGGATTGTTCCATAATTTTTAATTTATCCGCCAACGATAACATAACACGTTTTCTTTTGGAGGCCATGGTAAACAATCAAAATCACTTACTGCACATACACTACAACGCACTCACAAACAAAACAAAGCGACTGTACGAGCGAAAGAGTATCACGGTAGCAGGTCAATGACGCACTGACTCTATCAGAACAAAAGCGGAATGAGGGTGAGGGGGAAGAGGGAGGAAGAAATTGGCTAAAAATAGAACACTACAGTGTATGCACTAGGAAACAGTGACTCATTGCCCCGCGCAGCGCCTATAGTAGCTTCGCGGAAGGAAGAACAGCAGCGCACAGTAGCTTCGCGGGAGGAAGAACAGCAGCGTGCAAAGGCTTCTGCCTTCTTTAATAACGATTCTTCGTTATTTTGCGATTTAAAATTCGTTCTGTAAGCGATTCGGATAATCGGAGATCTACTGTATATATTCTTATTCACATATCTGTATATTTATGACCTTAGGCATGAGGTTCGGCAGACTCCAAGTTAAGATTGGCTTGGCCTCCTTCATATCCAAGTATGAGCTGTCACCGGCCCCAGACACGCCATCAAAGATCAAACTAAACCCCACCATGATTGTCACTACACCGGACCAACCCTTCAGCCTGAAAATTACCAGAAGAGCTTATACATGAATAGATGGTCTATTTTTGAACGGAAGGAAATCTACAGACACCATTATTTTTATCAGATTATACAATATACACTGTTAATTATTTTTAGTTTAACTTCACAACTAAAAATAAGCATAAAACAGCTTTTAGTAATTAGTTTTGTTTTACAACATTTTTATTTATTTAATCTGTGAGTTTTATACAAATAAAAACCAACTCCAGCATGCTGATTAGCTTTAAGTAATATATAGTTTACAAAAACATAAATTCAATTGTTTACAGTTTCATTCTATGACATTACATTTGCTATTTTAATGAACCACATTAGTTTCATTTTATCTGCCTTAGGGAGGATACAGTTGGCAAGACTGAACCTGTAAAGGCTGGCCTCCTAGAGGGGCCCTCATCATAGTAGTAACAAATTATATAGCAAGAAGTAAACTCATTAACATTCTTACCAATGAAAACATTTAACAAATTAAAACATGTCTCCTTGATTGTCCTATCTTTATATGGAATGAATGATACAGGGTTTAAGTTTGAAGCATACAATGTTATGTGTTCTACCAAATATTGGTGTGTTTTAAAGTTATTTTCCTATTTATATTTAAATGCCAAAAGAATGTTCATCGCAAAATGGCTGATATATATCTTATTTACAGTCTTTCAAACTCAATTGCACTAAAGTTGCTGCGCTTATATTCTGAAAGGTTTAAAAATGGAATGTGCTAAATGAGTCCAGCTTGCTCCAATTCAGTAGAAAAACTGGATCCTTTGTAGCAGTGTTATATGACCATTGTAGGCCTAAATCCACAACACTAGATGTCAAATGGATTTTAGAAGCATTAATGAGTAATTATAGTTCGGTCGCTTTGATTGCAACCTAATTAAAGAACCTGTGTGATAGATATAAAGATAGTCTTTGAAGTGAGACAGAAAATTAGTCTTCTTCCACTACTGAACCGAAGTGCCACTTTAACATTTTGTCGTCATGGATACAGAGTGGGAAGCTCCGCCTATAACATCGTTGTGCTAGGTGACATTGGCCAAGGTTCCTTTACAACACCTTGACCATTGGCAGCCAACGCATGTGGGGGGAACTGATATCTAGTACAGCTAGAACATGGCATAAAGGGAAAAGGAGCTGTGATAAGAGTGAGGAATCAGCTGTTATAGAGCGGTTTGTTGTCATTACCTTTTTATATTGAGGTGATATTATAATTTTATTTGTGATATTATTTAGTTTCAAATATATATTTTATTTAAAATACTTATAATGTGATTGAAATGTTCAGTGACCTACCTTCAAACTGAAATAATATTTATCAATAATTTCATTAATGTTTTATTTACATACTAGGGGACACCCCTGCATGCTTCGCATACCAACCCCGATGCTCGCTGCAATCGATACACCTCGGCCTTCGGCCTCAGCATGTAACTATTCAATGCAAAAAATAGGAGATTAACTATATAACGTAAAATCTCAATATTAAAATTAGTTACAGTATCTTACTGACACTAATTGCTTTGCCACCTATTTAGCCCATTTCAACCATGTTCATTACATTTATTTTTATTTAACAGCTGAAGATTAAACTCACAGTAAAATATTAAAAATGCATCAATAGTATTTGAGTAACTGAGTATAATGTCAAACATTCAAAATAGACATGTTTATTTATTTACAAACCAGCTGTTATTAATTTACTAAAATCAACTCAATGTTATCCTTATCGAGAAATCTTTTAAGGGTGGTTTCTACCCCTTAGGAGTACTTTATCAAGATGAAAATACTTTAGTTGTCCTATTTAAGACCTAAAGACACAGTATACAAAATTTCAGCTCTCTACCTACATGGGAAGTTGGAGAATTAGTGATGAGTGAGTGAGTCAATCAGTGAGGGCTTTGCCTTTTATATATATATATATAGATTACTTTGTATGCAATTTAAAAGGTGAGCTTTACTAACTGTATGAGTCATGAAAGATCGAGCAAGAACATTATATTCAATTTCACTATGAATTATAATTTTAAATATAATTTGACTAATTATACTAAATGACATTATTTTAGTAAACTGTAATTATTTTACTAAAATGACAAATTACAAGATTATGGCTAAATTATATCGACTTTTATAATTCACTTTTATTATTTTTTTTTTTTTTTTATTTTATTACCACTGTGCGTGTATGGGTGGGCGGGTGGGTCATTACCACTGTGCATGTATAGGTGGGTGGGTGGTTCATTACCACTGTGCATGTACGGGTGGGCGGTTGAGTCATTACCACTGTGCATGTATGGGTGGGCGGGTCGGTCATTACCACTGTGTGTACGGGTGGGCGGGTGGTTCATTACCACTGCGTATTATAAAAGTGCATTAATAAAGTTTTCTTCACTTTACTTCACCAGCTGATTGTGCCTAACACTGTTCCTCGCGCCAACTAGAGAGAGAGTGGTGGAACACTCCCCTCTGCTGCTGGAACCCCTATATGCACTAAATATATCACGCAGATCGCTTTCAACCTGGCCCAATTATAGTGTTGGGTTGGGCTTAGATCTCCAAAAAATTAAGATTACAGGATTTTAAAAGTCTCTTAAAGGAGTACCTATGTGGACTTTACTACAGTTTGGTGAAAATGTTCTCTGTGGCTGATTGAATGTCATAAAAACCTGACAACCACATCGCATGAAGCAATTCCAGTGTGATTACACCAAGTATCAAGTAACGCTTTTATAACAAACTGACACATTTCCTTATTATTCTTCTTGTTTTTTTTTTTTTGTTTTTTTTGTTTTTGTTTTTTTTTTAAGATATTTATCTCTGAAAAGTAAAAATTGCTGCCAATATTCACATGCTAGGCAATAGTGTATGGCCTAATGTATCTACATAGGCTTTATAGAGATTCACAAAAAATGGTAGATTAACATTTTTTTAATTCCATTCAGTTTAGCCTTAGTCTGTCAGTTTGTAAATTTTACTAAATTAACAATGACTTTTAAAACTGAAAAAATATTAGTTTGAAACCTGGTATATCTTATGCAACAGTGGATACGGCATAAAATAGTAGCTTCAAATTAATGACGTTTATACAAATTAATCAATAATGTATCAAAACAGCATTTGCTAACTGTATAAGGTATACCAGTTTCAAACTTATATGTTCGTAAATTTTAAAGTTATAGTTAATTTACAAACTGACATACTGAAACCAAACGAAGCAGAATTTCAAAATTGTTAAGCTACACTTTTTTCAACTCTTTAAACTCCCATGTGGATACATTCAATCTTTACACTATATTGTCTAGCAAGTAGGAATATATAAAAAATATACTGTATTAGCGAAAATGTCTATTTAAATAATAAATTGGCTCTGTGAACAGTTTTAAACCTACTTGACAACCATTTTCTAATACTACACATAAAATACAATATATTAAGTATATTGTAAAGTTATAATCAATTAAATGCCAGAAGGTTATGCCCTTGATTAAGGCTATTACAAAATCTGAAAACATAGCAGTAAAATAAAGCCCTAACATGATAAAATAGATAACAGCCAAAAAATATAACACAGGGTGTCCCAGAACTCTTTGGAAATTTCAATTAAATATTGTTCATTAGGTTTAGACAAACATATTTCACAATATAAACATGGGTCTAAGCCATGAGACACTTTGGCACCACGGCTTTGTTTGTTTGTATAGTTGGAGTCATTATCGAAAATAAGTAAACAATTGTGCGCCTTTGTGTGTATTCTAGTTTCTTCTGTGTACACAATGAGAACGTTCCAGGACCCTCTATTTGATATTAGAATGTTCTAGTAATCTAGTATATTCCAAGTAGACATATCAGCCATTTCTGTTTACATTCTAGTGTTTAATTAATTACTAATAGAAACTTCTAGAAGACTTGTAGTATATAAAAGGCTTCTGTTGTGTTAGTTTGAGTTAGTCTTAGTAGTGTGACAGTTATCTAGTCTGTGGAACAGTAAGAAAATTATTTCACAGTGTTAATATGCCCAAGCGTGTGAGTAAGTTTAACACGGATTTAGAGAAGGAATTTAAGTTTATAAAGAAAACTAAAAGTGACTCTGATGTCCGATGTGAAGTGTGCAATGGACAGTTTAGTGTTTCCCACGGCGGAAGGTCTGATATAATGAAACATATAAACAGTGACCGACACAAGAGAGCTCTTCAATCTGCATCTTCTTCAAAGGCAATAAGTATGTTTTTTTTAAATGAAAAAATTGGAGGGAAAGAAGCGGAAATTGCGGCAGCTGAAGGGACAATGTCTTACCATACTGTTTGCCACAACCATAGCTTCAGATCAACAGTCTGTACTTCAAGGTTAGTGCAGAAGATTTTTGAGCCAAAATTCACTTATGCTCGCACAAAAACAGAAGCAATAGTTGTCAATGTTCTCGCGCCATATGTAGACAATTCTACTAAATCAGAGCTTGAACAAACTAGATTTGTCTCAGTATATGTTGATGCATCAAATCACAAAGACATAAAATCGTTTCCTATATTGGTCCGATATTTTTACCCTTCCACAGGTGTACAAATGAAACTACTCGAACTTGAAGTTTACCTGGAGAAACGTCAGAAATAATAACAAATTATTTAATCAGGGTTCTTCAAAATAAGAACATTACTGATAGAGTTGTGGGGTTTTGTTCAGACAACACAAACACTAACTTTGGTGGGTCTGCTCGAAAGGGTACTCGAAATATATATTTCAAACTTAAAGACTCTTTGAATAAAGACATTATTGGCATTGGTTCTGCAGCCCATATAATTCACAATGCAATCCAAACAGCTGCAGATGAACTGCCCGTGGACATTGAAGCTATAATTGTGAAAGTATACACTCATTTTTATTTATATACAGTACAGGTAGAGAAGTTTAAGGAATTTTGCGAGGAAGCCTCTGTACAATATCACAAACTCCTAGGCTACAGCAAAACAAGATGGCTTGCTTTGATGCCAGCTGTGGAGCGGGTGCTCCAGCTCTTTGTGTCTCTCAAAGAGTACTTTTTGACCAACGAAAAGTGTCCTAGACTTATCAAAGATTTTTTTGAGAACCCAGCTGCAGAACTTTGGTTAAATTTTATTCATAGCCAGTCAGCGATTTTTCATGATGCAATACTGAAGGCAGAAGGTCAAAATATCAGTGCAGTTGAAGTTGCATTGATTTTAGCTGATTTGAGAGAGAAATATGTTGAGAGGAAGAACAGTTCGTTCCTTCCAATGTCAGTTAAATCTTGTCTGAAGAACAATGAGGAAGTGCTTGATAAAACTCCCATTTTAAATGCAATACAGGTGTTTTATGAGACATCTGTTACGTATCTTAATGAATGGGCTTGCCATTTTCGATCCTTGGAAACCTTGTCTTGGTTTAGTTTGAGAGAAACACCAGCATGGGAGTCGGTGATAAACGGAGTAGAAGTGTTATCAAACTTATTGAAATCAGTCATTATTGAAGACAACAAACTATTTGATGAAATAAACTGTCTAAAAAAATATGTCACAAATGAAAAGTTGTCAGAATGGTGTGAGCTGAAAACTTCGATTGACCAAAGAACAACAAAAAAACATTCCATACGAAAACTTACGTTACATCGCTGAGTTGCTTCTGTGTCTGCCAGGAACTAATCCTCCAGTTGAACGAGTGTTGTTTACTAACATGAACAATATATGGACTGAAAATAAATCTCAATTGAACTTTCCAACTTTAAGAGCAATGCTTATGCTGAAGTAGAATGTTGGACTAACTTGTGATAAGTTTCATGACAAAATAAAAAGAGAACAAGCTCTCCTTAAAGACATACATTCATCAAAAAAGTATGCCAATGAGTGAACGTGTAAGCTAGTGGACATACTGTACTCTTGTTTTTATATTGAAATGTGTTGAGATTGCATTGAAAATTTAAACTTTACCAATCAACCTTTTTACAAGTCTGGTAAAAGAAGATGTTTCACAAACTTTTCTACATATTATTTCAATTATTCTCGGACAGTAAATTTCATTCAGTTGATTTTTCTGTGTAAATTACAATATTTTCAATTGTTAAATGTGTATTTTTGTTTGTTTCATTATTAATAAATTAATTTAACTGATGTTCCGATTAGTGTAATTGTGTTACTTTAACTACCTGAACAGTCAAGTTTTTCCTATGCTTATTTCTGTGATTTAAGTGCAAAAATAGATAAAATAATGAGTTTAGGACGTTTAGTTCTGTCAATTTTTGAAAATACCTTTAACATGGTTGGGGGGGGGACCCCCTGACCCTCCTAATGTGTGTCCCGCTTTGAGGTCATTACAAATATGGTCACCTTAGTCTAAGGTGACTAGTTTACTGTCTGTCTATCTGTGTGTGTTTTTTACAAATTATTTTATAGCTCAAGAATCGTTTAAGATAGAAACTTTAAATTTAGTGTACATATGTAGATTAATAGGCAAATAAGTGAATAAAACATCATTTCTGTAACTAAACTCATCTCAAAATGGCGGTCTTTAAAATCTTTAGTGTCAAATTTCACGAAAACTGCTAGAGCTATCAAAAAATTAAAAGATAGATACAAAATAAACAATTAGAGAAGAGACAAATGAAACAACACCTTATTTACTGAAACTAAATAATAAATAACCCAGGTGTAACAATTTTTGTTATTAAAATAAAAATAAAATATTTAAATTTTTATTATTACCTTCGTCAACCAGCTCACAAATACATAACAAATGTTACGGCCATTTCGACATCAAAGTGTCATCTTCAGACATTTAATACAAAATAAAAAATAGTTTTTTATTTTTTATTTTTTTTTTTTTTATTTTGTATTAAATGTCTGAAGATGACACTTTGATGTCGAAACGGCCGTAACATTTGTTACGTATTTGTGAGCTGGTTGACGAAGGTAATAATAAAAATTTAAATATTTTATTTTTATTTTAATGTTATAAGCAGCTCAGGGGCTAAAAAAAATATGGGTTTTAAATTTTTGTTAATCTATGTCATTTCCATAATCCACAAGACATATATTAAAAATTGTTTAACAGCACATATGAGATGCTGAAAATCATTAATCAGCTGTTTTATATCCACTTCATGTTAACAATGAGTCAGCTGTTTATTTTTACATTAATGTTTTTGAAAGGCCGCCATTTTGAAATGAATTGCATATTTCAAAATTAGTTCAAAATAGTTACAGCAATGCTATTTTATTCAATAACTTTACCTATTAAGGTACATATGTACACAAAATTTGAAGTTTCTATTTTAATAAATTTTTGAGCTCTAAAATAATTTGTAAAAAACACATACAGACAGACAGTAAACTAGTCACAGTAGACCCATATTTATACTATGAAATATGTTTCTCTTGACGTAAGGAACTACTTTTGATGAAATGTCTCAAAGATTTCCGGGACACCCTGTATAAATATTGATAATAGTTTGGATGTTTACTGTGAGAGAGGGGGTTTACAGAGATCATCAAGAGCAGATATATAATAGTTATAGTCACTTTTTTAATAAGTAAAATCTCATCGAATTTTGAGCCATCCCTCCCAGAAAATAGAACAAAAATACTTTAGATAAAATCGAAATAGGAAATGTTTATATAATTACTACCAACAAACAATTCCAGTAGCCTGAAAGGTATATAACTCTGGATAACCTGACAGCTATGTGCACTGTTTGACTTTTCCTTATGCCCATGAATTTACACAGCTTATAATGTCAACTTAGTGACATTAGCATTAGCTAGAGCCATACAGAACTTCAGAGTATCTATGTGGTATATAAACTGCAAAAGAGAAACCAATATACATTTATATAAACAATATTTTAGTAATGCCCACGCTTTTATTTTACTCCATATTAGTGCCACTGTTAGAGACCCTTTGATACTATAAACCAGGAACTGCTGCTTGAAAATATGGAGGAGACGGTTTGAAGGTTTGGCTCTTGATTAGTTTACCTGTTACTTCATTGAAAGGGGACAATCTGTCTGTCCTGATCCTGTCAACCTATGTAATCTCTTTCTACTATTTGTTAACAGCCTTCCGTCATGTATTAAATTTGACAAGCCCCTGCATTTATGCTGATGACACGTATTTTTTATTGTCTGGTTTTACTGTGGAATACCTAAAACAACTGACATTTATACAATTAAATAGTTTATTTCAGTGGTGTGAGAACAATATTTTTCTCTCCAATCCATTCCATTCAAAAAATTAAGTTCCTTGCAGGGCCGCCCAGAGGGGGGGGGGCAAAAGGGGCAAATTGCCCCGGGGCCACACAGACTTAGTTCACAGGGCGGCCACAGTTCATGCAACAAAAAAGAAAATACTTAATAATCTACTAGATAAGAAACGATTCAGGCCTGTATCAAAATATCAAAAGTGATATTAGGCCAGATAAGTCTTCCAGTTTTAGTTTTAAAACGTTTAAACTAAACCATTGGTTTTATAGCAACCAGGGAGCCTTTTGGAGCAAGTTGTACACTGGTCTTTGAAGTTTGTCAGCGGTCGACATAGTGGTGTGACAGCATACGCTCTGGTTGGTGTGTGACTGCAACTGTACCCCTCGCCAGTTGTCTTGTTTGCGAACAAGTGTAAAGGCATGCAGCTTGTGAACACACCAAAATATAAATTCCAGTTTGCGAACATATAAATATACTTGAGTGGTGTGGACAGTGGGCCACCTCTATGAGATGTCCTGTTTTCGTACACTATTTATATAAAACATGTCAAAAGATCCGCTAACTTTACATTTGTATTATTCAAAACTCCGTTTTTGGACGTGTTTAATACAAGGTGGACAAGAACGTTTCTGTACGTTTTATTTTTTAACTTTAATTTCAAAAGTATATACTACTTCAAACAAAATTGTTAAACTTGTCCTAAATTCAACTCTATCTTGGCTTTTAGTGGTAGGAAAATCAATCGCTTGGTCACGTTATTATCCTTACAAAACCATTAGTTATGATATATTACTATTATAAACTTAAGATAATACAGCAATTGCAAATTGATTTGTATTTGTAGTGGTTTGTTGATTAAGCTTTTATACTTATTTTGTATTTTTCTTAAATTCTGTTAATGTAGATAAATAATCTTGATTTAGTGTTTCGAAAATCCCTTGACTCATCGTAGCAAAATAATAAATCTATATAATGTGAAAACAAGTGATCAGTAACCTGCGGTCTAAAGTATGCAAATTAATAAATTGTAATAAAAAAAGTGGAAGCCTAAGAACAACACAATTAAATAAGCAAACAAAATTACAGTAAAAACATTTTAAATCTGTCATTTTAAAAAGGTGGAAAAGTCTTTATGAGAAAAGGTTCTTACAAACTTGGTTTCAACGCTGGTAGTAGGCGGCGGCACTCCGTTCGAACGTGGTAACGTTGCACTCTTTCCCGGCACTGATCAGCTAGTTTTTCAATATATGCACTAAATTTAAGAAATAGTAGTCGTATTTCAGTAGTAACTGTGTTTTGCACCCAAAAAACCCGCAGGAAAAATATACAATGTTGTAAGAACGTGGCTGGAAGAGTTCAATTAATTGTCATGAAGGGTAGATCGGGGACATCGTCAATCATTAGTCTGTTTGTTTACTGTCGTCCAGTAAAGAAATATTTTGTTATTGTTGTATTTTATAGAGTGATATTTCTGTAATTTAATGCATTCTTTTGGATTTCCTAGTAAACTACTATAAATATTAATTAATTTAATTTGCTATGATTCATATTCTATTTAAAGATTTTGAGAGAACAAAAGCTAAAGTTTAGGCCCAGTAATTTATGGTAACGTTTTATTGAAATCAATAAAAATAGACTATAAATGTTTCAATATAGTATTGTAATATATTGCAAAGTAAATCATATATTTTTACAGTATAAAAAGAATAAATTAACGATGAAACCACTAAATTACAGAAGATTTCTAGGTACTTAAATCTGGTAAATATGCATAAAACATCACCGCTCGCTTACCGGATGTGCAACAATGTGTATGATGCATTACATTCAACTTGGCCTACGCTATGGCGGGAGGAATTGCGTGGCATAATCTTGTCTAAAAATTATAATTTTGTTACGTTCTGTACTTTCCGGATTCATCTTCCATCATATTTAACCGGTTAACCAGAGTTTACTGTACATGAAATTCTTTTTACTTTCTCTCTACTGTAATGTTTCCTTTGACATTTTAAATTTACTAGTTATTATGACATGGATGTTCGTAAAGACATTTTACCAATATATTATGACATAGGTCTTAATGAAAAGAGGAGCTCTTAAGTACATCGTTAATAGATAAAACAGCTTCATCATTGTTCATATTTGTACAACTCCTTTTGAATAATATTTATTTTGTGACATTTAACGTGTTGTAACTCTTTTATTGTCTGGTTTAATTTACCCTGAAACTGTAACAGGAACAGGGGTGTATTCTCAACATATTCAGTAGAGTAGCTCTTGATTAAAAACCAATTATGCCCACGTACGGGTTGTTCCCAAACAAATAGCATAATTGATTAATGTTGAAATTCATTAACATAACAAATCTACGACCAATCAAAATAGTTTTCATATTTTTTTGCTGTCACTGACGAACGAGTAAGCCATTTATACTTTTGACAATCATTAATACAGTATTTATTTATTGTTTGTTGCGTGATAAGTGAAATTAACTAAGATTGAACCACTGTACGTGTATTATTGAGCGGAAGGATCAATACCACTGTTCGTGAATGGGTGTGTGGGTGTTTCAATACCACTGTCACTGTACGGACGTGTACACTGTAATGTACATCAATGATATAGTATCCAATTTGACAGACATAAATTTTACTATGTTTTATGCTGAGAAAATTGAGTTGGTACAAAATGCCTTTTATGCATGTGAAATAAAAATTGAATAGTTTTAAAGTTTAGCATAAAGACAAACTAAAATCACGAATATAAACTAGATGTTTTTATGTCCAACATCAATAAGCTACGTACCCAGTGGTCTACAACCTGTTTTGAAAACAATAACATAACCTTAACTCTCATTTGACTGTTTTTAAAGCACAAGATGTTCGCGCTCGCCAAATTATTTTACTTCGTGAACATTCGGTCACTTGCTCTTTAGCTAGCGAAGCCAAGTGGCCTATACAAATTTATTGGCCTCTCCCTCCCTCACCCACAGCTAATATCATTGGCGACGATGGCTCCTCAACTGGCAATCGAAGAGCTGCTGCGCCCAACTATGCAACTGCCTTTGCAACTGGCTGTGGCATTGCTTGGTTCGTTATTATTTATTTAATATTAAAGAATAGCAGTTTTGTTATAAGAGATTGATGTTATTGTAGTGGTAATACTTAAGGAAATCTTTAAAAAGTATATGATAATTAGAGAAAAACTTACCGGAGCTTCGCAGCTAGCCCTGAGAAAACGTCAATGAACAAGAATCTTAATTATTCGTACATTAGTAATCTAACGAAAGAGATGGTGAGAATATCGTAGAATGTGCTAAAAGTAAAATATCAATTATAGTATATTTGAAAATCAGAGTAATTAAATTTATTTTGAAGTGAAGGTATGGTAAACTTTGCCCCGGGGCCACCAAAAGTCTCTGGGCGGCCCTGGTTCCTTGGTCTAATATTGGATGATAGATTGAGTTTTTATTTACAAATTAATAACAATAAATAAAATTAGTTTTGGTATATACACACTCCAAACTTAGGCTAAACCTCAAATACTAATTTTCTTCTAATGTCCTTTTAACTGTGTATTATGGACTAATTTTCCTCCACCTAATTTGTGGTTTGCCCATCTGAGATTGTGACATTTAATGAACAGCTGGGCTGCTTTACTTCACAGCTGTGACTAACTTCCACCTCCAAATATTCAACTTCCGTAATAGTGTTTGTTGAAAAAATTAACTTTAATGAACTGTTTAAGTTTGTGTAGTTGCGATTTTTTATTGTTTACATTATTATTTATTGAGTTATTGATATTATTAATTAATTGTTATTTGAATACTAAATAATGATGTCATTTAATCATTTAAGATACAGCCACATTCATGCAGAACTAATGACTGACAGTTCTTAAAAGTTGGTTTCATAAAAGGATGTGAAATTGGGATTATTTTAGTTATAGTTTATTAAAATGAATTCAAATGATGTTTACTGAATAGATGTGTATTATTTTAATAACATTTAAAGTAGTGTTAATCATAATGAGTGTAAATCCTTTGACAAGACGACTAAATGAAATATTTTGATTTTAGTTAAAATATATATACTGAATTGAGTGTTCCGTTACAGCTAAAAGTACTATGTATTTACTTAATACTTACCTAAATGTTAAACCAATCAAAGACATAGATTAAGAACAAACAATTCAGCTGGTTTGCTCCAGATGAAGCTTATTTTTAATGGAGACTAGATTCTGCTTTCACTTTTCAAGGAATATTTTATTAGTATTTAAACTGAAATCAATAAATTATCATTTTTATGACAGTTATTTAGAAAAGTCCTTTAATGTTGGTTACACTAATAATAACGATAATGATAGACAGTAAATGCGGATAAGGATCACTTGGCTGGAAAGCGTTTTTGCTATGGAATGTGTTTTTAGCCACAGAGAAGAAAGAAACAGTCGTCACATTTAATGGTGGGCTGAATGTGTGTCGAGTTTTTTTCTTCAGTTTGCCATAGGGATGTCAGGGCATGCACCTTGCCAGTTCCCTCCTTTATTTCACACAAATCCTCAAGGATAAATGCAGTAATTATTACTACAGATTTATAAAGATGTAGATGTAGGCATTATAAATCTGTTTGCTTAATCTATTTATATTACCACTTGCGTTCACTGTGTCCATAAAAAAGACCTATGTTCCATTTTTTCTTATATGAGTTATAGTATTATCAAACTGGAAGTGCGGCTGGACGACAGGTGCGGGGGACCCGACCCATCCAGGACCTGCCGCACTTCTGTTGGATTAGTCACTTAGTTGACTTTTCCAATCAATCACTATTTTTTAATTTTGCTATTTTATCTCGAAATGGTTAATAAAAATGAAATCTACTCAAAATTACAAGGGAAAAAAACCAAACAATCTTTGGTTTGCTGTAGTGAATCTTAGGTGAATTAGTTGCAGTACTGAAAACTATTGCATGATTTATAAATTACTGTACACAATTTTTGTAAGATAAACTAAATGAAATAATACGTTGTTTGATATCATTTTTCTTGTAATTGTTAGTAGATTCATATCTATTAACCATTTCGAGAGAAAATGCCAAAATTAAAAAAAATACTTACCGGTATTGATTAGGAAGGTTAATTAAGAAACTAATCGAGCAAAAGTGCGGCCGGTCCCGGGTGGGTCGGGTCGGTCCTAATCCCCTGCGTGTGTATGAGTGAACCTACCTGTCGTCCAGCCGCACTCCCAGTTTGATAATACTATAACTCATATAAGAAAAAATGGAACACAGGTCTTTTTCATGGCCACAGTGAACGCAAGTGGTAATATAAATAGATTAAGCAAACAGATTTATAATGCGTACATCTACATCTTTATAAATCTGTAGTAATACTGTACTGAGCCGTCCTTCAAAAGGACAGTGTCTGTTATTCTGAGTGAATGATGGTTATTTAGATGCCTCTGTTTTGTTCTTTAGTATATAGTGGCCTTGTTATTGTTGGCTGTTGTTTTTTTAATGTTGTTTGTTACTTTGTTATTGTTAGATTCAATTTATTTCCTTGTTATCTGTTGTTGATTTTATTTCTTTATGTTATTTTTCTTATGGATATTTATAATTGTTTTTCATTGTTGATTTAAAGAATTTGGTCTTAACTAATTTTCATTATATATATATATATATATATATATATATATATATATAATGGAATGTATATATATATATATATATATATATATATATATATATATATATATATATATATATATATATATATATATATATATATATATATATATATATATATATATATATCCTCAGTAAGGATATATCATAGACTTTCCATTATACCAGAAGGTCTATGACTATTATATTAATTTAGAAAGTTACACTGCCATTATGTTATACTAATTTTTAATAATCGTAAAATGGTGTTTACCGTTGATAAATAAATAAATAAACTAAGCATGATTATATAAGTTGATGGTGGTAATTGCTTCATTAATTTACTTATATAGAAAGTCAGTAATTGACTTCTCTTAGTAATTAGAAACTAAAAAAAAAACATGCAAATAAGTACCCTTTATATGAATTTTAAGTTTTTAAAAGTCAGTCTATTAGAATTCAAAATAAATTAGCTGCACTGTTTGTTGGTTTGAGGCTTGTTATTGTATGTGAGGAATAGTGGGGATTTTCAATGTTATTGTGGGGAATCTTTAATTTCGCTTTGAACACTTTGTCTATGTAGGCCTACTTCTACTTACTTGACAGACTACAGTGTTACAGACACTAGACAGACAAAGAGACAAACTACTCGACAGTAGACCATGTTGACTGGAAGCTTGTCGTATACATGAGCTAATAAAATAAAAACGTCAACAAAAACAGAAGGGCTATCCCTGAGGTTATCAGGTCAGAATAAATTTAATTTATGTATGTTTACACAGTCACGGAACACGGTGTTTTCAAATAGGTTGTTACATCAATGACTGCAGTCAAATATGGAAGCTAAATCGCTGTAAATTAAAATTCTTTGTTAGAAAATAAAAGTGAACTGTTGTATGTGTGCCTGTTTTATTCATGAAGTAGGCTTGAAAAATTACCATTAAATTTTAAATTCTTCTCACATCTAATTTGTGATTTTTGCATACAATAGATTGGTGTAACCTCTTCACTATGCTAAGAAGAAATGTATAAGTAAGACGTGTATATTATCAGGTAAGACTTGAGGATTTTGGTTATTTTATATGTGTAGTAGATTAATATTCTTCAAAATTATTATTCGGCTATGCCGTTAACATGAATGTTTCAATATCTCATTCAAACAAGAGGATTTAAGAAAACTATATCTGATCTTAGGGTAATTATCTATTTTGGCATAGGCCCTAACCCAATTTTTTTCAAATTCTTTCTTCAAACTAAAATAAACTGATTTGAAAATACTTGCAAAGATATCTGGGGTAAGTATCTAGTTTTCTAATGAGCAGGCTAACCTAACGATACAATTAGTTTTTACTTACTACTTTCTATTAACCTCAAAAAATGCAATCTAGCTGTTTCAACGTTGTTAAAAGCGAGCTAGATTAGTCGGAGATATAATTTTGACCCACAGGAAAGTTGTTTTTACCATACAAATAAAATGTTTTATGATGATTAGGATAATATATGTTTTTAAAGCGTTATTTTCAGAATTTTATTTTTAGTCCATTTTTATAATAAGCTGAATATGAGTATATAATTGGGTTTGCCATATAATTGTTATTTTGACCTTTTCAAAACATGTTTCAAAAAACCAACCTGATAAAGCATAACTTGGGCTTAACTCCTCCATAAGAATTAGATGTTTCCATTCAATTCAGATGCTTGGCTTCTGAGACGGCCTGCTAAGTTTAGTCCTCACTCCAGCAAAAATGTAAGGAAATTTTCTTTTTTAGTTAGTGAAGTATTTCCCTGTATCATCAGCCACCTGACATATTGTAGTAGTGCATATCAAAGTTAAAACTTACAATTTATAGGTTTTTCTACATACGGTATGTATATTTTTTGTTTTGGATCATAATCTACAGGTGCCAAAATTAATTGATTCTTTTTTATGATCTATTAAAATAGATAAATAATGGTCAATGTAGTTGTAAAATAATTACGTTTCATATTAACTCCAGCCAGTTAACTGCACAGAGATAGGTAGGCCTACACTTGCTAAATCAGTTATTTCTTTTAAGACTGGGCCTATCGGTGTTGATAAAATTTGGGGATGTATCAAATGTGAGCAGACATGGTTTTACAGATATTGTTTATTAGCCCTCCAGCACATAATGATGTTTTCATTTTAGTAATACAAATTATGAAGTCCTCATCTATGTTGAAACGCAGAAACGGTCCATAGGATTGTATTATATTATGGCTAGGTTCAAAACCAAGGATCGTCAGTTTTAATCCAGCTGCGGCTGGTACTTGGTCTATGCACCTTTAATCGAGGCACTGGTCTTTTGAATAGACTCTACTTGTGTACACTACATTAAATGAAGTATAATATTTCGACATAAAAATAATAAACATGCATGAAATTTAAATTTAAATTATTGTTTATAAGAAAAATTGGTAATTATGCACTTTTTAGACGCCTCTGAAAATGTGATTTCTTGTAAAAAAAGTGGTGAAAAATGGGTTTATAATTCTGGAGAAGGTTGACTTTAGCCGCGTAAAACTCGTTTGTTACCAAAAAATTACTTTTTATGTGGTAGTGAAAAAACCAACTTTTAAACTATTGGAATTTTGCACTAACTTTTTAAAATTTCACTTCTTTTTTAATGCTGAACCAGAACATATAATTGGTTCTGCAATAAAATTAATTTGTCGCCCCAAAAATTAAACTCTTTACTTACCTAACCAAACATAACCTAATTTATCCCAATCGTCTATATACTCTACAAAAATTCATAATTTGCATTAAATTCGGGTCCCTGGCCTCCGTAACGGTCTGCTGGCCATCACTGAGGTAGGAATACGTGCGAATTTGCTTTTGGTGTCCAGTAATAGCACCTGTTAACATAGTGAAAATGGGCACTATAGGTAATTTGTCGCTAACATAGTTTTTCATGATATCTCGAGAAATAATTGCCGTACACCAAAATAGGTTTTAAATTCATGTTCAGCACAAAAAATTACATTAAAATTAAAAAATATGTAAACATTACAAAAAATAACGGAGATAAATCAAAAAATTACAATTTTTAAAAATTAGAATTTTTGTTTTTTTTCATATAAAACGTTATTTCTGTGGAATAAAAAGTGTTTTCTCTTAAAATATAGACCTGATTCTACCCACTACTACTGATAAAAAAGTCAAGATTGCCGAGGTGTCTAGAAAGCGCATAAATACTGAAAAGTTAGACAGTACAAAAATCCTCCATAAAAGAGTTAATTACTAATATTCATGCACTTTCCACAAGCTTCTAGTATCATGACATATTTATCAGTAGAGCGTCAAATCAGATCAGTATTTTCATAGTTTTTATCCTGAAGAAAGGTCATTATAAATACTAAAATGTGGAAAAACCTACTTTATACCAAATCAAATTTTAAGTCATAGCCTAGTTTTCTCCTTTATTTAATTTGATTTTACTGACTTTGATATGGTGTTTTTTTAACCTGAACACAAATTTGAACAATATTTTGGTCTATGACTATTATTTCAGAAGATAAATAAATAAAATTTGATTGTCACTAAACAACAAACATGAGCAATATACAACACCAACTTTAAACTTATTATTGGGTAAGCTATATAATGATATAGTTGTGCATATCACAAATCAATCATATCATACAGATAAAAACATTTCAATATCTAAATAACAAGCAATTTTAAACACTAAAAAATACACCAGTTTAAAAGTATTAAATTGCATTAACACCTATGTACACAAAAGTCTCTATAAACAAACAATTTTTATATAAATAATGACAATATATTTAAATTTAAAAAAAAGTTACAATGCAAAAACAAAACTCTAGTCATTATTATTATTATTATTACTCATTATTAATCTGTAAGATGCTATTGTTCATTATTCATCTAAATACACACCTAAAAACTTAACAATACTTAACATATTTCCTGCTTGTTGAGTTTTACTATCATTTAATAGGAAACCATTTGCCCTAAACCAAGTTGCAGCTCCAGCTAATGTGTGTGGTGTAGAGGTTGAGAGTGTTTGGAAATCTATGTTTGTATCAAGGAAGGTAGTCTCATCTGCGTACAATATTGACTGAACTCTTATTATAGATGGAATATCATTAATCATCAAAGTAAATAGGACTGATTCAAGGACCGAACCTTGTGGACACCAAATTTAACTAATTATATTGAAGCTTATTTTTACCGATACAAACTATTTGTTTGCGATTGGTTAAAGAGTAAAACTACTTTTTTGGTTGATCATTTAGCAGCTATATGCATATTCATAGTGTCATCTACCAATAGGCTATTGATTTGTACTGGAAACTCGTTCAGACAGAGCAAGGTGGTGAACTAGTACAGTACAAGTTGAATACTTTCAATCTAGGCCGGATTTTACTCTAACCCAGATTTAAAACCTGACTTCATAGACCACTGGCCATCTACTTGCCTAACGGACTTTTTATGTTGAAATTAGCTTCGACAAATGTTCTTTTAGATAAAAATAACTATTCTCAAAGGGAAATATCAAATAAACAATATTTCACTAAAGTCTGTGAGTAGGATCAAGGCAGTTTCGGATAGCCATAAAGTTTAATAATCAAAATAATAAACAAATTGCTCAGGAAATAACGTATGGATATAAACTTGATGAAAGACTGACAAGGAAACACAAACTGTGCTGAAAAACAGTTAGCAGAACAATTTAAAGATTCTAGAATAAATATTTATCTTAGAAATAATATTACAATTCTCAAAGGTGTTCGAAATTCCAGACAGCCACGAAAAAGCAAATGATTACACCAGCCATGGCTAAAAAGCTGTTACAATGAGCAATTGGATCATGTAGTGTAACAAGGCAGAATTTAGGGTAACATGGACCCGAAAAATATACAAAGTTCATCATGAATCACTTCAGTCGATTTTTTTCTGTTTTGCTAAGCAAAGTGTTGAATGGATGTGTGAATATTTTTAGAGATAATTTATAGTTTAAGTGAACGACACACAACACAAATATATTACAAGCGCAAAATGCACCAATATACTACAGTACAAGAAATATCATAGTATTTGTTCATTTTGTGATATATTTTTGCATTTGTGCTTATCATCTAATATATTTGTGTTGTCTGACATTTACTTGTAATGTATCTGTACCAACACATATTATGCTAAATGACAATCAAAGTATTTATATATTTCTGCCATCATGCCATTACCTCTATCAGTGGCCAAACCATACCAGTTGCAAAGCTTAGTTACATGGTGATTGGTATATTAATAAAAAAGATTTGTAATTAGGTTACTGTAAATGTGAAGTTGACAAGTAACGCAGAATAAAATCTTAAAAGTGGTTAAGTTTCATGGTTCTGTAGCTTAGAAAAAGTCAGACACTTTACAGTGAAACTGAGTTGGTCCTTTAGTGACAGGTGATTTTATGTATGGTACAGCTGGGTTTAGTATGTGTGGCCATCTCAGATAATTCATATCATGTAATTTGATACAGATAGATATGTTTAAAGAGAAATTTCATAAAAATGCTATGTGGTATTAAAATAATTAGCCAGACACGCCTATTAAAGTGGTATATGACGGAGAGAGCAGAACTGGTACTCCATTCACAATCAGGCTGAGATCTCTTCAAATTCTAACTATTGAGATAGAGATCTTTCACCATTTTATTCACCTGTCATAGACAAATTGTCTAACTCAAGATGAAGTACCTCAGCTCATTTTGAGAGAGATCTCTGGAGAGTTCTAAGTTTTATTCACATCTTTAATGGGCGTGATTGCAAAGTTCAACATTCTGAAAACATATATCTGACCAAGAGTTTGGCTTCAAAATTATTCAGATCTCTTCCATCTCATTGCAGTAATTACCATCCCAGCTCTAATAATTCAAATTCCTTACTGCCATTGATCATAAGTGCCATAGATGCCAATGCCATAGATCATATATGAAGTAGGCATTGTCACTTGTGTTACATTAAACCTAATTTTTCTTATTAATAAAGATATAAAGCTATGCTAAGTTTCCGTTGAGTTATAAAGATAATACAATAACTGAAGCGTCACACAGTAAAAACTCTTGAATTGAATAAAAAGGGTTACAAACTAGCCAGTCATATATTTTAGATTTGAAGTTTTTAAAAGGAATGGTTCGAATAGAAGGTGGTAGTTTATTGAAAAATTTTATGGCATTTATTTGAAAAGAGTAAGAGGTTTTACTGAGTCTATGCTGTGGAACATCAATCATGGATTTGGAACGGGTGTTGTGGTTATGGATGTCTTGTCTTATTACTAATAAGTTAACGAGCCCACTAATGGATAACAAAGTCTTGTGACCCCCCAAGACCAGGTAGCCCTTTATACCACTCTTTAACCTGTGCTAGAATATCTGACAACATTCCCAAACCACTAAAACTTACCCAGAGCTATTGGAACTCAGTCAGTATATCTACAACCTGAAGATGTGCAAGCAGTACTGAAAGTTTTTGTACATATTATATGACTTAAATGTTTCTTGTATTTGTGTTAGTGATATTATCAGGTAAGTTTGCTGGTGCTCTATCTTTTCTGTATTGTTTATGTAATTTTAGTAATCAAGACATGATTTAACTATTTTTTTATAACTCAACCACATTAGAATCTCTAAAAAAATAATTCCAACTATAATTTTGTGATGTATTTAAATTTTTATTATAATGGCTATATTTGAAAAAAATATGTCATTATATCGCAATGTAATAAACAATATTTCAAATTAGTTTCATTTTCTGTCTATAAATTAATTCATTAAAATAAATAGAAGAGAAACAACCCATTTGTTACTATAGTCTTCTTCTATTTGATTGTTTTTCAACTTTTAATAATAATTTCCTAATTTTTTAAGCACTTTATTCAACATTATGTATGCAGACAATTTTTTAATTAGGTTATTAAATGTTGGAATGTTGATTTTTAATGCTTTATTAAAGTGTTTGGAGAAATTATGATTTTTTTTCTTACAATCTACAATGACTAATAATTAACTTTCTTTGTTCCAGTATTTCTGAGGGGGCTGATCAAAAATGGCTGAAAATTCCTGTTTACTTCAAGACTTTCCTGCAGGCCCTTTGCAAGAGTATAGAAATAAGGCCTCATTTGATTGGAAAAAACTTAAACTCTTGATAGAAGATGAATTTATCTTAAAAACAAAGGTAGGTCTATTTTATAATACTATGTCTATGGCCAAAAGCGTGCATGATGTGCCATTGTGTTCAAGATCTAAAACACATTATTATATTGGTTGCAAAATAAGCTGTATTTGATGAAATATATAAATGTGGCATTACAAGCAGAGTACAACCATGGTACCTAGAAAAGAAGACAGTAGGTATCATGAGTATCTCACATGACTTCAGATGGGCAAAGTGACAGCAAACAAATAAACACAAAAATACTTGTTTTAATTCCTGTGGCTACAATTCAAGTGAATAGCTTGCTTACTGTTTATTTAGCTAAAAACTTCTATGTGATTGGTATATTTAGCTACCCGTATTTAATAAAATAGTCAAACCAGCTGATTTCACCAATGTGATATCACAGTCTACTGCACAACCACAGTTACCATGCATACAATTAAGTGGCTCATAGCAGCAAGAACTTCAGATTTTAACATTAAAATACATAATTTGTTGTTATAGGTAAGGAACAATTTTGAAATTCACAGACTATCCAAAGTTTTTAAACGACATTGTATATAGAATATAGATTTTTTTAAATTGTTCATTCTGAACAAAGTAGTTCTGGATTAATTACTGTATCTAATTGTCAGTTTAGATCATTGTGAACATTTAATTTACCATGTAACATTAATATCTCTGGTTTTCTGTTGTAATCTATGTTCTGATCTTTGTTATTTATGAAATAACAATGACTAAATTAATGTGCATTGGATATAATTTTGCATGGTTATCAGATTTATATTTATTTATTATTATTGTTGACATTAATTATAATTTAAGTAGATATTTTACTATTGTTGTATAAATCCATTGTTTGTTATTAAATTATTAACTTTTTAAAATAATAAAGAAAAGTGTTAGGTCTATGTAAAGTTTTGCCACCATACTCTCTGGCAGTGTATAGGATTGTTAGGCGTTTATTGTTATCATGTAGATATCAGTAACTAGTATTATCAAATACGAATTTATCGTATTCTTTTTTCTAAGTTTTGTCATAGGCATCAATAATTGTAACTGGTGAATGACATAAATAAGTAAAATAATAATTATAAGGACTAAAGGTCTTAACACGTTCATTGCTGATCAAATTTTATGTGCTTTAACATATGCTGAAATTATATACATCATTTCTGAATAATATATCATAAACAACAACAAAATATAACTAAAACTGAACACACCTCAAAAGTCACATAACCTCCAAACTTAAATGTACAGTTTGTAAAAAATCACATATTAAACAATAAACCAGTAATTGGCGAAAATCAGTTGTTTTGATATATGGTGCACAGGTTTTTTTTTAACCCTACTAGTGTGGGCCATCGCTATTTGCATAATCTTGTACCCATTATGGGTGTGGGAGTAGCAATTTGCGATGGCTTGCATAATTCAATCTTACGTTGTTATTATCAATTGAATACACTACCTAACTGTTGTCCTGATTCTAATCTTTCTATTTGTATGACTTTGGTTTGCTATTTCATTGTGTACACATCAGATGCTTTTTAAAAAATAGCTGATGTCATTTTCGTTACCAGGTGTCCTATTCCCAGCTTATTGCACATAGTTCCACAAAATCACATGAAACATTTTATTTACTATTTGTTACCATAGAAACCTATACATTTTTGGAATCTGCATAACATTTGTAGTACACTGACTATACTTGTAAATCATGGAATCTTATTCATTAGATTTTGTAAAGGCCATAAAAAATATACTTTTGGAATAAAATATTGTTATATTTTAACTTATATAACATATAGGGGTACATGTCATAAAATATTAATAAACTTGTATAGGAATGTTATTTATTATCTGTCAAAAAGAATTATATGTAACATCATAGGATTGTACACTTATAAAGCAGGAAAACAGCCATTTAAGTAAAATTATGCAAAACACTCAAATTTGGTACCACGCCTTAGAGAAAATCATGCCACACCATAGAATTACAAATATGGAATGCTGAGTCAAGCACTGAGTAAGCGAAAACAAGCCAGCTCTGGCTGGGGGCCACGCCCCCAATGTAGTACAGAACGCCAATCGGCTATGCACATTTCAATGTCTTATAAGCCTGTTACCCACTGTTTTGCTGTTGTACTTCATAATTTTACTATTATTTTTTGTTGTATTCCTTTTATTTTTAATTCTAAACTACGACGTATAGTGTCGAGTTGGTTTGTTTTGCTCTGTTACACGTGTTAAAATGCCAACATAATGGGTTGTATACAATTGCAATAACTACATGGATAAGAAGTCTGGTTTATTTTCACATAATTAAGTATAAGATAATTTCCTATCACTTGCTTGTCATTTTAATAAGTAATCCAAAGGTTAATGCAAACCTTAAATGTGAATATAGATAAATTGTTTAGTTTTCATTAATAGATTAACACTGAATTGATATAAAGTAAAAGCCCGATTATCGGAACCCTAATTATTGGAAACCTAGGTTATTGGAAACAGCAAGAGGAAAAACAAAAATTAATTTAAATGGATTATTTAGTAAAATCATAAGAGAAAATTAATATTACACGTACTATTTCTTATGTTTGTTTTGTTTTAAAACAATGATATAGACTAAATAATACAAAATACATCTACTATATTCTTAAGTAATTGATAATGTAATAAACACTGGTGGTGCAGTGCTGTAACTCAGCTACTTGAGGACAAAGTGTTTGGGAGATTGTAGGCGATATGTTCCATGCTCGGTTCTCTTAATACCGACATGGCATCTGCTCAATGGTTGTCATCAACGTAGACACTACTAGAGAAGTCTGGAGTGTCCGTGTTGAATGGCAGTCAAGGTTCTAATGTTGTGTAGGGAAGAGAGCTGAGTGTCAGACTTGTCAGTTAGCTGAAAATCAGACCAACACTACGTAGTTCGGATTCCACGTAAAGCTATAGGTCCCATAGTTGCCCTGGCTATTGGGCTATTAATAAATAGTCCTTTCTGAGCTAAGTCGAACTCAGATAGTAACAATGACTACACTCGTTCATCTACACTCATCACACTCATTCACTCCTCATATTTGCCCATATCTCTATGATCGGCATCTCAGAGATGAATAATAATAATGAACAACAATCGCCACTACTGGCTAGAATACGATAACATTGTTTTATAAACAAGTGTTATGGCAGGAAATTTGGATTTAGATTCTCTGCCCTACCCTTTTTCAGTAACCTTTAAATGTCAGTAACCCTTAAATAATAATAAGTTTTATTCTCAGTATCCGATTTAAGTACCAGTGCCAAGCTGATATTTACACATACTGTTCATATTTAAATTTGTTATAACGTGTTTGTTGTTGTATTATCTAGATTAAAGTGTAGTCATTTTTATGGTTTGTTACTGTACTGATATAATTTACAATGTCAGCTAAATGTAAAAGAGTGGTTGTAACCATTGAAGAAAAATTCAAGGCAGTTAGAAGGGTAGAAAATGGTGAAATACTAACGTAAAGTAGCAGCTGATCTAAACCCCTTGTATAGCTAAGTGGTCCTGTAACATGTAATGTAGTTTTACAATAAATAATATGCTTTTACAATTATAATATGATGTAATATTCATTTATTACCCGCCTAGGCTATCAAACTAACGTAACTTTTGATTTTTGGAAATTTCTGTTATCGGAAACAGGCCTAGCCTCAATTAGTTTCAATAATCGGGGTTTACTGTAATACTGATTCATATAGAATTTGTAATACCTTTTTTTAAAAGTAAATTGTATAATGATTAGGTGTTAATGTGTCTCTAAGTACTTTTAGTTGTTAGAATAATAATAATTCTTCACGACATACAATGTTTTATTGCACAAATCAAGTACAGTTTAATCTTGATAATCCGACAGTTAAGGGACCGATGGTGTGTCGGATTAACAAAAATGTCGGATTACCAAATGTCCATTGTAATTCACGAGAATTATGATTTCTAAGATAAACTGAATGCACTACGTACACCCTTCTTAGAATTTCCGCACTATCAGCCGTGATAAAATGAGGCTGACAACACAATTGAATAAATGTAAGCAAAGAAATTATACAACATTTGTACAGTAACACAGTAAGGTTTATTACATACAGTATTAAGTGTACAGTACGTCATCTGATGTGGCGTCGGATTACCAAACGTGTCGGACTAGTAAATGTCGGAGTATCAAGAGTGTACTGTAATTGAATTGTTAATTGTTTTACACACACTTATTATATTTTTAGTAATTCAGTATCAATTAATTCTGGGTTTTTTTAAATGCATCAATACAATTATGGTATTAAGTGATAGGTTACCAAAAGAACTTAATTTTAAGTATATATTAACCTACAAGTTCTCACAAGATCATCTTGAATTGTTATTTTCATGTATAAGAGCAAGGGGTAGGTACAATAATAATCTCAATGTCATACAATTCAGAACATCCCTAAGACAATTAGTGTTTAGAAATCAAATTGAGTCTTCAAAAGAAAGTAACTATTGATTTTGATGAGCATCACCGAAATTCAGTTTTAAGCTTTCAATAACATTGTGAAGGATTAAATAGGGAGGATAAAGTCTCTGAAATAATTACTGAAGACATTCCTGATTTATCAAACTGTGGTAATTATTATATAGACAATATACAACACAATGTTAATGGGTTTGTAATAAAAAAGGTGGGTAGTTACATGAAATGTGTTGAAAGTATCAAACTATTACACCGTAAGTCACAGAGTGAATGTATTCAATCACACACACAGCACTTTCACATCAATGGTTTCAAGAGAAGTCTTGTTAATTTATCTGATAATGTTTTTAAATTAATTAAGTACAGTATTTGTATAGTTTGTTTTTATAAAATAAAGACAACCCAAATTTCTGTACCAAGAAATATGTATTAGAAACCTGTATGCACTTTAAAGGAAATTTGTTTAAAATCACACTTTATTTTGTACGTCATTCGAAGAGCATACAGTTATTCTAATAAAACAAATAATTACACTGTTCTTTAAAACTTTATGTTTTGCTTATGTAAGAGAAAAGACTGATTTGGTAAATAAAGAAATCCTTGGCAAACAAACAACATTGTTTTGTTCGAAAATATGTAATTGAATCTAACATTATATTTATAATGAATCGTTTAAAACTCTCAATGTTTATTCATTTTACAAAATATATAACCCTTAGCTACAGTTTAAAAAGTCAAACTAGGATTACATACTGATAAAATGAACAAATGCAAGGAAAAGCAAGAGTTTGTCATTGTGGATAATGCTACTGTGCCAGCAGAGCCACTACAGTGGGGTGGGGGAAGCCAGCGGCGGCCGGCTTGCTCCGCATTACGTGCTGTCAGCGTTCGATGTGCCTAACTCGTAGTGTTAATCAGTAACTGGCGTATTTTCCTCTATTTGATCAGGATCTCTCTTTGATAAAATGAATTTGATTATTTTATTTACCGTACCTGTATTGATAAGTGTGTCTGTCTTCAATGGGCCTTGTATTAAAATTGTATTATTAACACCAAATGATACATATATTAAATCAGTAAGTCAATCAAAATCAAATTTATTCATAAAAAACAAGATTTTTACACATACCAGATATCAGTGGTTGCATGTAAGGGTACCTTCGTGCTTTTACATCTGGATCGAAGCAGTGGAGGCGACGAACATGAAGTTAAATAAATTTCCTTTTATATAAACACTACCATTTTATGATTGAACCACGTACACAGATTGCTAGTTGACACAAATCTCAACAATTTGGTATAAATTTAATGTAAACTACTGCAAAAATAACCACTAAAATAAATGAAAAACTACGGAGCCTACGTGCCCATGCTCTTAATCGCACTGAGTCATCCTCTCCAGACTATTTAAACAGAGGTAGATTTAAACAGGACTATTTAAAAAGAGTAGTCCCTTTATTGGATTATTTAAATGCTCATTTGTCTCTTTATTGAAAATATATATGCTATTGGATTTGGTATTGAATAACTATAGTTCATTGGTTCCAATATAGCTCTTGAATTGTAACCCACACGTACAACCTAATAAGCCCTTTAAATATCATAGCACTGTTAACTGGAGATGTGGTTTAGATGGATCTGTGGCGGCGCATGGAGCAAGATCCTTTGTTTCACCATCCTGTGGAAACTCTCCCTCTGGAAGAACATAGACGTATCTGTGTCCTCCAAATGCTTAAAATAAAGGAATGGAACATATACAATTTGGAAGATGTTGTGCAAGATATAAGAACGGTAATTAATTTTTTCTCTACTATGTCTCCATTAGAAATACATATAAGATTTAATTTAAGTTTTAAGGAAACGTCTGACAGTTATTATCCACAATTATTATACTTATTGTTTTAATGGAACCTGTAAATTCAATATGCAGTATAAAATTGATTATCTAAAGATACGTAATAGACCTCTTGTCCTTTTCAACACAGACGGTGACTCAATATTTTTATGTTAATGGACCTTATGAATATTACTGATGTTAAATCAGACAGCGCCAAGGCTTGAGTTAACTTTTCTATTAAGTCTCTGATTTGCAATAACATCTACTGATATTTATATCCATTGTATATTACTAGTTTATTTTGTAATATGTTTTAATGACAAGAATAAATCAACTAATCATAAATATGTTGCTAAAAGATATCATTGTTATATTGCCATTAGTTATAATAAATAACTATATTTAAAAAAAATTAAGTTATACATAAAGAATTACTTATAATAGACAAATTTAGCTACCAACTAAAAGAATAACCAAAACACCAAGAGTAAATAATTGTTATAAAAATATGTAAGGTAAATCATGACAGATTGTATAGTTCTATATGACTCCAATAATTTAATTAATATATTCTGTACTTTATTAAATTACAAAAAAGTTCTCTACTGTTTTAATTTTAAAGGTTTTTTTTCAGTATCCAGCTGTAATAACAGTTCTCTTCAGCTACTCTCCATCTCTAGCAATAAAATATTCACTAACATTCAACTTGTTTCAAAACTCCATGCTGGGAATGGGTTCTGAAAGACATATTAAGTACTTTGAAGCGTGCAGTCACCCCGAACCTGAGGTATGAATTAAACTTGTTAAGCCAAGAGAATATAATATATATTTAGACAAGTTTTTTATTTATTTATTTTTTTAAATCAAATGTTTAACACTGTAGTGAAATATCAATTATTAGGTTTAATACGGCAGCAGTCAGGTCAGATAATGCACTATAATGGTTAGACTAAACCTGATCAAATACTTAAATTCGCAGGATTTTAACTCATACATTATATGTTTTTTAGTGGGTAAAGCATTAATTTCTACTACGATATTAGAACAAGGAAAACGCCTGATCTAATTGCTTTCTGTTGAGACTGAAAATAATTCATATAGAAAATCGCAATGCAGAAATGTTTCATCCGACATTTGATTTCCCTGCAAGTAACTTTGTGTCAGGTTTAAGTAGTTATACTGGACCTTCAAAATCATTGTTAAGTAATATTAGCCTAACAATTGGGACAGTCTCCTCTTTTTTTATTTTTAATGGTGAGATATGCATAAAAACCAATATTCAGTCTCTTCAATGCTGACCAAGTGAAGAGGTGATCTTTGTCTTGGCTGGTCAGCTGAATTTTATTTTGTTACAGCAGCATAAGAGTTAAAATGTGGACATAGATCTCAAATGGTAGGATATCTATATAGAAGGAAATTGGTAGTTTTGTTGTTAATAAAATATGAAGTCTAGTTTCATTAACAAACTTTGTAGTTTCAACATACTTGGTACTTAGGATTTAGTTACAGTGCAATCTGATAAGAAATCATCATTACTTCTTTCTAAAGGCTGTGCCTTTTTGTTGCAAACCATTATTCCCTCCTTTTATCTGCTATGCTCCTCATCTCTCCATAATCCTGGCATCCCATTATCTCAGCTACCTCTCCAATGATTTTTTCCGTGGCTTCTTTCTCCCTATCTTTTCCATCACTTTGCCTTCAAACAATTTCTTTCTGAAACTATTTTGATACAAAAAATAAAAAAAAAAACTGAAGTTTTTCTTTCTTTTAATGCTGTTAATAAATGTCACTTGGTGTTTACCCCTCCAAGCACTGTTTTATTACTTTTCTTCTCAGACCAGCTAGTTCTTGTCATCCTTCTCCATAGCCACATTGCCATTGCCTCTTGACATTTTATGTCCTCCTTCACAGCCATAGAGCGGCTCACTCCAGATGAATATTTTGATAAACAACTTCTTTTCTTCAGTGTTCAGTAATATAACAGTGTAGAACTAATTCTAATTTTCGTATTTCGGGATATTCTTCTTTTTATATCTGCAGTGGACTTGTTGTCATTCGTAATAATTGTTCATAGGTAGCAGAACTTGACCTGTTTCATTAGACTGTTTGAAACTTAAAGATGTGTTAATGGTTTTACTTTAAATTTTCTTACAACTATTACATTAGATTTATTTATAATAATGTTGAGATTGATGAATGAATCGAGAAATGACAGAATATAACTTGACGAAAGATTTGATTCTGGCTAAAATTGGGTACTATTTTTAGGAGATATTAATATAAGTAAATATGTACATTGTATTTTACGAAATACAAAATTACAATATATTTTCTGCATTTGCAAAAACACTCAATTTGCTAGTACAGCTGAGAGCTTAAGTTTACAACTAGTTTAGTTGTCTTTTGAACAATTAGTAAAGAACTAGATCAATTTAAACTAATTTTTTACCAAGATCTTTAACAATTTGTAACTTAATCTTACAACTTATGTCGTTCTATTATCAATCTCGTTTCAGACCAGAAGTGTCGGCGATAGACTCTGGAGAATGGTATTGAGGCATTTAGGACAGAAATCGCACACTAAATATTTTTCTAGACCTGTTGAAAGCACCATACAATTTTGTTTAAAAAACTAAAATGTTACATATCTAAGGAAGGCAACCTCTTGCCTAAACAACAGAGCACAGTCAGTTTGTAAAATTAATGTTTCGTCCTGCAAAATAAAATTGACATTAGGAGTCTCTCAGGAACTAAAGTAATGCCCACCTGATTGTTGTTTATTATATTTTTAGATGTATTAAGTCTTTGTCCACAGTGTGCAAAAGATGCCACCCTTTTCAATGAAAGCGAATTAAGATAGTCTTTAGAACCTCAGACTTGTATTGCTTTGCATTGGTGCACACAACCCTCAAACTTGTATTGCTTTGCATTGGTGCACACAACATTGTAATCTCCTTAATCTTTAATCACAAATATAACCAAACTTCTTAAGCAGTTGCTTGGGAACAAGTTATAGTCCACTTATCACAATTAAAATTTCAAAATTGGAGGAAGCAACAACAATCATATTCCTGGAAATACATGTCGACTGAGGTTTGATTTGGGGTAATTTTTTCATTTATCAGTACTTTGGTAATTGTGTCTTTGGTAACAGGTGACCGGTTGTTTCGCTCTGACGGAGATATCTCATGGAACAGACACCAAGAGCATGCGCACTGAGGCACGATATAACCCAGACACCCAAACTTTTGTTCTACATACACCAGACTTTGAGGCAGCCAAGTGCTGGGTTGGGAGTCTAGGTAAGGAGAAGTTAAAATATTTGTTAAGGTAGTTTCACTCGCTGTGCTCAAGTTACCTAAGCCTGTGGCTTCGCTATGTCAATACATAGCCATTAGTAGATCAACTGTACTGTAGGTCTACTAATGGCTAACAAAAAATATTTAGTATTGTTTTTGTGTATTTATTTTTTATGTATAAAAAGACAACCAAGTTACACTTTTTTTTAATATTAATATTTTAGGGTATCCTCTTCTGATGAAGGGGTAGGATATTCTGTTGTTGAAACTATCCAGTTCTTGCCGAATGGCATGGATATTTTTAGTGGTAGTCGGATGGTTGCTGCTAAAGTGCAGTTATTGTAGATGGTTGGTGGGTTCAATATGTACACCAGTGTTTATGTACCCATTTTGCAGTTTTAGATTAAAGTCAAGGAAAGTTATTTTTTTAATTGGAGCTGTTGTTGGTAAACTTAATCGTGCTGTAATTAATTAAATTATTCAAGAAGATGTCCAGTGAAATTTGTTCTGATGTCCAGACTAGGAAAATGTCACCAGTAAAATGGAACCAACAATGGATTTTAATAGCTTGTGCTTGGAGGAAGTCACGGTCAATTTTCCCTTGAAAAAATAATGCAAAAAAATATTAAAGGCATAACAATCGGAATGCATCCTTGTTCTGATTGATATGCCTTGTAGCCTTAATTAAAGCTACTATTTATTTTTGATATGTTGAACAACTTAAATGAGAGATTAAAATGAAACTTCTTCAATGATAAAAATTTTTCTTTTATTTTTCGTCTTATAAATAACTTCAAAACATAAAATTTGGTTTCTTCTACAAATAATAATAAAGACGAAAATAAAAAAAATCTTCTTTTATTGACTCAATGGAACATAAATAAAGTAAAACAACTCTTCTAAAATAATAAATTAAATATCTTCAGACCAGAACCTTTTTTATTAATTTAACTTTTTTAATAAATTTCTTTAAATTTTAAAATTGCTTTAAATTTCTTTAAATTGAAAATTGTTTGAATTGCAAAATTGTTGAAAAATTTCTTAAATTGCAAATTCTTTAAATTGAATATTCTTTAAATTGCAAATTCTTTAGATTTCTTTAAATTCTTTAAATTGCAAATTGCCTTAAAAATTGCCACCGGGAGATCTGGAACCAAAAGAAATAACCAGCTTTTAGTGACTTGAAACATTTTCCTTTTTACATACAAAATTTAAAAGCAAAACCAAGAAAATCAAAGCACTCTAAAAATTGTCACTAGAAGAGTGACTTCAAACCAGAAACAAGTTTAACCGCGCATGCTTGGTGGATCTTGCCCTATCTACTAAAACCCTACTGGAAAACCTAACTAAAGAAAACTTGTAAAAATTACTTACGTAGCTGTTCTGGAGGTTTAAATCCCAAACGTGACCACAACAAAGCTCGACCGGCATACACCCTCTCACTCACACGCGAACAAGATAATTGCCGTACCGGTAAAAGAACACTGAACGGTTAAGTCGCCGTGTAGAACAAACGTGGTCACTCACTGAAAGAAATCTTCAAACTGACGGAACGCTCACAACCCTTCCACCAACGGATTTACCCCCTCTTAACTCTAGAAGCTAAATCAACTAATACGAACCCTCTAAACCAGGACAACTGAACAGGTAAGGCTCACCAAACATGTTGACTTCAGAAAACATGTCGCATGAAATTGACAGGAAATTAACAAACGTGAATATACTGGTTATTTAGCTAATTTATATGGGAAAAAACTACTTTTTTATTTGAAAGGGGAAGATTCTGAATTTTTCTCAAAACTTGGAGAATTTATATCAAAAACTTTTGGTAAATGAACCAAACTCCTAAACATCTCAGTTCTTACAAAATTTAACATTTTCTAAATACAATCTTCTAATTTAATTATAATGAAACAATTAACAATTGTTACATTATTTTCCCCCTTCAAAAGAAAAAAAAATTCTTTTGTTGAAACCCTATCTTCATCACATCTCTAAAAGGACTTGAGATTTTCTAACCTTAACAAGCATTGTCCAAATCTACCCTAAATATTTCTTTTTCCAGATCTTCAAAAAAATGTCTCTTTTACTACCATCTTACAAACTACTATAACATTTAATTCATTTTCAAACAGTCACTTGATAAAAGGGTCAAGAGCACGAGACCACTGTTCATTGTTTGCAGGCATTGTTGTCCATAGTCCATTGTCTTCACTCCAAACAGAAGAACGGGACAATCAAGCATGCCCCCATCCCCCACAGGTGACTCTCCAACAGCTGACTGGGCCGATCAATACTAGACCGGTTTTTCGTTGACCTTGGCCGTCCTCACACTGCACCCTCCAGGCCTCCGGAAGTGTTCCACATAAACAATATTTAACCAAAGTGACATTAGACAGTGTTGACATACAACTCTCTGTTGCGTGTTCCGTGTGATGCAGTGTAGAGTGGATCGGAGAGCTATTGAAATGAATTCTTTTATTTATTTCCCCATTACAATGAAGTGCTTCAAAATGAGTGCTCAGTGTCGTTCCGTTTGGTAAAAACCAGGTTTAGTGCTTGGAAACAAAAGAAGAAAGAAAAAAAAATTGGGTGCGTACGTCCACTCATATTAAAACAATTCACCAACAAATCAAGAATCAAAATTTATGTCCATTTCAGATTCCATTTGCTTCTCCTTTCAGTGTTGTGTTTGGTTTTGTTGTTATTTACAAACAATTGGAACAGGCTGGAAACTGGTATTGGAAATACATTACAATTATAAATACATAATTTTTCAACTTACATTTTGTTTTAGAAGTTCAAAATTCTTTCTTGTTCTATTTAACACACTTATAATATAACAAGAATACAAATACAGATTATATTTCAAATACATAATATTCATGGATAATTAACTAACTTAGTATATTTTACCTAAATAAAATTTGTTTACTCTTTGTTTACTTTTATCCACCAAGCAATTTATTCAAACATAAAAAAATTCATTAAACTATAAAAATAATAACTTTGACAGTCTTATCTAACAATTTTAATCCAACAATCTTAATCTAAAATTCTTAATCTACAATCATCAAATATTTACTTGGACATGACATTCTTTTGCTGAAAGTACATAATTAATATACTAATTTCACTTTTCTGAAAATGAATTACACCATGAGCATTAGTAATCCGTTATTTACAAACAGACATATAACATATGAATTCGATCCAATTGATTGACATATCAACTTGTTTGGAATGGAGTGCTACCTTTTTTTATAAATAGTAGTAGTAATATTACAAAATTAGTGAGTGTTGTGTGAATAAATGTATTGTTTTGAAACAATAGCTGGCCGTAAGTCCATAGTTTCTGATTAAATTTGTAGTAAATGAACTTAAATTGAATATAAAACTATCAACATACTCACACAGGACTAAAGCACATGTTTTTATGCCATTTTTACTATCAAAATTTTCACCTTTAAACACTAGCTACTATTAGAAGACACTTTGGAAACATTAAATTTAACTATTATCTAATATTTGACTGAAAAAAAAATCACATTTAATGATATATAAATAACCTGACCACAAGAAGTATATACTGTATCTACTTTGATTCTAGTGGTGAATCTAGACAAGCTGCAACAGTCAGGTTGTAACAGTAACAGCTGGTGATGTAGAGGCTGTAACAGCTGTGTATGGCCAGTCATAACATTGTCATTGATAACAATAGCCACAATAGCTCATCTTCAAGGTCAGTCTTATTATCAATGAATGAACTGTCCTATACTCATACCAGGACTGCTTTGGTGTAAGCAGTTGTGAATGATTGATTATACTTTTTAATTAATACACATTAAATTGATTTTTTTCCTCTCTGGTGAGTTCTAAAGACAAAAATTGAAATATTCTGAAGCTATTCATCTGAGGGTAAATATACTGTACATATAAAATAATGAAAAATAAAACTCAGAAATATCCCTGTGGACAATGCACAAAAAATATAACTAAAATAAGTCCCTCTGTTCTATGTAAGGGAATGTGCACACAGTGGTATCATGTAAAATGTACTTCTCTTTCTCAAGAAGAATTTAACAGCCTGAAAAAATCCTCTAAAAAATGGATTTGTAATCAATGTCTGTCTGTTGATGTTACTTTAGGGAACGATAGGGAAGCAATAGAAATAAGTAATGACATAACACAGGAGCTTGAGACGCAAAATGAGATTATTAAAACACTAACAGAGGACTTGAATGAGGCAAATGAAGTAATTAAACATCTTAAGAGCCATACATTTCAGCTTGAAACTATGCTCTTAAAAAAAGAAGAAGCAATAATAATGTTAGAAAGAAAAGTTAATTTATTAAATAATAAAGCTAAGGATGCTAATAGGATTGGTGGTTTAAGATCTCACATAGGAGAATATAGCCTACCAATAATACACTCTACCCCAGTCGGCTCTGTAACAAGAAACACTGAGAAAAATAATAATACGTCCTTTGCTATGGTTGTTAAGGGAAAGAAAACTTGTAATCCCGCAAAAATAAATAAGCCTAGTAATATAGAGTCCACTGTTCTGTCCAACCGTTTTCAAGCCCTGAGTAGTGAAGAGGAAGAAAACTCTAATGGTCCTGTCACTGTAAATAGTGTACATGATTCAATGAAAGCTAGGCAGAAGGTGAATAAAATACTAATCTGTGCCGATAGCCATGGCAGAGATTTAGCATGGCATATAAATAAATCCCAAAAAGAATACGAAGCAGTAGGTTATGTGCGGCCAGGTGGTCGAACAAAACAAGTGTTAGAAAGAAGAAATATCGAAGAAGCTAAACTTACTAAGGATGATGTTTTAGTTGTATGCTGTGGGACAAATGACGTGGCGAGAAACGAAGCTGATGAAGTAATGGAAGGTGTAACGAATATCTTAGACTCAGCTAAGGAAACTAAAGTTGTTATTGTGAATCTGCCAAACAGGTATGATTTACCAGACTGGTCATGTGTGAACAAGGAAGTAAGGAAAACCAATCAACGACTTCAAGAGCTCAGCAGAAAATATGAAAATGTAATTTTGGTGGAGGCGAGCAAAGCTGAAAGACACTGTCATACACGCCAAGGTCTCCATCTCAACCACAGGGGGAAAAAAGCGTTATCAGAAATGATAACTGAAGCTGTAGCAGTGAAGCAGCAGCCAGGACGTTCCCGCTGTGAAAATGATGAGCAACCTAACCCACCAGGCACTGAGTCGCTGTCGGGAAACGCCTCTCCTCTCATACAGAACAACCACCCGTAGAACATGTGTCAACAGATCTTAACATTTATCATTGTAATGTTCGGTCTATAAGAAATAAATTAAATGAGATAGATATTTTTTTGACAAGCATCAGCTGTGACATTTTAACATTAAATGAGCACTGGTTATTCGAGGGAGAATACTCTCTCTACATCCCCGCAGGATATAAATTAGGTAGTATCTGTGGTAGGGATAATTTATTTGCACGAGGTGGAGGCAGTGTTATATATGTTAAGCAAAATATTGAGGCCCAAACTTTAGATGTAAAACAATTTTATATGGACAGCATCTTTGAAGTAACTGCCATTTTACTACCAAATATTAATTTAATTATATCCACTCTTTACAGAACTCCAGATTCGAATGTCAACCAGTTTTTAAATGTACTTGAATCTTTTTTATTGTGTTTGAGTAAGAAATATATAGGATTAACTTATGTAATTGCTGCTGATTTTAACATAAATATACTGTCCAGATCACTTGAGAGAGAATGTTTTTTAAATTTACTTCGCTTGTTTGATATGTACTGGTTAAATGAAGAACCAACTAGGGGTGATAAATGTTTAGACAATATTGTTACAAATTTTGATAGAAAGAAAGTGAATTGTTCTGTAATAGAACCCCACTTATCTGATCATGCCGGGGTCTATGCACAATTTAAAGAATTAGTTATTAAAAACAGAGTTGATAAAAATGTGTCTGTTAAAATTAAAAGAAATTTAAATCCTGCTTCACTGTCATGTCTTAGAAACAAATTGTCTCAGATTGAGTGGATGCAGTTAGGAAATTATAGTAATGTTGATCAAGCTTTTGATATTTTTAATTTATTACTGACAAATTCATTTAATGAATGCTGTAGTATTAAGGAAGTAAAAATAAGGAATGGGCCAAATATAAATATTAAATGGTATACTCCAGAGTTAAAAAAATTTAAAGAATATGTAACAACTTTTTATGATCGATATAAAAATAGCAAGGGTACACCAAATGAAATAGTTTTTAAGCAAGATTATATAGAAGTGAAAAGAAGGTACAAAAATAAAATTATCTATTGTAAAAAAGTTGCAAATGAACAATATATTATGAATTCTTCTAATCAATGTAAGGCGGCATGGAATTTGATTAAAGCTGAGTCAAATTCAAAAACATATAGTCAAGAGGTATTTGTAGACTCTGATACTTTTAATACTCATTATGTTAATGTGGTTAATAACCTAAATATATCTGGGGACAACAATGTGTCTAATAACCAGGCTTTAGAATTAGTCAAGGATTTTGTATTACATAAAAACTCGGAGGGTAAAATGTTAACTTGGCAAAAAATCAAAACTACTGACATAATAAATTGTGTAACCAATTTAAGTACCTCGTGCAGTGAAGATTATTATGGGCTGTCTAATAAGGTTTTAAAGTATATAATTGAGGTAATAGTCAACCCATTATCTTTCCTGTTCAATAAAATGTTGGAACAAGGTATTTACCCTAGGGCACTCAAAGTAACCAAGGTGATACCAGTTTACAAAAAAGGTGACAGATTGAGCCCATCAAGTTATCGACCTATTTCTCTGGTCCCAATTATTAGTAAAATTCTTGAATCATGCATAAAAGGTCAAATAAATTCTTTTTTTATTGGTAATAACTTGTTCTGTGAAGAACAGTTTGGTTTTATGTCAGGTAAAAATACAATCAAAGCAGTAGAAAATGTGGTTAATAAAGTTCTGGCAAATTTTGAAAATAAACTCTTGTCATCTGCGTTACTGATTGATCTGTCAAAAGCTTTTGACTGCATAAATCCTGAGATTCTTAAACAAAAGTTACTTTGCTATGGTATAAGGGACAAGGAGCTCAGTCTATTGATATCATACTTGAGTGACAGGAAACAAATGGTTGTACAGGGAGAAGATAAATCTGTTTTTAGAAAAGTAGAGGTTGGAGTTCCACAGGGATCAGTCCTTGGGCCTCTACTTTTCATTATCTCGGTAAATGATTTTCCTTTCAATGTTCCTTGCCCTTCAATTTTATATGCGGATGATACAACGCTTGTTAATTGTAATACAAATTTAGATAAACTTATTATTGAAGAAAAACATGCCTTAGATATAGCAATAGAATGGTTCCACTCTAACTCTTTGATTGTAAATGACCAAAAAACTGAAAGTATTGTATTTTCGCTGGATTATTCTATTTATAAGGAATACAAACCTGTTAAGCTGTTAGGTATCCATATAGATAGTAGGTTAAGCTGGGACTGTCATATAGAACATTTGTGTATAAAACTATCTAGAGTTATCTTTCTCCTTCGAAAACTAAGAACCTGTGTCACTCTTAACATGTTGATCACTGCGTATTACGCTTTTTTCCATTCCCATATGAGGTATGGGATAACTCTATGGGGTAACTCTTGTGGGGCACAAACTGTTTTTAAATGGCAGAAAAAGGCTCTAAGGGCAATTAAAAATATATCAGCTAGGGAATCTTGTGTGCCATTGTTTAAAGAGTATAAAATAATGACTCTCCCTAATCTTTATATTTACTGTTGCTTGATGGATATCAAGCAATCTTTGAAAAATCGTCCTACAAGACAAGAAACACATAATTATCCTACTAGGAAAAACTACCTTCTCGAAACAATACCAGTAAGATTAGAAAAGACAAAATGTAGTCATGTTTTTATGAAAATCAAATTATTTAATAAATTGCCAAAAGAATTATGGTGTTTGCCCTTGAAGCAGTTTGAAATAAAAGTAAAAAAGTTTTTAAAGGAAATTGTTTTTTATTCAATAGACGAATATTTGGCCTATGATATTGATATTAGTGTTGTAAGTAGTTTTTAGAGGATTTGAAAGTTGTCTGAATCTTATTGTTTATTTATTATTTATTATTCATTAAGTCCTTGTTGTTATAGTTTGTTATTGCATTGTTGTTTTAATTAATTTGTTTATTATATTGTTACCACCTCATTTAGCTTTACTATTGTTAATTTCTTAAGCATGACTTATGTAAGTTTTACTTGTAACAAATAAGGCTTGACTTTGTCAATTGCACATTTTGTGTTTAAAGACAGTAAATAATTCTTGATTCTTGATTCTTGATGTAAACAAAATTAGTCATTCATTATCAACTTCAATAATCAAATAATACATTTTAAATAAATTTCAAATATATCAAGTAAATTTGTTTAACCATCTATTTAATTAAACAATTTTGTTTATAACCTGAAAATTATTAATTGCTGAAAACATACATAATTAATTAAAGTTCATAACCCTTCATACATTACCAACTCATATTTACCACCTTCAAGAATATCTTATTGACTTCTTTAGACCTTGACATCTTTTATGTGCACTCTTCGCACTTCTTTAGGATTGGACAGCCTCTGCACCAATATGCTCACTGGACTCAGCTGGGCTAGCACCTGGTATGGACCTTCATAGATGCAATGCAACTTCTCCTGGAATCCTCGGCTTTGGTCGGACTGCACCCGAGATCTGATGTAGACCTGCTCTCCGATGCGAAGTGGATTCCTTTGTTGTCCATCCTTGTGTTGGTTGCGCTCTCTCATTTTTCGAAGGTTGTCCACTGCTTTCTCGAACTGCTTTAGTCGGTCTTCTTCACTGAGATTTCTCTCCACCAGGTCATTCAAGCTCCACTTGTTGGTTAACGGATCGTTTTTGGCGTTGTTAAACATTAATTCAAATCCACTAAATCCAGTACTTTCACATTTGTTATTGTTTATGGCTAAATTCAATTCACTGATTTCTTTGCCCCATTTATTTTGTTTATTATGTGCATAAATTTTTAATATGGCTTTCAAATTGCGTAAAAACCTTTCACTTTTGTTACCCTGGGGCTGATAAGGTATAGTTGTTTTATGAATTATTCCTTTTTTAAAGAAAAATTGTCTTAATTCGTGAGATTGAAAGTAAGAAGCGTTATCTGACACTATTATTTTAGGCAGTGAGAACAAGCTGAAAATTCGATCATTTAACAATTCTTGAATTTTACTGGATTTAACTTCTTTCATGGGAAATAACCAATTAAATTTTGTGAAATCATCCACAACAATGAGCAAGTACTTGTTTTGTTTACTACTCCTAGTTAGTGGTCCAAATATATCCATATATAACTTTTCCATCGGTTGCTTCGAGTAACTTGATACTACAGGTCCTTTTAAATATTGATTTGTACTTTTACATTTTTTACACAATTCACACTTTTGCACTAACTTTTTTATATCTTCATGTAAATTAGGCCTATAAAAGTACTGGTTTATTTTTCTAAAAGTGTTAGCTATTCCAGGATGTCCACCATAGGTTGACGTGTGATAATACTCAAACACCATGTTTATTAATTCTTTGGGTAAATAGACCCTATCCTTACTTCGGTTGTTATATTTATACATTAGAACACCATTTTTCAAAAAATATTTTTTATTGTTAGTTTTGTTTCTTATACTACATATTATTTCCGTTATTTCCGGATCCTTATTCTGATATTCAGATAACTGTACACATGACATAGGAAAGTCTGTTATGTTAGTTATAAACAGTCTATTGGAGCTATTTTGATTGACAATAACAGGTTCGACAGTGGGTGAAACATCGCTAATCTCTTCCTTATCTACATCCATTGTTTGCACTACCAACTGATCATAACAATGAACTAAAATGTCTTCACTTGGAACTTCCTCTTCATTATTGCTAAATATTCTACTTAGATAGTCTGCTAATACGTTATCTTTATCCTTAATTATTTCTACTTTGAATGGTAAACTCAGAATTATTTCACACCATCTTGCTAGTTTTCCTAATTTTCTACAATGTGTTAAAATCCAAGCTAAGGCACTATTGTCACACCTCAAAGTGAATGTCTTTACTTCCAAATAACTATAAAATTTCTGTATTGAAGCTGTTACAGCTAAGCATTCCTTATGGTATACTCATTACTTTTTCATTTTGATTTAGTTTCTTAGAATAAAATGCTACTGGCTTGAGATCGGCTCCTCATATTGTAATAAACATGCTCCTACCGCATTGTTACTGGCATCAGTGTGTAGAATAAACTCTTGATCATAATTTGGTATTTTTAATACTGGTGGATTGCTAATTATTGTTTTTATTTTATCAAAACTTTCCTGACACTTGGAATTCCATTCAAATTTAACATTTTTCTTCCTTAATTCATTTAAAGGAGCTGCAAGTTCAGCATAATTTGGAATAAATTTAGCAAAATAACTGGACATTCCTATAAATCGACTTACAGCTTTGCTATTGGTAGGGGGTTTGGCACTTAAAATTGAACTGGTGCGCTCAGGATCTATTGTAACTTGATTATGGCTGATTAGATATCCTAAAAACTTTATTTCTTTAAATACAAATTTTACTTTTTCTGGGTTAACAGTGAGGTTCCATTTATTGAGTCTTTCAGTTACTTCTTTAATATGTTGTAAATGTTCATTTAATGTCTTGGAATAAATTATTAAATCGTCCACATAATTAATGACACACTTGAATTTCAGTCCCTCCAGTACTCTATTTAAATAACTGGATAACAAAGATGAGCCTAAATGAAGACCAAATGGAATGCGATTAAATTCAAAGCTTTCAAATGGTGTACTAAAACTTGTTATTCTCTTACTTTCTTCCGATAATCTAATTTGGTGAAAACTGCTACATAAATCTAAGACTGTGAAATATTTTGCTCCTTGTAGGAAATGGTGAATATCATGCAAGTCACCCAGTGGCATGTTTACTTTCTCTATTTTCTTGTTTACTTCTGAATAATTAATAACTAGCCTATATTTGTCTTCACCCTTAGGTACTAAGAATGCAGGGCTATTGTAAGGTGATTGACTAGGCCTAATAATATTTTGTTTGAGTAAGTCATCTAATATATTTTTCAAAATTTTCATCTTAGCAGGATTAACAGGATATGGTCTAATATTTACAGGTGTAGTATCATTCAATTTAATTGTATATTCATAATCTATTCCACTGCCTATTTTATTAGTGAAAACATTTGGATATTTTTCTATTAAATCAACAATTTCTTGCTTGACTTCACTACAACCAATATTTACTTGTTTACTAACATTGTTTACATTAATTCGGATGTTAGCTAAACTGTGGATGAATTCAATTTTTACATTTGGCTTGAAGTTAAAATAACACTGGTTACTTTTCAAGTCCTACTACCAACTCACTTTGTTTAATAAATTGACTCCCAATTATCATAGCATAACTTAATTGTTTACTTACTTGGACAAGTATTTTCCAAGTAAATTCGTTTATTTTTATTTTTAAATTACACTGCCCCAGTATCTTCATTTCACTTTGACTCGCGGTACGACACTTAATATCTGACCCATTTAATTGTAGTATTAATACAAACCAAAGAAATATGTTATATTAAAACTGCGCTTTTCATCCCAAATATAATGGTATGTATTTCTTGAAATTCAATAGAAAATAACTTTGTAATACGCAAAATAAACATGAGCCTATATATAGGTGCTTGGCGTGGTACAAACACATGGCGCTTAGCTATATATAGGCTCCTGGCGTTCAACCAAATTTTACCAAAAGCCTATATATATATATATATATAGACTTCTGGTGTTAAAAGGGTTAAACAATAACATTAAAATTAAAATGTTTGTTCTAACAATAAGTTCAAAAATAACAAACAATAAAATGATTAATAGAAGGAATAACAATAATAAAAGATTTATAAATAATAACATTAGTATAATTATAAAAGTAATTTAGTTATATCTTTATGACTCATTTACAACAGTTAAAATCATTCAGGAATATTTTTTTTTTAGTCTATAAACGTTGTTATAGGACAACAGTTCAAACCCATAAGCAAATTTGAAGTAGACCTCCCAGGATTTGAACCCATGACCCTCTGCATATGAAGCAAAATTACTAACCACTGAGCTAGAACGAGGCCTTTGCTAAAACCACATCATTCCTATCTATACAAGATAAATTCCAGGCTTACATATCTCACCAAGATATCAGGAATGTGTGCCACCCTTCGTCTTGTGAAAGAAATATACAAAGTTGACATTTGAATGATTCTAGATTAAATATTGTCAATTCCAAAGATACTCACAAGCTAGTAGTATACACAACGTGTCTGCTTTAATGGTTCTTTTTCTTTGTGTAAAATACTATAATATTTTCTAGAGAATTTACACAGTGATCAAAGAATTAATTTCATTATATACTTTTAATATCCCTTATCTAAAAAAAAGAAAACTGAATTTCCAATGTTAAATTAAAATGTTGTTTGAAGAGTTTTGTGCTTAGTAGAACTATACATGACGTACAAAGTTTAAAGTTTTGCTGTACAGTACAAAAACTTGAACATCTCTTCTTTGGATACATTAATTATTTTGTTTAATGAAGAAACTTCTTTTACATAAACACTTGTGTAAATTTGTGTTTGTAAATTTTAAGCAACCATAACACAGTAAACCTTGTTTTATTCTGACTAATTTGGCGCCATGGCGGTATCCCGATCCGGATACATATAAATACGAATAAAAAAAATACAGGATAAAAATTAGGTAAATATTGTTAACCCTACAGCAGCCAATTCTCTAGGTCTACACTGCCAGGGAGTTTTATTGTATTTACATGGTAATTTAAAAAAATCATAAAAATGTTATCACAAACTGAAATCTTATATTTTGTTCCTACTTTTATCCTCTAGTAAAGCATGGGTATTCATATAGTAGGCTATTGCTTTGTAATGCTATAGTTTATCACAAAATATACTGAACACTTACTTGGTAAATAAAAGGAAAAGCACAATACTTTATTGTAGCAATTGGAATAAAATTTACATAATTCCAAACTATCTTCAGAATTACCCACCCAATACAATAATATAGTTTTGAATTCTTTTTGATTAGGTTGTAACATTTTTATAATTATTTTTAATTCTATTTTATGAAAAAAGAATGTTTTGCCTATATTTTTGCTATAGGAAGATATATGAAATATACTTAAATAAATAAAGTGAAATATACATACTGCAGCTAATCTAATGTACTTTTCAAAAATATATAGTTTTTTTTTTTTTTAAGGCTTACCTTAGGAGTTGTAATGTCCATATATAAAAGTCTGTTACATAAACAGTAGCGATAAATATGAGCCAATAAATGCTATACTAATGTAAATTGATATACAAATAAAACGTTAGAGTGGCTTATAGTAACCAAATTAAACATTTGAATCTAAGTTAAAATCCAAATTAACACTCAAACGTATCTCTTACATGATTTATAACGAACGTAGTTCCGGACGCACAATGTATTAACTATAACCGAAAATCGGCATCGGTCACATTGTTTTTTCATACCAAACAGAATTTAATCCATACAATAGCCTACATTTTTTTGGCTATTCATGTGACTAAGATGGTCTGGACAATAAAAACGTCTGGATAGGAAGGTCATATAAATAAACCAGCTTTATGCCATATAAATAGCGTTTAATAACGTTTACTATCACACTAGAAAGTATTTATTCAGCACTATTCAGTATTCTGTGTATTCATAACCGTACTATAACCTTAATTGTTTACGTACCCAACTCAGCGGCAAATAATAGAAACAATAAAAGGTATGTGACATGACGGCTAGCAATGCTAGCGCTCTATTTGGATTGCCCAAGAACAAATCCAAATATAATACAGTATGTACAGTTTGCCGTGTACTGGGAACCATGCCTGCATGTATATGATATTAGGCAAGCAGCGTTGCTTACAGTTGCTTACAGCTGTGTAGCTGTAATGAGTTTATCGCTGGCAATGCTATGAGAGAACGACGTTTAATGTTTCTACGGCGGTATAAACTTTAGAAAAAAAATATTTACTGTCCGTTGGATCAGTCAGCTGATCCGTATAAACCAGAATCCAGATAATTTTGGGTCCGCATAAAACAAGGTATACTGTAGTTTACAAATAATAATTCAATTTATAACTTCACTTGTATTTAAAACTTTGTAGGGCCTAACTAGCAAATAAATCCTATTTCTTTTTACATCCTTTTTGTATTTTCTTCAGTATCACAATGAAATTCTTGTGATCAACAAGATTAGCCATTCATACACACATGGTCTGTCACTGACTATACAGTATGCTTAACATAATGTACTCTCAAAATAGTGAAGCATGGATGTAGGCTAATACATACAGGCACAATGAAGATAGAAGTACATATAAATAAATAACGTATTTATTTTGCAAGCGTTCTTCAAAGATACAATACTCTGATTTACAAGGCAACTCTTGTCATAGCATACAGGTAAATAAACACTATTCTAAATTAATAAAATAAATAAAATTATATGACAATCTCTTTGATATGACTTTTAAATAAACGGTAACTAAGACTTTTCAAAGCAGGGGGCAAAGCATTATATATTTCCGGCCCAAAGCACCTAAAAGCTTTTTTGCCAATTTCTAGATGGACCTTTGGCAAATGAAGTAGGCTGTCCTGTCGAGTACTTCGGGTGTTTATTTCATGCCTGAAAATAAGCTTTTGCCTGAGATATTTAGGCTTACCAGTCTGAAGAAATTTGTAGATAAGTTGAACAGTCTGAAAGTCACAGCAACCTTTAATTGATAGGACCTTAGAGCTTAACCTAAATTCACTAATGTGATCAAGTTTTTTTAGATTGTAAACAAATCTCAGAGCTCTATTCTGCAATCTAGTGAGAACCACTAAATTTTCCTGGGACAGACAATGAGTAAAAGATGGAAGAGCATAATATATAGTATGAAAAATTTTTGAGCGGACAATCTCTAACTTAGCAGACACAGGCAAAATTTTTACACATCTATATAGAGTTTTCAGCTTGACCACAACGCTTTTACATATAGACTTTACATGGTTCGTAAAATCAAGATTGGAGTCCAAAGTGACTCCGAGGACTCTTAGAGAACTGCCTATAACTAAAGGTTTGCCATCCAGAGTGACGAACTGATTAAAGCAACTACGTGGTTGACAGTTTAGAGATGACCTGTTCACCTGCAAAACAGAATATTTGTCTGAGTTTAGCAGAAGTCCATGATCATCCGACCATGACTTCACCCTCTCCAGATCCAAATTGATGCTTCGCACAGCCTCTGCTCTCTCTAATGGGCTGTAAGACAACAGCTGTGAGTCATCTGCATAAGAGTTAAGAGAACAGAACTCCAGCTGATCCTTCAAATCTTCATTGTATACAAGGAAGAGTATTGACCCCAGGTAACTACCCTGCGGGACACCAACGGATCTGGGTAGTACTGGAGACAGCAGACCATCAACCTTTGTTCGCTGAGTTCTCCCTAATAAATACGACGAGAACCACTTAACTGTAGTGTCATCAAATTGATAAAATCTAATCTTTGCTAACAACAAATTTAAGTTAACCGAGTCAAAAGTTTACGAAAAGTCCAAAGCTGTGACTAAACTCTGAAAACCCCTATCCCTCGCAGAAAGCAGGTCATCAGTAACATTCAGAATCGCGGAGCAGGTGCTAAATCCCCGTCTAAAACCTGATTCAGACAGGAAATCCTCAGATTCCAAGTAGTTGACCATTTGCTCTGACACTACCCTCTCCAGTATTTTAGAGACGACCGGGAGGATGGATATTGGCCGAAACTGAGAAATCATAGTGGAATTGTTAGTCTTTGGAAGAGGAATCACTACGCTCTACTTCCAATAGGAAGGAAACTTTCCAGTAGTGAGAGACACATTGACCAGATGGGTGATGGCTCCAATACAATAAGGGCTCAAGCCTCTGACCATAGCAACGGATATTCCATCTATACCAAAAGCAGTACTTGTAAGGCTGTTCATAAGTTCTTTTACCTTTTGCTTGGACACACACACAAAGGTGCATACCTATTTTGGTTGAAGAAACTTAGTTTATCTATGCTTATGTTCCCTCCATAACTCATGGTGGAAAAATAGTCATTCAGCTCTTTTGATGAAAATTAATGAGGTTTTCCTTCATTTGCACTTAGAATACCACCAGCCCGCAATGTAGCCCAAAACTTCTTTGTGCTTTTTATGTTTAGGTTTTGGGTGGAAGTACTTTTTTTTCACCAATCATACTGCCACATTGAGGGCATTACGAGCCTTACAGAATTCGAGTCTCGATTCTTGTGTTTTTAAGGAAAGATAAACCTTTTTACAAATCAAATCAAATCAAAATAACTTTATTCAGCTAGCACATATGCGTACAAAATGGCGTCATACAAAATTTATTTAAAACAGATATTATAGGTACATAGAACATATTATAATATACAGTATATTATAAACATAAACACTTAGTATCATCATTTACCTCAGTATGTCAATAAAATATTATATTAATAAAAATACTCCTCTAATGAATAAAGAGGTTTGTTAACCATTAAAATCCTTAGTTTTTTTTTTTTTTAACTTGTCATAACTTGTAATATCTTTTATATATTGTGGCAAATAATTATAATATCTGACTCCCGCATAGTTAGTTTTTTTTTTTCGTAAAGTTTTATCTTATGTGAATTGAAAGCAATATTGAATTTATTTCTCGTATTATAACTATGATGATGTCCCAGAGTATGAAGTATAGTACTATTACATTTTATTGATAATACTAACTGATATATATATATATATATATATATATATATATATATATATATATACATTGAAAACTGTCATTATTCCCAAAGCAGGAAAATGATGCTTGGCCGACTCAAACCATTTCAATTTAAGCATAATCCTAACAGCATTTTTTTGCATTTTCAAAATTCTGTTTAAATTTTCAGTTGATGTTCCTCCATATACAGAAATTCCAAAAGAAATATGTGAATGGATAAAAGCAAAATATACAGATTTCAGTGTAATTAAGTCACAAAGCCGAGCCAATTTTCTAAGAGCAAATAGTCCAGTTGATATTTTTTTGGAAATGTTATTGACATGCGAGTGCCAAGTAAGATATTTATCAACTTGTAATCCAAGAAATTTAAGTTCATTTACTTCTTCTAAAGCATTGTTATTTATAAAGATATTTGTATCACTTCTGCTAGAAATTCTTTTATTTGCAGTAAATATAATATATTTAGTTTTATTAGGGTTTATTACTAAATTTAAGTTTGCTAGATATTGTTGAAAAGCTGTAAGATTACAATATGCATTAATTTCTAAATCTTGTAATTTTTTGCTGGACAATTTTAAATTTATATCATCAGCATATAAAGTGACTTTGCAGCTAGCATTCGATTTTAAAAACTGGGGAAGTCCATTAATGTAACATAAAAACAGAAGTGGTCCTAAAATAGATCCCTGAGGGACTCCATAACGTAAAGTGCTCTTAAGTGAATTAAATGTTCTTAGGTTGTTACATTTCAAATGATTCACTTCAACATAAGACAATCTGTCAAGTAAGTATGACCTAAACCAAGAAATTGCATGATTTCTTATACCCAAGTTTTGAAGAACATCAAGTAACCTACTACGACAAACACTATCAAATGCTCTACTAAGATCCATAAAAACCCCAATAGTGTTTTCACCCTTATCAATAGAGTCAATGACTGATTCAATAAATTCAATAGAGGCGCTTATCGCTGATTTGCCACATCTGAAACCATGTTGTTCACTTGTAATAAGATTATTGTCTTCTAGATATCTAATCAGCTGATTGGCCATTGCCTTTTCATATAATTTAGAAAATGAAGACAAAAGTGATAGTGGTCTATAATTTTCTACGCTTTCGGGGTTACCTGTTTTAAAAAGGGGCTTGATTTTTGAGATTTTTAGCCGTTTTGGAAAATTTCCAGAAACAAAAGATGAGTTTATTATGTGCGTTAATGGTTTCATTAAATTTACCTGAGCAATCTTAATTATAGGCATAGGAACTTCATCATAACCCGTAGAGTATTTGCTATCAAATGAGTTGATTATACAATTCATTTCCTTTTCAGTTAAAAATGTAGGGGAGAATTGTTTACTAGTAGTATTTGTCTGATAAAGACAAAAAATACCTGCAGGGCAGACAGATTTCAACTGGGGAATGATTTGAGTATCGACCATGTTATTGTAATAATCACTAAATACTCTAGCTACATCACTAGGATTATTCACTAATGTACCATTAGATCTTAATTTAAAGTTTTTCTGTTTTACATCATTTTTAGGACCAATTCATTCTTAATAATTTTCCATGAAGTTTTACAAACATTACTAGATCTATAATTGAGAAAATATATACCTTGTTCAATCACTTTATTTCATATACACGACATGTTTCAATCCAGGGTCAATATGATTATCATTACTACATATATTATTTTCAATCCAGGGTCAATATGATTATCATTACTAGATCTACTTAACAAAGAGCTATAAAAGTCATGTTTATCTTTAATAAAATTTGTATAGTATTTTTTTTTTTCTTATTTTGAATCATAAACTTCAATTCAGGAGTTTTCAAACGTCTGTATATTTTCTTAGAACTTAGGCTTAAGCGGCCGGTGTCATAACTAGAATCTGTATATTTTTGTCAAATTAGTAATTTCATCTTTAATTTTTAGTAATTCAACTGATATCCAATTATTGCTTTTAATTTCCCTACATTTTACTTTTGGAAAGCAAAAATCAAAGTAATAAAAAAATATCAAAAAAACAATCAAACTTATCATATACCGTACATTAGAGTTATAGACATTAATCCAGCTTTCCTTGGATATCATATCAAGAAATAGCTTTTTATTATTTTCTGAAAACTTTCTTTTGAAAAAATGTAAACTTTTATTATTGTTAGAACTCAAAGCAGGGTTATCCAATTCAAGAACTTGAGCATCATGATCTGATAAATTTGTAATCAATCCTCTAACATTAAGCTTATCTTTGGGTAAATTAGTAAGGATGTTGTCGATGCATGTCTCAGCTGTATCACATATTCTAGTAGGAAAATCTATCAAATAACTAATTCCATGACTCCTTAATATATTTTTGAACTCTCTTGTTTCTCTACAATTAATCAAGACATTTATGTTAAAATCTCCACATATTACAATATTAGGACATTTCTTTACAATTCTCAATATTAAAATGTTTAATCTTTCCAAGAATTCAAAAAAATTAGAACTGGGTGAACGATATATTCCTATTACAATAAATTGAACAGAACCAAAAATAAGTTTTGTAGCACAGAATTCAAATATTTTGTCCTCTAATATATTTGTATCAATTAAATCATTTAAAAATATTTGTCTGTACTTAATATTCTCTTTAGAAACAATCATAACACCCCCTTTATTACTATATTTTCTACAATAAAAAGCATTCAAGGTATAACCATAAATTTTTATGCTATTAATTTCACTATCTTAACATTGTGTTCTGACAGAATAACTATTGTGGGATCAATTTTAAACAAAACAATTTGTAGAGATTCCAGATGACTAACTAAACTCTCAATATTTTGGTGAAATATGGTAATTTTTGTAATTAATTTTTTTTCCTTAAGCATATAAACATCTTTATCCGTTATGTTACATCTTTTGAATGAATTAAAGGAAAATTTGTCATAGATTGATCTGTTTTGTTATGTGGAGTATTAGCAGTATTTACTTGACAATTATTTACATGCAAAAATGACTCATTCGTCCCAACACTTGATACATATTCATCACTCAAGGTATCAGAACCTGAAATTTCACTTGGTAAATTATTAAAAACATCACTTCTAAAACAACTTGCTGATCCTTGATGGTTTGTAGGAGCATCAAGCTCATAATCATCCACAAGACGAAGAACAGTAGTGTATTTTTCCAAGTTAGAGTTAACAGCTACCCCCTTGACTGCTTCACTATAGGATGGCACTCCTGGAACAACTATCAGGTAAGGAGTCCCTGTCAGGTCAGAGGTTGCAAGTTCTGGACTTGGCCATCCTCGCCATGGTGAAGATGTTGATATGATTGATAAGTCTAAGTCTTGATTCAGCAGGCTTTGTGGCAATGTCTTGAACTCACAGATTGTTCTCTTTAAACTATTTAAAAAATCTTCATGTGAAAGTCCTATTCTTGACTTGTTCCAATGCTGACTATATAATATAATGTTAATGGTGGCTCGTATTTCTTGTTGAAATTTGCTAAGATTGGCAACAAAATGGTCAAGTTGTATCTTGTCTCTTATACAACCCATGGGAGAGAGAATCAGATATTTGAAATTCCTTTCCTTAAAATCTTTTAAAAACTGGTTAAAAGCAGAGTCATAATCCTCCTTATTCGGTTTAGTGTTGTATTTTGGTTTTGTGACTAAACCATAAATCCCGGCTTCACCATTTCTCTGCTGGAAAGTCAGTTTTGAGGACACATAATCTCTAGCAGAAGGTTTACCAAACATTTCTCTAAATACAACCGCCACCCCAGCTGACATATGGTGCTCATGACCTAAATCTGCTGATATGCAGTGAGAGAAGGCAACTGATGCGTTCTTCCTAAGTCTTGAAATCATGATTCCCATGTGAACATCACTTATTAGAATTTGATTTTCCTGCTCGAGTTTGTTACATACAGGCTTAGGATAAATTTGCCAATTCTTGTTAAGTTGAGGATTCATATTTTTAGAAGATATTATCATATTGTAGATCATTTTAGAAACAAACCTTTTGCCATGTCTGTTAATATGGAGGCCATGTTTTGTATGGCGCCACCTCTCAAGCAAGTAAAGGTCAAGAAGATGTACTCTTGAGTATTTATAAGCTAATTGTCTGATTTCTATATTGATGTCTGAAATCAGCTTATGTTTCACATTGGCGCATTGAAGATCGTAACGATATGGCACAGTTGCCAAAATTATGTTAGTGTGCCTTAAATTTTGGATTTGATTCTCAAGTAAATTTATAAGTTTATATGTCAGGGTAGAGAAATCAGAACTCTTAAAATCATCAGCATCATTGCATCCCGCAATTATGACAACCCAGTCGTTCTCAGCATATGATGTCAGATTTTGGTTGTCAGCGACTGATTTTAATATATTTTCTAAATTCGCTCCAGGTTGTATATGACCGAAAACCTTGCCTTTATTATTTAACATTATATGCAAAAAGTTAGTAACGTCTCTACCTTCACTATCAGAGTAAAGAGTCAAATTCAAAATATCTGTTTGGTTTATTTCTTGTTTTTTAATGTCAGATTATGGAAAAAACCTATTATGTCTTAATACTTTCGAACATGTATCATCTTGATTTATTATTTTTGTAGGCTTTCTTGTATTAGTGTAAGGGGTTTCTTCTTAGCAAGAATGTAAGGTTGTATCCTGAGTTTTTTTACACACTTGATTTGTGTTTAACACTTGATGAAGCAACTCTTCATTAGCTAAAGCATTTTTTACCATAAGAGACATAACAATATTTTTAGGAGTGTTGTAACCATTTGTTATAACATAGGACAAATATGACCGTTTTTTTAATGCAACCTATTTCATTTAAATATGGTATTTCTAGAGTACCGAGAGGTTTAGATTCAATTAAATGCAAAATGAAGCACATGCTGCTTTGCAAAACTGCTGCAATTGCTAGTATTCCACAATCATATGAATTTCTTTGAGAGGGGCCTTTTACTTGTTTTATTTCTGGAGTTGTCAGTAAACAAAAATAGTTGGCAAGTTTATCTGCTACTTTTTTAGCAGAATACAAGTTATGATTATTTAAAGAGTCATAGTAATAGTATTTTTGCTCAACTTTACTATAAACCAAAACACTCCAGTGCATACCACTATCTTGGAAACCATCTGAACTGTCATTTATGGGCATTATAATTGTGTCACTACTTTTTACTACTTGCAAATCCAGATATTCGTTAATATCCGTAAGAGTTTTTATTGCTTGGGTTAAACATGGATTGAGTAGATGTATTTTTCTTCCATTACCTATTCAATGCTAAAATATCGAAATAAGATGTAATAGATTCATCAGAAAGCCAGGAGGGGGTGGTCAAATTAATTTTATTTTCTAACAGAGTATTTTTATTCCTTAAACATTTATTTTCCTCAGACAGTATATTATAATCTTGTTTTAGTTTTTTGTATTGTTCTTCAGAGCAGTAACTGGGTATCCCTACTGTGTTATCAGTTTCCAATGGAACATTCACTGTATTTTTATTAGTTTGTTTTTTTCAATAAACTTAGAGTTTTTGTTATTAAGATATTTAGTTGATACTTTATTTGAAGGAGTTTTGACAATGTCTGTAATAATTTGAGATTTTCCTCTTTCTTTAATGTATGATCTTGTTTTTATCAACGGGCTGTTTACTGTTATTTTTATTAACTGTCATTTTAAATAACAAACAATAATGCTGGCAATATATATAATACCAAATATTTAATACATTTTAGATTATTTAATTTTTCATAATGCTGTTTATAATATTACTACTATTTAATTGATTAAGTAAAAATAAGTTTTCAATTATAAAAAAATGTTACTATTTTAATTTATTTCAACAATTCCAAACACTCAGTTTACTTGTCATTAACAAGATTCAAGGTTAGTGCAGCAAGGTTGACAAATTCCAAACAAGTGAAGCTGGTACAAAGTTCACTTCTGCCTTGAATTGAAGCTCATTGCTCAATATTGAATGTATCAGTTGACTAGTCAGTCAAACCCAGACAGGGAATTACTCAAGTAGTAAAATTCAGTTTAGTCTCTCTCTGTTAGTTATCTATCAATTAATTCAATTACAAACTGTTAATACCTTTAGCTAGTTTCGCAATTGTATACTAATATCAAAATCACATTTAATTGTCTTCTTCAAAGAACCATTGATTATTTTAGACAATAAAGAAAAATACAATTTGCAAAGAAACATGTGATTTTTATTATGAGAGCAATGTAAGTAAACTATATTTAATTATTTCTTACATAATAGCAATTATAAAATAAAACTTATTACTTGTATACAGTATAAAGTAAATACTTCCCCATTTATCTTCTTACAAATATATCAACAAAAATTCACAGTAACTATAAAAACTTAGGTTTTATCTAGTGCACTATTTACAACCATATCCTGACATTCCTGAACATTCCTGAAGCCCTTATTCTTCTTCCGTGACATACAGTATACAGGGTCCATCCGCCAACCATACATGTTCTGTAGAGATAGCCCACCTACCTATACATGTTTGGTTGTACATACAGGGTTCAAACAATTCATGTTTCAAACTTCAGGATAGTTCCTTGGATCAAAATAAATGTAAAATAAACGGTTCTCACTCTGTTCTGTGTGTGCCTTGAGCTTACCCTCAGGCTCTCTGCCCATGTAGGCTCATTCCCCTCATTATTTATATAAATATAGGAATTTGATAAAAATTAATGCTTTTAATTTTTTGTCATTATATTTATTATTAATTTGATTTTCTGTTTTTATGCGATAGGGTTATTAGTCTTGTGTCATACACTTTCTTGTTAATCCTTGTAACTGAGGTAATCACTGGAATAGATGTCAAATGTTGTAAATATCAGTAATCTGTACATTATCTACCACATCAATAGTCTTGAATTTAAAATACTTTACTCAGTTTTAATATATTTTAATTTAGTTTGAATAATTATTTTGTTTTCAGGAAAAACTTCAACTCATGCTTTAGTGTATGCACGTCTCTTCACTTCAGATGGTGTGGACCATGGTCTACACGCATTTGTCACTCCCATCAGGGACTCCCATACACTGTTACCCTTTCCTGGAGTTACGGTCGGTGACATGGGGGAGAAAGCAGGGCTCAATGGAGTTGATAATGGGTAGGTCTCATTGTTACTTTAGTGAATATTTATTAAGTATTATACATTAATTTTGTTTGTTTTAGTAGGTGTATATAATATGTATCAAAGCTAGACAGTTAAAAATCCCAAGTTGTAAGCTGTTCTTTATTTTTTTATACATAAATATAACTATTGCCATGAAATATAATCTTTTATCTGTTATAAATGAAAATCCCCAATTATTTAGCCATGGAAATAAAAGAAAACTAGTAATATAGCTTGCAAAAAGTTAAATTCAAACATTTACAAATTTTTACAAAACATATCTCCAGACAATGCAGTACCGTTTTCACTCAAATAAAATGCAAAATAGCTCTAAAAATATAAATACAGGGCGGCGCAAAAAGAATGCATGGATTTGAGTAACGTAGTACCAGTGGAGGGGAGCGGTCAGTGACCGCCGAGCGACGCCATTTTGTTGGTTGAAGCGTCCAGTTTTAGTAGCAATGGAGCAGTGGAATGTGCAGCATCGCGTGTTCGCTGTTGAACACTATTTCAAATCAAATAAATCTGTCATCACTGTTCAACGAAAATTTCGTTTACAGTTTAATGTCGCATGTAATGGTTCGGTATCTGATCGCAACTCGATACTTCGTTGGGTTAACTCGTTTCCTACAACAGGATCAGTGTTGAAGAGTAAATCGACTGGTCGCCCTCGTACGGCGCGAACTCCGCAAAATGTTGAAAGTGTCAGAGCCTCAGTTCTTGAAAGTCCTCACCGCTCGACTAGACGGCGTGCTCCAACCTTGGGGATATCACGTCGATCGCTACAGCGCATCCTGACATGTGAGTTACAATTCCACCCTTACAAGATAATGATTGTTCAGGAGCTCCATGAACGTGATTTTCACGAACGAAGAGTTTTTTGTGAGAGAATGCTTGATGTCGTTGGAAATGACAATAATGTTGTAATGCTGAGTGATGAAGCTCATTTCCACTTGAATAGCTCAGTAAACAAGCAGAATTGCCGCTATTGGGCAGCTCACAACCCACAGGAAATGCATCAAAAACCACTGCATTGTCCTAAAGTTACAGTATGGTGTGGGGTCTCTAAAATTGGCATCGTTGGACCTTATTTTTTTGAAGGGCGTGACCAAACAGTCACTGTTAATTCTGAACGATACGTGACAATGCTACGCACATATTTGCAGCCAAATCTTGAAGCTTTGGGGTCGATATGGAACAAACATGGTTTCAACAGGATGGAGCCACAGCCCACACGAGTAATCAATCTATGGCTGTCGTTCGAGGAATGTTTCCTGATCACGTGATTTCACGTTTCGGGGATCTCCATTGGCCTGCACGTTCGCCAGATTTGACTCCTTGCGACTTCTTTTTATGGGGACACCTGAAATTCAAAGTTTATCGTCATAAACCTCGGTCACTCGAAGGCTGCAATAAGTGAAGAAATTGCTGCTGTATCACAGGACACTTTGAACAAAGTTATGGAAAACTTTGAAGAGAGACTTGCAATGTGTATTCATGCAGAAGGACGCCATCTTTCTGATGTTATTTTTAAAAATTAGTTAATTGTCTTATAATTATTAACACCCAACTCTCAAATTGGGTTGTTTGATGATTGTTTTGGTGTAATTAAAATTTTTGTGTGATTAAAATTAACCAACTTATAGCTTTTTAAAATCCATGCGTTCTTTTTGCACCACCCTTTATAAGAAGAATAATAACTATTACAAAATAGGAGGCATGTTTTAAAAATAAATACTGTTTTAGAATTATACCTTGTAGCGCTGACTTCGGCGCTTTGGCCATCTTGGTTTAACAAATCGTCACCATTCCAATTGTAACATTCTAGGAATCTGAAAAACTGCCTGAACAATTGTTTTTGTGATTCTCAATCAGCATTTTTGAAACTAAGCATGAGTATAACTTTTTGTACTTTAAACGTTCTGTAACTATTTCATAAATTACACATCTTGATACTGAAGGAAACTAAGTAAGCAAAGCATCTGTTCTCAATGACTTTTTTATAAAGTATTTACACTAAGTAATAAATAAAAGTTGTCCTCTTCGTTCCTTATCATGCACATCTTAAAAGCTCTCACCTGTTTCCATACCATCCCATCACCCATTCTGTTTTTTCCATAAACTTCACAGATCCCACAGTGAATGTCAGCTGCTTTCACACCTTTAGTGATAAGAAAACTTACCACAGCTCGTACTTAATAGTCACAACCTAAAACACTGTCGAATGGATCCGTAATGGTTGCTGTATCTTGCCAACAGATAGTGTACTACAGCGCTCCAACAGAGAAATTAAAATATGGTACTTACTTTAAAAACATGCCTCTTATTACTTAAATCACATATTGCAAAACTAATCAATATTAATAATTTAAAAAAATAATATATGTATTAAAATAATAACTTATGTAACTCAAAATTACATTATACTACCAAATAATTTCTAATTTGGCTAAAAATCACTGTTACAAACATTAATTATTTTTATTATTATATAAAGCAACACATAAATATAAGCAAAACTTCCAGTCTGAGAGATACGCAGGATTGTCTTCTAAGGGTTGTTGATACACTACAAAAACACATGTACCTGACGCAACTGTGAAACCAACCACTGAGACAAAATTCCTCTTTAATAATTATACCCACAAATTCATCATATCTTACCTTCATGTTAGTAGTTTCTTTTCTCTAAATGCTCATAAACTAGTAAAGTAAATGTGAGCTGATATTTACACTCAAATTTATACTGATTGACATGTTTTTCATTTAAGAAAAAGGAAAATTATTTTTTACCTGCGATAAAATCAATCTATCGTAATATTATTTAATCAATATTCTTTACAATAAGAACTATATTAATTCTGTTAGGAGTGTCTTACCAAAAACAATTTGTTTATTAAATCGTAAAATATGAGTGTTGTATGAGAAAATTCTACTTTTGAAGCAGCATGTCAGACTCCTGCTGATCGGCTCGTCCAGGCGCGATTCGGCCGCGCTCACCCGTTCCACCACACCACCGATTTACTGACAGACCCATCCTCTCCTTCCACCCACTTAGAGGAGTTAGATAACATAAGTAGGGTGGAATACATGCTAATAACTAATCAAATGTATTGTCCTACGAGATGTTACCAAAATAACCATATAAAAATACAAATGTATTATTTACAATAAATTAATTTATTTCCACTTTCAAATACAAATTAAAATAAACATAAATTGCTTGGAAATATTTCACTATTAAGTCCAGTAGTGATGGCTATGGTTCACCTATCTTGACTTATCAAACAGTTGTACTGATAATTTACTGATAAGCGTGGCCCACTGCTGCATTCTGGTAAACCTTACCTAATTTCCGGATAAACAAATCTTATTTTCACACCTAAACTAATACAATTTAAATTCACTTAAAACTAGTCCAAATTCACTTTATACATATTTCAACTAATTATTTTTATCTCTACAAACAATAAACTTTTAATTCAGAACTTCAAACATATATTCAACATGTTCTTGATTAAATAGCCACCCTTTTAATTTAATGAAAAGTTGTTTTTCTTTTAATATTTTCTTTATTTCAATTGGTAAACAATTAAACAATTTTGGTGCCGAAAATAGATATGAAACCTTAAATAATGATACATTTACTTTTGGTCTTTTTAAAATACCTCTAAATTACGAGTATTGTAACATGTATTATGTAAGTCCTCATTCCCATTCAGTCCACTTCTAATATAAAACATTCTTGAAACTTTAAAAATATATAAATGTCAAATTGGAAGGTTATTTAAAAATTTATATAAAGGAAATGACGATTTGCGTCTTTGTTTAAACAGCAATATACAGGCAAAATGATTTTGAGTTTTCCTTATTTTATCTATACATGTTTTAAATGTTCCTCCCCAACAGTGTAATCCATATTGTAGCCTTGATTGTATTAGAGCAAAGTATAGTGATCTCAATAAGTCCGAATGGCATAAGTGTCTTAAGAAATAAAAAAGTCTAATTTTCATTCTACATTTGGTAATGAGTTGCGTAATATGTTGCTTCCAGTTTAATCTTTCATCAATAACAATTCCCAAGTATTTAAATGTTTGTACCTTTTCAATGGATTGACATTCACACGTGTTTTTATTAATGCAGCCTGTTTTATGAAATTTTAGTGGATATTGGAAGACAAAACTGTTAAAACCAAAGTTTATAAATTTAGTTTTAGATATGTTTACTGTCATGTGGTTTGCAATGCACCAGTTATTAAGAATAGTTAGATCTTCCATCATTTGTCTCTAAATCTCCTCTTTATCTTTATGTTGATTCTTGATTCTTATCTAAGAGATCATTTATAAAAATCAAGAATAAGTTTGCAGATAATACTGTTCCTTGTGGTACTCCCTTTTTAATTAATTCTGGCTTGCTTTACGTGTTTCTTAACCTAACTATTTGATCTCTCTCTGATAAACCAGTTCGCTCCTGAACCAATTCAGTGCATTTCCTCTTATACCAATTCTTTCTATTTTGTCTAGTAGAATGCGATGATCTACCATGTCGAATGCTTTCCTAAAATCAATAAATAGAGCTGATGCTTTCATATTATCATTCAATGATCTATATAGATCCTCTACAAAGCCAGACAGTTCACTTTCTGTTGATTTTCCTTTAATGAAACCGAATTGATTGAGGCTGAATAACGAATTTTTAGTAAGATAATCTATGAGTCTTTTGTTCATTGCTTTTTCAAGTACCTTCGCAAGCGCTGGTAATAGGCTTATCGGCCTCAGATCATCTATATTCTCTCAGAGCTTTTTTTTCTGAATAGGAATAATTATACTTTTCTTAAAGCGATTCGGAAATAGTCTTGTTTGAAAACTTAAATTAAATATATATTCTAACATATTCGAAATACCTGGCGCAGACTTTTTAATTAGTAGTACAGGTAAATTATCTATTCCATTTGATCTTTTATTCTTTAATGTATTTATAGTCTGCTCTACTTTAGTTAAAAAAAAAGTATTTTTAACTATTAATAACCAGTTATAGATAAACATATTTAAACAAAAGTTCATTACATGGCTTGTAATTTGCAGTGTGAATGTTACTGAAGTTCAGCTGTACACAGAATAGGCCTACTGAAAACAATTTAACTTGTTTTTACAACTGTAAAAGGGACAAACTGAGCAATCTCTGTTTTTTTTTTTTTTAGCACATGTAGGCCAAATTGAAACACTGACAACCCAAATACAAAATAGACATTTTTCCAATAACATTACGTTTTTCTTGTTTAACTAACGAAATAAATAGGTAGTTTTGAAACAGTAAATTTGTATGCAATAACATAAAAACATTTATATGTAACAGCGCTCTGCCTGCCATCTACCAGTTTTCAGTTGGCATAAGAACTGGATGCACAACCTTAAAATGACTCTTTAGTCCTAAGACCTCTCTGGTACACCAAAGTAACAATAGACTCAAAAAACTGTTTTTGAGAAAAATACTTTAATGCTATTTGGATAAAGAAATCTGGTTTCATTTCTAATAATACTATAGTGACAAAACTACTTGAGTAATATTGTAACTGTTTTTACTGAACTAATGTAGTAAAAGTAGAGTAACAATACGCAAGTACAATATTAGGTAGCCAAATACAAAGCACAAATGATTAATAATAATATAAAACCATGTGTGTTTGTGAAACAGCTGATTGGAGCAGGAGAGGCAATGGTGACAGGGAAGGAAAGGGTCATTTGATTGAAATGAGTCGACTCTTTTAGCAGAGCTGATTAATAGGAATCGACTCTTTTTTAAAAAGTCATACCTTATAGCCTTTCTTAAAATAGATACCAATGTTGTTAGGTGTATAAATAGTAAAATTACAGGTTTAAAGATTGTGTATTGTTTCAGATTCATTTTATTCAACCATTACCACATTCCTCGAGAATGTTTACTAAATAAAGGGGGAGACATCACTCCAGAGGGAAAATATGTAAGCCCTTTCAAAGACTCCAACAAACGATTTGGTAGGAATTAAATTTACTTATTATGGATACATTTTTTCTAGATGGCTGCTTGCAGTTGTCAAATAGGTTGCCATCAATCTGTCGTAGTTTTTATCACCCATAGTGATTTTAGGTCTTCACATAAATTTAATTTAATCTTAAAATACCTAAATGGAGATAGTATAAAATTTCAAATTCTGTATAAATATAGTATTTTGTTACCAGTGATATTTTTGAGAAGAGTTGTTCATTTTCAATTTACACCATATGTTTTATTTAACTAAATAACTTATGATGGTGACACCTCAACAATTACAATATAAACAGTATATTATTTCTTGTTAACTTCTCCTTCTTTCCCTTTCAGCTAGTATCGTGGATAAGTGATCTTGGTATTTCTCCATTACGCAGCATCTTTTTTTAAAGACTTTTTGATTCTCTTATTTATTTCCATCTAGTTCCTTACAATGAGTTATTGTGTGTGTTTGGGAATTTAAGACAGAGGAGACGTGTATTGGAACTCATATTTCTCTACAAGTTGGTCCGAGGAGGAGTAGACGACTTGGCCAGTCTGGGTGCCATTTTATTCAGGGTACAAAATTATAACAGCAGTAATAAGCTAACTTTAATTTACCATATTGCAGAACAGTTATGCATTCTTCCTCATCGCTGTTGTGGATGGTAAAGTCATATAACTCAATAACAAATAATAATATAGATATTTTTAATGAAACTATTACATGTTTCAAGGAGAAATGCATGTGTTATCTATTGTGATTCTGTTGCAATTTAAAATATTTATTGAATTTGTTTTTATATGTTTGTTTGTATTGTTATTTTGTATACATATATTTTTTATTGAAGTCATGAATTTGCTGAATGCTTGATCTAATTTTCTGAATAATTCATATAAATTATTTGATTGTTATGTTTGCTTTTATAATTTATTTCATTGTTATATGATTTAGTTTTTATTTTTAAATTAATTTTGTGGTTAATAGAGTTTATGCTTTTGAAGAATAAGACCCACAACGGACACTTTTACTTAGCATTACTGCTGTCATTGTAATTGGGTTTATCCTGTTATGAAGCAAGTAAATAATGAAGCAGTTATCTGACTGGTCGACGCCAGGCGTGATCATTTGTGTTATAAACAGTGATGAGCTTACTGTTGATTACGGTGTGGTTCAGGGTAGTACATTGGGACCAATATTATTTTTAATATACATTGACATTTCTAAATTAAAAATTAATGGAAAATTATTTCTTTTTGCAGATGATATTTTAATTTTAATCAAAGATAAGTCATGGGAAAGTGTCTGTAATAAAGCTCTATTGGATCTTAAAATAGTAAAAAAAATGGCTAGACCAAAATATTTTATCGCTTAATATTTCTAAAACAAAATTGTTACCAATTTCTCTAGCACAGAGTGGAGACTACACTTTGACAGATTTAGTTATACATAGTTGTCAAAACCACATTAAAAATTGCTGTAATTGTAAGACCATAGAAAAGTATCATCATACAAGTATTTAGGAGTTATTATATTTGCTTCACGTATGAAATGAATAGATCATATAAATTTCTTAAAAAGTAAAGCCAGAAAATTATTTTTACTTTTAGACAGTTAAGTAGTATTCTTAATTTCAATGAAATAAAATTAGCATATTTTGCGTATGTGCAGTCAATTCTTTCTTTAGTTATTGTTTCTTGGGGGGGGGGGGAGCATATAGACCACATCTTGAAGGTCTGAATGTGGTTCATAGGTCCATTCTAAAAGCTGGGTTTATGAAATTTCGAAGATATTCCTCTGATTTACTATTTCAAGAAACAAGAATTCTTCCTATCAAAAATCTATTTGTTAAGGATTTATTCATTTACATTTTTAAGCACTTTGGTTTACTGTTTTCCACCATTGAACAAACAGACACAAAACAAGATATGCAAACAAAGTAGAAATTATAACAATCAATCAGTAAAAATCTTTTTCAACAACAAATACTTTTACATCGCTCATGTCCTGTTCAGAAACTTTCACACTAAATTTGTAAGTCATACACTATTTTATTCCATGTCCATTACAATATTTAAGAAAAAACTTAAATCGTAGCTGCATCTAGTCAGTGATGAAGAGACCGAATCCCTTATCTGGCCATGACCTTTTCTCCTCCTCCCCTCCGCATTTTACCTTTAGAGCATCAGCACATTATCTACAGTTTTATTCTCTTTAAATTCGTATTATTTTCTTACGTAAATTTTAATTTTTGATTCATGATTTAATATAATATGACATAAATAGTTCTATATAGTAGGTTATTTACCTTTGTGATCCGTCGAGTAATCCAACATTTGTAGCTTAGGTACGTGCGTTTCAACCTGCCATCTTGCAGGTCATCATCAGGCTGAAAATGAAACTAAAATAAAACTACATTTTTCATTGGTGAACGCTTATCACCGTGAAGGTCGTCAAAGTTAAAAACGAATGAATAAAACACAAATTAAAAATGAATAAATAAAACACATAACATGAAGACACAAACTCGAACATCGGACATAAATTGTCTGTCCTTGGCCAAGGTAGTACCAGCCGTACCGACACGCACAGAACATAAATAGTTTATTCCAAATTAACATATTAGTTTTATTAATTACACTTCGTAAATTCACAGGTTATACTTAACACTTAAATTTAATTAAAAACAACTTGAGCCTACGCACAGGTCTCTGACACCCATGTAGGCTCATTTATAAATGAGCATTTAAATGTCATTTTTATAACCAGGCAAAATATTTGTTTATCTTAATTTTGTTTTTTCTCTACTTTCGGATTCAGTTTCTAAAATACCCATTGATAAGACTTAATTATTTTACATTGTGTTTTATTTTTGAGTGGTTATTTTGGTTATTTTAGTTATTTTTGTATGATGTTGTAAGTTATGAAATTACATAATCATACAAGTGATATTTTGCTTAAAAACTTGGTTTCTGAAGTACATTTTTTATTTTCATTATATATGTTTATTTTATATTGTACTCTGGTGGAAATAAAGTGATTTTTGATTTGATTTGAAATAAATCTAAATTCTTCTTCCATTGTACTCCTGTAATGCTTAAAGCTTTCCACCTTTTCTAACTCTACCAACACTGGTGTTATTCCCCCCTTGTATTCCTCTCTTTATCTAGTTATATTTTCTTCCCCCCCACCCCCAATATATTCAGCATATATATATATACACTTCTAGAGTTTCTAGCACTTTCTCTTTCCTTGATTTCAAAATGTTATTTTAAATAGCCAAGATGAATTTTCTTCTTTCCTAGTCTCTCTTTTGCTTTCTCACAAAGGTTTGACAGCACACCGCTTATCAGTTTGGTTCCCACCTTAAACCACCCTGAAAGATTCACTTTCATCTTAACATAACATTTTTATTCTTATAAGGGCAATTACTAACTCTTTTATCCATTACATTTTCATGCTCGCCAGAATAATTCATACCTACACTAACAATCAGATGCCTACTATGTCCAAAAAAACTAAGTTTTTTTTTCAAATTTCCAGCTCTCAATTTGAGTAATTACTAATGATGGTTCAATCCAGAAAAAAATGTTAATCCAGATTTGAATTGGATATTCAATTATCGATTCACACTGTCATATTTTATTTTGATCCCCAACAGTGATATAGATCGTTTCAGTACTACTGCCAGCACACTATGTTTTTTTTCTGACAGTTGGTGTTGTATTAGTGTTATGTTAGCAAATTTATAAGTCATAAGAAATACTCAAGCCATAGTCCATCTACTTAACTATAAATACTATAGTCCATCTATCATAGCAATTTTGTCTATCAAATTTATATTGTGTATTTTGCAGGTGCAGCTCTAGGTATGTTATCTGCCGGAAGAGTGAGTATAGTCTGCATATGTGTAGCCTACCTGTGCAAGGCTGTACCCATTGCCATCCGCTACTCAGCAGTCCGCAGACAATTTGGCACATCTCCCCAAGAGGAACTCCCTATATTGGAATATCAGCTGCAGGTAAGATCTTTATGACAAACTCTAGATATCTTTTTATTATTATATGTGCCATTTGTTTTGGTTTTGGGAGTTATAGTTAATCAATAATTGCTGGCACAAATGGTAAATTGGTTTGGGATGGTATTAAAGTGCCATTATATATGATTAAAACATATTGGAACCAAACTGTTACAGCACCTTTTATCACTGAATAATTTTGGTTTAGTACCAAATGATTAGAAAAATATTAAAACTATAATGTAGTATCCAAATTTTAGACGTATTACTTTATTGGATATAATGCAGGATTTATCATTAATTTCTCCGCTTTGTCAGTCCCTGCAGTCATAGCCTGATGATTCATGCAACAGTAGTTTGTATTCTACAATGGTTCTATAATTTGACATTACAAAATTTACTAACCCATTGGCCTACCTATTATTTCTGTACTACTTGGGACTAACAAATCCTATTAAATTGGTCGGTAGCGTAGTTGGTTCAATCCCAGCTTCATGTGCTAAAGGTTCTCAGTTCGATCCCAATCAGAGTCAATACATTTTGAGAAGAATCAGCTGATAACCACCGGCTGTTCATTTGTCATTGGGCTATTAATTAATGACACTTTCTAAGGAATAGTCGGCCTTAGTTTGTAACAATGACTACATTCGCTCATATACACTCATCACATTCATTCGAAATCCATATTCGCCCATATCTTGACGATCGGCGTCTTACGAATAAATAAATAAATAAATTAGCATCTTAATTCAATCACAACTAACATCGTTTTTATCAAAATCATCGTTACTTTCGTCTAAAATGCAATCGATTTCACTTGAAAATATAGAGTCAAAATTGTTTCTCCTAGCCATATTTCACTTAATAACTAAAATAAAATAACAATGTAATAAACTTTCATCTAAGAAACAACAATATCACTCATCAAAACAGGAGCAGCAACTGAACACAACCTACAACTACAACATTAACTTTGTTATTTTTTTTGTCAGCAGAGAAATAAACCCGACATTATTTGACCTTGGACTACACGATTCAAATACAAATACAATATTGCTAAAATACTAGATTTACCATATATTTTATTTTCATTGAAAAGTACAACACTTGGCAAACGATTCATGCCTATTTGATGATAGTAACTTCAATACCAAGCTCATTACAACAATAACAAAATGTTATGTCACCATTACAGAACAGTTCCGTGAAAATAGGCCAATGGGTTAGAAAAAAAAACTGGCAAAAACTGCATTAAAACCTACGTGTTGCTCTATGGACATACAACCCCCACCACTGTCACCTACCCAGTAAGCTAAGTTAGTCTCTCTCTACTCACCTGATGAAAGTGCCATTGGCACTAAAATTTGTAAAATGTGAATTATCTTTATGTGTTCTGTACTGCAAGGTGTTAGTGGACTTGCCTTCTTAGATAAGGTTGCTAATGCTCTATATCTGGCCTTGAGGCCTTTAATTTAACCTAAAATATTGACAATGTAAATAAATCTCTGTTTATTTTACTCCAAATTAACTATGTAATATGTGGATGTATAAAACTTGTTTATATCGTATGGTTTGTTGTCAATTACCATTTGTTAATTTTTAAGTTGTGATATATATTTGGAACAAGATCCAAAAGTCATGTTGGTATAGAAATAAGAATAAAAATATGAAGTGATCTATCACAAAGTTAAGTCCAATCCATCAGGCCATTTAAGACCTGCTTCACTGATTCTGTTAATACTAGCTAATCCCTCTGTAAAAGAGCGCAGGGGCTCTCTGTAACTATATTGATAGACTCCCTGCAATCAAATGACTTATCTAGTATCAATCCCCATTTATACTTCCAGCAGTTACATCTACTCATGCCAGTTCGAAACAGATTCAACATTGTCCACTCCCTATGAGGGAGGATCTTCCCACCTACAGGTATTGACGTATCGATAATAAGGAATTTATATTGTCCATCAAAACTATTCCATGCTTCAGCCCAGCTAGTGTTGGGCAAGAAATCTGATCTGCTCAACTGGAAAGCAATACGTAGACATGGGTTTCGAGATTTTAGGCGACCATTCCGACGAGGTAGATCTTGTGAAATGGGGAGGTGCATGGCATTCAAGTTCTTATTGAATTGTTTAAGTAATTCTTTGGGCGGTGATGTTGTTTGCGTCCACAGCAAACCCTTGGATATGAGCAACAAAACTGGTCTGTCACGATTATGTGATCAATCTGCCAGTTATGGCAGCTACCGCAACAAAATATAAAACTTGTTCATAAAGGAGATGTTCCTATAATGTATTTCATATTTATCGTATGAAAATAAAGGGCGTATTTCATTTAAATATTATATTTCAAATCATAAATAAATCAGTGCATTATTATTAAAGAAGTTTAACTTGATAACATCCAATTTTTACAGTTTTATTTAAATGGTTTAATGTTTTCATGGATATCTCATTAAAATACCACCTGATCTTGATTACTCTTCTTGGCAACATTGCTCGTTTCTTTCTTAGTTTGGACTTGAGTCTACTTTCCCAGTAAATCTGTAACTAAATTAGGAAATTAATTTCAGATTGTGGATAACTGTATACATTAACTTTGTTATAAACTAAAACCATCTTGTTCAGTCATTAATTAGTAATTTAGAAAGTGTCATTAGTTAGTAATTTATATTCTAATGACAAATGACTAGCTATTACCTTTCAAAATTTGTGAAACTATTTTGGTTTTAATCGAATGCCCTTAGAATATGAAGGAATCTAGAATCTAACAAATTATGTTTCTTACCTTGGAATACTAATATAGCTATTATTGTTTCTCAAACATTTGTTTTTTTGGTTTGTAATATATGACAAAACTTTTTGAAAGGAAGAGAAGTACAAAATGAATGGAGATGTCCAATGATTCAAGTCTTTTAAAGAACAAACACAACGTTTCAACAGGTATAAAAACTCCCGTCATCTTCAGGTGTTAGTTACTACTTTATTCTATATTTATAACTATTTTTTCCTTAACGTATATTAATTTAAGAAAGTATCATTAAAAACGACATGCTTACAGACTTTGGTTGACTGTTAAGAAAGTCATATCTTCTTAAAAACTATTACACATAACAAAATATAAAACACAATAAGCCCAGGCATATTAGCAGCCTAGCTCCTAAAAATTGCTAGAGAGCTGGAAATCGTTGTAAACCCTTTTAGGGGCACTAAATAATGGGTACCTGAGTATGCGCCGGTTTCTAGGTTGTGCTTTATTTTTTAGAGCCTAAAAACCACAACATTTTCGCATTTTTTACAGTACTTTGCTTATAGTTCGAAAAGTATGCATTCTACAGACAATTGTATTCTTTTATGCTTTAAAGAACACTAAATTGTACTTAAAATGTTATCAAAAATATTGAAATCAGTTCAGCCGTTCAGCTGCGATCGCCCGTCAAAAATGGGTGGCTTTTGCACATTTAGCTTAAAAGTTGACAACCTTCATTTTTTAACGCCTGTAGGTCGAAAAGGACTGCACCTATTGAAAAATGTTATAAGACTAAACGAATTGGAAATGCAATTATCCGAATTCGCTCATTTCAGGGCTGAGATATGAAATATAAACCGAAATAGTCCGTATCGCCAAATTTTTGCTAAGGCAGTCCAACGCATAAAACTTTGTTTGAACTCAAAACTTCTCACTTTCTTGCATTTTTTCAAGTAAAAGTAAATTTATAGACATCTCCTATAAGAATTTAAACTCAAGAAATCGTTATATCAAGGTCTGATTATGAGGTAACCATCAATAATTAATTATTCACCAGACAATCACATAAAAATAAAACAGAGAAAACAAAATGAGAGGGTTGCTCATTTGCTCATTATATAAAAAAGTATTGAGACCCATCCCCCCTCCACACCAAAGCTGGAAAGCGTGCCAACTGGGGGATGGCTCAAAACAAGTCGAGCGATGAGATCATGGGTGGCAGTTGGAGGGTCAAAATAAGACTCGGCAGCTGAGCAAAACTAATTTTACTATCAAGAAAGCAAATATTAAATAATCAAAAACGGCAGAAGGCCACAATATAAATTTGCAATTAAATAAATAACAAACCACACACAAAAGCTACAAGAACAACAAACTCTACAAATACCAAATTTAACAATTAACAAACTGTATGGCCTATCTGCAGCCTAGCCAGAGACACCCAAAACGTAAGACCATTTATTAACCATTTAAAAATGAACATTTAGAAACAAATTTAGATAACCCCAAAATAACCCCGGCAATTTAGCCCACATCCCCTTGATTCCACCGGGCCAGGGAGTAAGCCGGAATCCCTGGTCAGCTCCGAATTAGAAGTTACGTAAAAGTACAATAATCCCCTTTTGGTGAGCTTAAAAATTAAACAATTTTTAAAAAAATATAACACGGTACCGTTCGAGTAAAAAGTCACTTCAAAACCCCCCCCCCCCCAATACACTTAACAAAAAAATAAATAACAATAACTAGGCCTAAACATATAAATAAAGAATACTATAGTTTAACAGTAGGGCCTAACAAAACATAAAAATTTGAATAACTATAACAATAAAATAAACTAAAGATTAACAACAATAAATATTAACACAAATTTTTTTTATATTTTAAAAACCCTTCTTTTTTCTTAAATTTGCAATATCTATAACAATGTCCCCCATGGCTGTGTTTCCTAAAATCACTGTTCGAGTTTTAGGCCTAGGCCAAATACAGTTCCACAAACATTTTTTTTCTTCTTTTTTTCTAATTTCACTGTTAGAGACCCCCAGCTCAGCCGCCGGGAAAACAAAATGGAAAGCACTGACCTGAGAACTGAAGACTCCTACCCAAAGATGTAGGTGGGGCAGCAGGGTCGCCAATGGCCTCTATACATGGTCCTCAGGCCAGGCTGGCAGTGCAGAATGTTCGACAATCCCCGGACGGCAGGCCGAGGGTAGAAGCGTCCTACTCGAGGACCCTGGACTGAAAGGCCAAACACAGCAATTAAAAACAGTCCAGCCATCACCACCAAAATACTATACATAACCCCTAATACATGACATGGCAAAACAAAACAGGAACAGACAAAATTGTACCTGATTGGAGCACCCTAGAAAATAAAAGATAAATTTTTAGGCTATGACTAATTATGTTGGAACCTCAGATTTAAGACAAATTACAAATTAACAAATTATAAAAGACGTAATTACGTATATGGAACTAAAATGACAAACTGAAACTAGGCTATGGATACATGAGCAATATGTTATAACATGAAAATCAAACTAAAGATAGGCTAGGTTATTGGCAAAGAACAAAAAATATGGTAAATCGGTAACTACAACTGTAAAAAGGCTCAATAAAACATTATACAGAACTACTATTGACAATAAAGGCAGATATAAAAAGCATTAACGGTAATTAACGGTAAAAGTAACATGGAGCACATGGCTTTAACCTAGTCTGAGAAACATCTAGACAAAGAACACAAATTTAACAAAACTCTGAAAACACAAGTAAGAACGATTAATATTATTGAAACAAAATATTCTCACCAAAAGGGTGATTAAATATTAAAACTTACAAAATGAACACTTACGTTTTAGAGCTTCTAGCCTATCATCTCGTGACTAACGGCTGCTGAGAACCAACTCGAACTACTAGAACAATCTAGAAGATGGCCAACCTGACAGCCAAAGGCCGGAACACGGAACGAACGGATCCGGGCCAACAGCCACCAAATTACGCGAATCGCAGGGCATGAGCGATCTCAGGCAGCCCGGCAGCCAACGACAAAAAAAAAAAATGAAATGTACCGGTCAAAAGACCTGGTACAACATTTATAGCTAATAAAAAAGTTATTACAATTTACAATTATTTAAAGGGTTTTTTAAATGAACAATAATTTTAAACTAAATAAAAATGTTCTTTATTGGTGACATTAATTTAAATTTACTTGAAAATACTTATTCAATTGAGCATTACAGCACTGTTCAGTAAGTGATGCGTAAGTAGGACCAAAAATGTTCAAAGAGTGAGTGCGAGTAGAGAATGCTAATAAGCACGGAGGACCACTGCTCTTCCGGAGCAGACGTGAGAATCAACTAATGAGAGAGATTAATAAATTGATTAGAGAGAATTAACTCACCACTGAGCTTGGTTGAACACTAATCCAGCAGGAGTAGTTGGAGACACTTGTGGTAATCCAGTCTACCTTCCTTGATCACAGTCCTAGAGCACAGAAGAGTAGTCGTGGAAGTACGAACGCTTCGAGAGTCCAGTAGACCGATCACGTACCGCACAAACGAAGTTCTTGAAGGTCTGGATGAGTAGCACAAAGTTAGAGAAAAGTAACAAAGTTAGAGAGAGTTAGAATTTAAAGCACACAAACTAATTGGTGAGTTGGAGAAAGAGACCACGCGAGAGAGGTGTTTGCACATAGAGAGCTTCTTGCGTTCTAACACATTGAGACTAAGCGAGAGAGTTGCTTACACGCCGAGAGTGTCGTGCTGTCTGGGGCGAAAAACGTCGCCTCGCATCGCCTCAGGCGAGTGTAATTCTAGACCACCAATGAGAGCTCGAGTTTGAGGTGGCGTGATGGTTATTCTGAGGGCAGATAACCCTCTCTCTCTCTTGGTTTCGGTGAGAATGTGAAATACCAAAAATTCAATTCTTATAACTATAGAGTATATGAACTAAGTACAATTATCTTATTACCTAACAGCACAATTATGGCACTAAACGGGTTTGAATATTTAATAAGGCAACCAACACGAATAACTGATGAAACAATATCATGTATAGACCATGCTTATGTAAAGTTGGCCAATAAGAATGCCATGGAAGTGTGTGCTAAACGCAGGGATCACTGATCACTCGGCAACAATGGTGACGTTGATTGTGAGGCCTGTAGTGGAGGTGGGTGAACAATCTGGTTTGGAGGCATATCGCACAGACTACTGTTATCGAATCTTGAAAAGACGAACTGGTCTGAGGTTTATTCCAATAGCAATCCGTCAACAGCTTTTGATCATTTTCACTCTTTGTTTCAAAAGGCAGTATTTGACAGTAGGGTTTTAAAGAAAAATATCAATCAGAAGAAAATTAAACCTTGGATAAATAATCATATTTGCATAAAGATAAAATTGAAAAACAAAATTTATGAGACAGTTAAAAAACATCCAAACAATATAAAGCTAAAAAATTATTTTATTAAATTTAGAAATAAATTACAAGTAGAAATTTCTAACACTAAAAATATGTATTATGAAGATCTTTTTAAAAAGTGTAATGGTGACTCGAAGGCTACATGGCGGATTGTTAATGATATAACTGGACAGAAACAAAAAGATATATCAATAAATAAGTTAAGTATAAATGGTAGTGATGTAAGTGATACTCAGATAATTTGCAATGAATTTAATAACTACTTTTTGTCCAAGTAGATAATTTAAATATCCATAAAATAAAACCAACTGCCTTTGAGACTTGCCACCTTAAGGATATTTTTAAGACGAATTATTCATTAAGATCTATGTTTTTAGATCATGTGTAAGATCTATGTTTTTTAGCTGAGGACTTGACTAGTGTAATTATGTCTATAAAAATGGAAAGTCTCCAGGAATTGATAATGTTAGTTCTTACATGGTTAAAATTGCATTTCCTAAAATAATGGATCTTCTGTTATATTTGGTTAATTTACGTTTTGAGGAAAGTGTATTTCCAGATATTCTAAAAACAGCTGTGGTGATTCCTTTGCACAAAAATAGACCTGTCAATGATTGCAGTAATTTTAGGCCAATATCTCTCCTTCTACGTTTGCGAAGATCTTTGAGAAATTAATGAAGAAAAAATTAGTAACGTTCCTTGAGAAAACAAAATTTTTAGTCAAAGACAGTTTGGTTTCAGAGAGGGGATGAACACTGAAGCAGCTTTAAAGCAGTTTATGGATGATATTTATTTTTCTTTAAACATGGTTAAGAAGGTCAGTGAAATTTTTTTAGACATTAAAAAGGCGTTTGGTACTGTAGATCATAAGATTCTTTTAAGAAAGCTGTATAACTGTGTATCAGGGGAAATGTTTTTTCTTGGTTTGAAAGTTATTTAATATTCAGAAAGCAACTTGTCAAAATTAATGGTTCATTCAGTGATTTAGGTTATATTAATAATGGTGTACCTAAGGGTCAGTTTTGGGAGCAATTCTGTTTCTTATCTCTATTAATGATCTTTGCACTGCAAATCTTAATGGTAAATTAACATCATTCGCAGATGATACGGCATTGTGTTACATAGAAAATTGCTGGACGGTTATAAATAATACATTGAATAAGGATCTTAATGCAATTCAATTGTAGTTTATAGAAAGTAATATGATATTAAGTCCAGAAAAGACAAAGTATATTAATTTTAGCTTAAGAAATGAAATGAAATTCAATAATGAAATAATCTATAAATGTGTACACTGTGTTTGCAGTAACACTAGGTGTGTTATGGACTGTGCTATTGTTAAACAAACTGACAGCTTAAAATATCTTGACTTAACTCTTGATCAGGAAATGAATTGGAAAAATCATATAGAACATTTGAAAAAAAAAAATTAAATGGTATATTATTAACATTTTATTTTTTTGAAACTTTTATGTTTAGACAATGTTCTAGGAACATTATATTATTCGCTTGTGCATAGTAGATTAGACTATGGTTTATTTTGCTGGGGCAGAACCTTTGAAACCAATCTGAGGACCTTAATAATCCAACAAAATTCATAAGAATAATTAAAAATAAAAGCAGAATGGAACCATCACGCCCATAGTTTGTTAGTCTAAATATCTTGCCGTTAAAATATATATGTTCATACACAAAGTTTTAAAAATATTTTACATTCTAAGTGGTAACTTGCCAGTAGTACATGATGTAATTAAGTGTAAATTAAGGATGAAGGAGGATATATTAGTTCCTAAACCTTATTTGACCTTCTTTACAAAGTGTTATTGCTTTTTAGGACCAAAAATGTTTAATTCAATTCCTGTGCCTATTAAAAAATGTAAAAATCTTAAACTTTTTTCAATTAAATGAAAATCTTGGCTCTTAAAACATGAGTGCATTGATTTTTTGACAAATATACAAATGTAATAAATAATATCTTTAAACTAATGAACTTTTATCGTGTAGGTGGGATTTAAATGTATTTCAAACTATTGTCTTGCGCTTTAACGTTTTTTCATATTTTGAAGGAACCTCAATACAGGCAGAGCGCCTATAATGAGGCCCTATATTTTTTTGAAAGATTAGTTCTCTACATTAGTTTAAAACATATTTTATCTGTGCAATAATAATAAAAGTATCAAGTGTAGTATATGTTAAGTATATTATATAATGTAACAATAATTTATTTTCTTGTTTAATGTGTTTAAATTTTGTTGTTGTATATATTAATGTTCAAAACATATATTATGCATATACATATTTGTACAATCTTGTATCTTTCAAAAAATAAAACATATTCTATTCTATTCTATAGTAATTTAAATGGGTCAGACAATAATTGTTAAAATTATCATGGGGAAATTGTGGTAGCTGTCCTCTTCTGTTGGCCTGTCCCTCGTCTCAGTAGATCCTGTAGGCAGAAAAAGAGTTTTATACTATTCTGATCATAAGGAATCGCTATACTGTACAGTTTTCGGTAGTCATTACAAAGCAATTGAACTACGTTCAAAGTTATTTTGGATTAAACTTCTTCCATTGCATTAATTAAGTATTGTCTTCAGTTGGAACTCTGAAATTTGGGAAAATAGCACCAAGTCAGCTGAACGAGCCCATAGAGCTCGAACCATAACATCTCCCACTGTGATATTTGATGAATCAATGACCCTCAATTTTCTTCGACAAAGCCACTCCTGACCAGGTTGCTGATGCTGGAGCGAATTACACTGTAGCAATTTTCACAGAAAACAGAGGACAGTCTCTCAACCAAATGATATTTCAACTGTACCAGAGTACCCTCTCTAAAAAACACTTTCAAGTTAGCGTCGTTGCCCCTCACTGAACTGGCCGCTCACCATTCCTTCAGGGTGTTTTTGCAGGTGAAGATGTGGAGGGACTGAGAAATGAACCCAGAGCAATGGGGATGGAAATCCACCCCAGATGGTTTGATGTATGTCCAAACCACGCAGCCTTCAGCACCCCAGGCATTATTGCACTTAATTGCCTGCGCCTGCAAAATAGGCTGTAAATATGCTTTCTCCTGCAGAACAGTTGGGTTCAAGTGCTCAGCCGTTTGCACCCACTACAAGAGACATGCATGCCTCAATTTGGTCAGCAAGTTAAATGAAATTACCATCGACTCCTCGGAACTCCCGATTGAAGACAAATATGATCGGGAGACGGATGAACGAGGAGAAGCTGTAGAAGAAGAAAAGATCATGAAGAACAAGAGAATGAAGAAGCCGGATTCTCTAAAAGGAAGCAAACCTGCTAGACGTGATATAAGTTAAATTATTGCAATGACTAATTCATAATTTGCAGTATAACAATTCCTTATCATTAGTATAATATAAAACTCTTTTTCTGCCTACAGAACCTACTGAGAGTTTTCTGTAGGCCCCCCTTTTCTGCCTACAGCTCCACGGGGTTATTTAAGGGGAGCATCTTATTGTCGTAAATCTAGCAATGGCTATGGTGGTTCACTCCTCCTTGTGAGAGAAAATATAAAGTTTGAGGAATTTGATGTAAAGGAGTTTGCTGTTGACACAGCTTTTGAAGCATTTGCAATCAAGCTGATTGATTGTAACCTAATTGTACTGTCTATATATTGTGCTAAATCAAATCTTTCCCTTTTTGTAGAAATCCTAGAGAATCTGCTAAATTCACTTATACATAAGAAAAGTCGTTTTTTCATTCTTGGTGATTTTAACATAGATATAAGGAAAGATATACCAATTGTACATAAGTTTGTTAATTTATTAAGAGAATATAACTCATATTGTTTGTTTTCAGAAAATACTCGCAAAAGGGCTTGTATTGACAATGCAATTTCTAATTATAGTAGATGTGTTAGTGATAAGGGAATTATTAAAACATCAATGTCTGATCATGATATTCTGTGGCTGAAAATAAACAAGAGTAATATATCTTCTGGGTTGGGTATGAGTCACACTGATCAGTCCTACAGATTGATTACCCAAACATGTATTCATGCATTGAGGGAGAGATTGATAACCGAAGGATGGGAGGATATCTATAACAAGCACTTAAATGTTGAATGCACTCTGGATTTATTTATTAGAAAGCTTGGCTTCTATTACAACAGCTGTTGCCCCATTAAATGTAAAAACACTAGAATTGGTGGTAAAGGTAAAAATAAAAAATGGTTTACCCCTGAACTTGCTAAGTTAAGAAATTATGTTATTATGCTTAGAGATAGAGCATCTTTGGGTTTAGAATACAGAGCCTCATTTTTAAGAATTAGACTTTACTATAGAAAAGAACTAAAACATGCAAAAATCAAGTATAATGAATCTTGTATTCTAAACTCAAACAATAAAGTAAAAGCAGCATGGCAAGTGATAAAAAGAGAAACAAATTGTAATAATTTTAGAAATAGAGTTACCCCATCCATTTCCCCAGATACATTTAATGACTTTTTTCTAAACTGCGCAAATTCTAATGTTGCTAAGGATAGCCAAGTTAGCGCACTTGACCTGCTCTCTGGCCACCTAGATAGTAGTATAAACAGACCAGTCTTTAGAATGAAGAAACTTAATAGCTCTGATGTATGTAAAATTGTTCAATCTTTGAATTCCTCTAAAAGCGAAGACTTATGGGTTTTCTAATTTTTTAATAAAAAATATTGCAGATGTATATAATTATTAATCCCTTAACTTATATTGTAAATATTATAATTTTCTCAGGTATATTTCCCAATTCTTTAAAAATCTCAAAAACAGTACCCATTTATAAAAAAGATGACAAAAACTGTCCATCTAATTACAGACCAATATCTCTGGTGCCAGTTATTGGAAAGGTAATTGAGGTGGCAATAAAAAATCAACTGTTATGTTATTTTGATGAACATAACTTATTTAGTACATCTCAGTTTGGGTTTTTACCAGGGAGATGTACAGTCAATGCAGTAGAAGAGCTTGTCAATAAAGTTTTTTATGCTTTTGAAAATAGACTAGTCGTAAGAGCATCACTAATAGATTTATGTAAGGCCTTTGATAATGTGGACCACAATATTGTGGTTCAAAAATTAAAGTTCTATGGCCTTGATAATACTGAGCTCAAACTTATTGGATCATATCTAAGCAATAGAAAACAGATGGTAATAGTCGGTAAGCAGAAGTCTGAACTCAAAGAAATTAAATTTGGTGTGCCCCAGGGCTCTGTCCTGGGCCCTTTCCTGTTTTTAGTTGTAATCAATGACTTGCCATGTTATCTAAAAAATACTATTTTATACGCAGATGACTCAACATTTTTAAGTGTCGATTCAAATCTTGTAAATTCTCAACTAAAAGTCAAAGAGGATATGGAGAAGGCTAATATTTGGTTCACAGCAAATAACTTAGTAATTAACAATAAAAAATCAGAAAAACATCAATTTTAGTCTAAAGATGCCTACCAGCGACTGCACATCAGTCAGACTGTTAGGAATAAATATTGATAGCAAACTCAACTGGAACATTCATACAAACAACATTATAACCAGACTTTCTAGGATAATTTTTCTGATACGTAAGTTAAGATCTTGTGTCAGCCTGAATTAATTATTAACTTCATCTTTTGCCTTTTTCCATCCCCTACTTCTTTATGGAGTAAAATTATGGGGCAACAGCCAAGGATCCTCCCAAGTATTTCGATGCCAAAAAAAAGCTGTTAGAGCAATTGTTGGAGTCGGTAGTAGGGAAAGCTGCGGTAGTATTTTCAAGTAGCTTCAAATTTTAACTTTACCTAGTTTGTTTATTTTCTCCAATTTAGTTTATGTAAAGGAAAACTTAACAAGCTTCACTCAACGTTTTGACACTCATAGTTATGGGACCAGAAATCTGGACAAATTAAATTTACCCCAGTTTAGATTGAGTAAAAGTAGTAATAGCCATTTATATCTTCAAATTAAAATGTTTAATAAATTGCCTCTTACAGCCAGAGATGTAACTCTAAGTAAATGTAAGGCAGTAATTAAGGCTTGGCTTATATCAAAGGCATTTTACAAAATAGATGATTTCTTAGATCACAACTGTTTAGATTTAATATTTTAGTACAGTACAACCCCGATAAGTCGGCCCCCGTTAACCCGGAAGTCTGGCTAACCCGGACCGATTTTCAATAAAAAAATAAAAATCAGACAAACATTTTAAAAATAAAAACGTAATATTTTTGAGTGGTAGAGTATGTGTGAATCGATGTCGCATCAGTATTTGATGGGACTGTACGACAGTGAGTGTGTGACTCATGGCACACGGCGGCCGACTATGAGCCACTTACTGACGAGGAAGTGATCGCGTCGTGTTTACCTGATGCTAACGAATCAGACGCTAAGGAGGCAGACGGGGACATTGAAGGTCAAGTGATGAGTCATGGAGATGCAGTGACGCAACTAAACGAACTAATGGTTTACTTCGAGCGGCAGGAGGAAACATCGCCGGCTGAATTGCTCATGTTGAAGAGACTGCGGGATCGCACAGCACGCAAGCGGCAGACGACATTGGCACAACCAAAGCTGACTGAGTTTTTTACCAGGAAATGAACAGTTATGTATGTAACTGAGATGTACTGTACATATGTTTGACGTTTTTACAATTATAATGGAGTTTATCTGTAAGTATACCGTATTTTATTAATTTTTACCTCATTCTCCGGCTAACCCGGATTTTCGTTAACCCGGATCGGCCGCGGTCCCGATTAATCCGACTTATCGAGGTTCCACTGTATGTAAATTTGTGATGTGAAATGTTTTTATGTATGTATAATTGACAAAGTCTATTGTTATATTGTGTTTTAACTTAATGACAAATAAAGTTCTTGGTTCTTGAAACAGGCTAACAGAAGAGGACAGCTACCACAATGTCTCCATGATAATTTTAACAATTTTTTTCTGACCCCATGTAAATTATTTAGTTATTATAAATGCCTGTTAGTTGTAAATTGTAATCACTTTTTTTACTAGCTATAAATCTTACTATTATATAAAAATCTAATGGTGTGTGTGCGTGCGTGCATGCGTGTGCGTGTGCGTGTGCGTGTGCGTGTGTGCGTGTGTGTGTGTGTGTGTGTGTGTGTGTGTGTGTGTGTGTGTGTGTGTGTGTGTGTGTGTGTGTGTGTGTGTGTGTGTGTGTGTGTGTGTGTGTGTGTGTGTGTGTGTGTGTGTGTGTGTGTGTGTGTGTGTGTGTGTGTGTGTGTGTGTGTGTGTGTGTGTGTGTGTGTGTGTGTGTGTGTGTGTGTGTGTGTGTGTGTGTGTGTGTGTGTGTGTGTGTGTGTGTGTGTGTGTGTGTGTGTGTGTGTGTGTGTGTGTGTGTGTGTGTGTGTGTGTGTGTGTGTGTGTGTGTGTGTGTGTGTGTGTGTGTGTGTGTGTGTGTGTGTGTGTGTGTGTGTGTGTGTGTGTGTGTGTGTGTGTGTGTGTGTGTGTGTGTGTGTGTGTGTGTGTGTGTGTGTGTGTGTGTGTGTGTGTGTGTGTGTGTGTGTGTGTGTGTGTGTGTGTGTGTGTGTGTGTGTGTGTGTGTGTGTGTGTGTGTGTGTGTGTGTGTGTGTGTGTGTGTGTGTGTGTGTGTGTGTGTGTGTGTGTGTGTGTGTGTGTGTGTGTGTGTGTGTGTGTGTGTGTGTGTGTGTGTGTGTGTGTGTGTGTGTGTGTGTGTGTGTGTGTGTGTGTGTGTGTGTGTGTGTGTGTGTGTGTGTGTGTGTGTGTGTGTGTGTGTGTGTGTGTGTGTGTGTGTGTGTGTGTGTGTGTGTGTGTGTGTGTGTGTGTGTGTGTGTGTGTGTGTGTGTGTGTGTGTGTGTGTGTGTGTGTGTGTGTGTGTGTGTGTGTGTGTGTGTGTGTGTGTGTGTGTGTGTGTGTGTGTGTGTGTGTGTGTGTGTGTGTGTGTGTGTGTGTGTGTGTGTGTGTGTGTGTGTGTGTGTGTGTGTGTTACTCAATCATGCAAACACTACTAAACCCTGAGACCCATCCCCCTCCACCAAAGCTGGGAAGCGTGCCAACTGGGGGATGGCTCAAAACGAGTAAAGCGATGGGATCACGGGTGGCAGTTGGAGGGTCCAAAATAACACTCGGCAGCTGAGCAAAACTAGTTTATTACCAAAAAAAAATCAAAATAATTAATTAATCAAAACGGCAGAAGGCCACGATATAAAATAGGCAGAAGGCCACAATATAAATTTTCACTTAAATAAATAATAACAAACACTAAAATTACCAAGATACTACACAATAATAACAAACGCTATAAATACCACAAACTCTACAAATACCCAAAATTTAACAATTAATCAACTGTATGGCCTATCTGCAGTTTAGCCTGAGACACCCCAAAACGTAAGAAAATATTAAGCCCCAAATAAAAGTGAAAATTTAGAAAACTTTTGGATCACAACATTTAAACCGGTAATTTAGCCCGAATCCCTTGCTTCCACCGGGCCAGGGAGTAAGCCGGAATCCCTGGGCAGCTCCGAATTAAAAGTTAAGCAAAAGAACAATAATCCCCTTTTGGTGAAAGTTTAAAAATTAAATAATTTAAAAGAAAATATAACACGGTACCGTCGAGTAAAAATTCACTTCAAAACCCCCCCCCCTAATACACTTAACAAAAAATAAATAACAATAACTAGGCCTAAGCAATTAAATAAATAATAACAGGATTTAACAATGGGGACCTAACAAATATAAAAATCTAAACAAATGTAACAAGAAAATAAACTAATTAAAAATAAATAACAATAAATATTAACAGCGAACGTTCTTTGTGTAATTTAAAGTTTTTCTTTCTTTAATAAATAAATATGTCCCCAATGGCTGTGTTGCATTAATCACTGTTCAGTCTTAGGCCTAGGCCACATAAATATATCCATAAACATTTTTTTTCTTCTTTCTATGCACTTGTTTTTTTTTCTTTTTTTTTCTTTTAAACGATGCACCAACAAAACCCCCCCCCAGCTCAGCCGCCGGGAAAATAAGATGGAAAGCACTGACCTGAGGACAGAAGACTCATACCCAAAGATGTAGGTGGGGCAGCAGGGTCACCAATGGCCTCTATACATGGTCCTCAGGCCAGGCTGGCAGTGTGGATGGTAGAACTTTGCCCGGACGACCGGCTGAGGGAAAATGTCCCACTCGAGGACCCTGGACTGTAAGGCACAACACACAGCACATCAAATACAGTCCAGCCATCACAACAAAATATTACACATAACAACTAAAAATATAAGGGTGCCTGATTTAACAAAACTTAACATGAAGAGACAAACTTATATATGATTGGAGGGAGAGATTAACTTTAGGCTATGAAAAATTATGTTGGAAAACAGATTTAAGACAAATTACAAATTAACAAATTATAAAAGAATTAATTACGTATATGGAACTAAAAATGACAAACTGAGAACTAGGCTATTGAAACATGAGCAATCTGTCATAACATGAAAATCAAACTAAAGATAGGCTAGGTATTGTCCATGAACAAAAAGATGGTAAATCGGTAACTGCAACCTAAAAAGGCTCAACAAAACATTATACAGAACTACTATTAAATATGAAACCAGAGATAATAAAGCAATTAAAGTCAAAAAGGTAACAATGAGCACATGGCTCGAACCTAGGTTAAAACATCTAGACAAAGAATATAAATTTAACAAAACTCTGAAAACACAAGTAAGAACGATTAAATATTATTGAAACAAAATATTTTCACCAAAAGGGTGATTAGATATTAAAACTTACAAAATGAACACTTACGTTTTAGTTTGTCTAGCCACTCATAACGAGATTCTGCAGGCAGCACAAGACAACTGACCAGACAGGCCAACCGGACAGAAGCTGCTGGAACACGGAACGAAACGGAACTGGGCCAACGGCTACCAACTACGCGAAACGCAGGGCAAAAAACGAATCTCAGGCAGCCTGGCAGACAATGACGAAAAAAAAAACGAAACTGTACCGGTCCAAGACCCGGTACAACCTCCCTCTGCAAACCTCAACACACCCAGGCAGGGGAGAACACTCGGTACCTCAGGGAACCAAGAGAAGACGAAGACCTCCGAAGAGTGGTGTTCCAAGGACTTCCAAGAGAAACTAAGAGGGGAAACCCCTCGAACAGGGAACAAACTACCCTGACTGTCGGGCCCGACAAGAAAAAAGAGAGAAAGAAGACTCTCTCAGAACAGCCACCTAGGGCGCAGAGGTGATCAATCTCTTTGCCCCAAGAAACCCCCAGGAACACCAACTCCTGGACCAACCGTTCCCCGGAAAGCCTTAAGCTGGGACACATGGGCTTTCCTAAACACCCTGCCTGACTGGGGATCAACCAGCAGAGCAGTCACCGGTGACAAAAACCTGTCGATGCGGTGGGGACCAGACCACCGATAGCACAACTTTGCAGCTCTTCGTTCCGCGGCCGAACTGACCGGGTGAGCCTGACAAAGAACCAGATCTCCAACCTGAAAAGGGTTAGGAGTACGACCCTTATCATACCTCCTCCTTACTCTCTCTCTAGCACGTAGCAGGTTGCGCCGAGCAGCCCGCCACGTGGACACTACGTCAGTGGCACCTGGCGTAGGTAGAAGATCCTCTAGCCTCCACAAGTTGGACAAAGGATTGTTAGGAGGGTAGCCATGTAGAATTTCGAAGGGAGTGGCATTGTGACTCTCATGCTTGGAAGAATTAAAAGCAAGCTGGAGCCAAGAGAGACTCTCATCCCAGGTGTTCTGCTTCTCAGCATGGAAAGTAATAAGGGCAGACCGAAGATTGCGGTTGAACCGCTCTGCATGAGAAGGCTGTGGGTAATAAGGAGAGGTAGTCACATGCCTGATACCATTGCCAAAACAGAACCTACGAAACTCATGGGAGGTAAACTGGCTACCGTTGTCGGACACAAGAGTGGAAGGCACACCAAAGTGCTGGAAGAGTTGGGACTGGAGAGCACGGATGGTGAGCTTAGCCGTGGCACTCCGAAGTGGGAAAAGCCAAACGAACTTCGAGAAAGCATCCACACAAACAAGTAGGTAGGAGTTACCTGACTTGCTACGGGGAAAAGGACCCACGTAGTCGATGAACACCTTCTCAAAAGGACGCTCGGCCACCTCAGAAGATAACAACCCTAACCTTGCATTCTGACTAGGCTTGCTGAGAGAGCACAGGTGACAAGCCCGCACTCTGCCAGCAACATCCCGGTCCATGCCCTTCCAGATGAAGTACCTACGAATCTTAGCGATGGTCTTATGAATGCCAAGATGACCGCCCACAAGAGAAGAGTGATAATACTGAAAGACCATCGGTACTAGATGACTAGGCAGCACTACACGGGGTTCACCCCTCTGTCGAGGACGGCAACAGAGTACCCCTTTGGACAGAAAATAGGGCGGGTGGGCACCTCCCTCTTGAAGCTCACCTAAGATGACTGACAGCTCGGGATCTTTCTGTTGATGGGACAGTAGGTCGTCAAAAGCCAGAGGAAAATCTAGAAGAACAGCACCACACTGAGCAACAGCCTCAGTCGGTGGATCACTGGGTTCATGATACATGCGGGAAAGAGCATCCGCGATGACATTCTGGGTACCCCTAAGATGTTGGACTCGGAACTTGAAAGCAGAAATTTTGACCACCCAGCGACCAATTTTCCCAAGCTGTCTGGGATGGGCAAGAAGCCAAGACAGTGCCTGATTGTCTGTCTCCAGCAAGAACTCAGCGTGTTCCAAGAAACGCCGAAACTTGTCCGTACCAAAGACAACAGCCAGACACTCTAACTCATAGATGGAAGAAGCTTTCCTTTCCTGGTGAGACAACGTCCTCGAAGCAAAAGCGATGGGCTGCCTGACCCCATCAAACTCCTGAGAAAGAACAGCAGCAATGGCGGAGGAGGAGGCATCAGTCTGAAGAATGAATTCTCTGCTGAAATCAGGCATACGCAGGACAGGAGGTTGCATGATAGCCTCCTTGAGAGCGTCAAAGGCAGTCTGCTGAGCTTGGCCCCACACAAAAGGGACACCTTTCTTTCGCAGCTCGTTCAACGGGGGCAGCAAGCTCGGCCACGTTAGGGATGAAGCGACGGTAAAAATTCACCATCCCCACAAAACGGGCAATCCCCTTGGCATCTCTGGGAGGAGGAAAATCCCGAATGCCCTGGGTCCTCGCAGGATCTATGCAGACGCCTCGAGAAGATATCAGATGACCCAGAAAAGAAATCTCAGGACGAGCAAAAGTGACTTTCTCTGGATTGACGGTAAGGCCAGCTGATTTGAGGCGACTAAGAACTTCCTCCAGATGTTGCATGTGTTCCCCGAAAGTCTCACTGTAGACAAGAAGATCGTCCAGGTAATTGAAGACAAACTTGAACTTCACATCATGGAAGATGGAATCAAGCAGACGAGTAAGAGTCTGGGCACCCACAGCAAGACCCATAGGAACCCTAGTGAACTGATAGAGATTCCAGGGAACACAGAAGCTAGTCATAGGCCGTGATTCCTTCTTCAATGGAATCTGATGGTAGGCCTGGTTCAAATCGAAAACACTGAAAAACTTAGCCTTACCGAACCAATCAAACGCAGAATGCAAATCAGGCAGAGGTACCGAGTCAATAGCGACCTTAGCGTTGAGCCTCCAAAAATCCATCACAAGCCTAGACTTACCATTAGGCTTGGGCACAAGAAAAGCTGGACTGGCATAAGCAGAACGAGACGGTTCAATCACACCCTTGCTCAGAAGATCTTCGATCATGGCCCTCATAACCTCCATCTTTGGGGGAGCAAGTTTGTACGGATGACTTCTAACTGGCTGAGAATCGGTGAGGTGGATCTCATACTCCAGAAGAGAAGTGACCCCAAGCTCAGCCGTAAGCACATCAGGAAACCGCAAACACAGCCTCCTAATGGCCTCCGCCTGCTCAGGGGGGAGATGACCAACCGGATCCACCTTGGGTTGTTCGGGCTCACAACCCACCTCTCTGACTGCAGGAGGGCAGTCAGAATCACCTACTAGAGGCACCAAAACTCGCCGATTAAACTTGAAAAACATCTGGCGCTTCTGGAGGTCAAGCACCATACCACTTTTGGAAATGAAGTCTGCCCCTAGGATACAAGAAACCGCCAGGTCCTTGGCAACAAGAAAACCCCACCTCCAGGAAAATCCTTCAATTTTAAAATGTAATGACGCCTTTAGAAGTATGGGTAGAGGAGTTTGGGATGCCGTCCAGCAAGTAATAGAAGGAGGCTCGGTGTGCCTGACAAGTCCTAAGGCGTCAAGGGACTCAAAAAGAGAAAGGCTGATGATACTGCATGCCGAACCAGAATCAAGAAGGGCTCGACACACCGTACCACCAAAAGATACAAAAACGCCAGGACACACCGAGGTGACCGCCCTAAGTCCCAGGGAAGCCATGCCAGCAAGGCCCGAAAAATCCCCGACACTCCTGCTATGGGCACGTGTCAAAGGCAAATGGCCACGGTCAGTCGCAACAACGCGGGGAGCTACTGTGGAGGCAACCCCCCGCGCTGAGCGTTTCCCGCCCCACGACCTCGAGCACGTGGACAGTCACGTCGAATGTGACCAGGTTGGCCACAAGCAAAACACACAACCGGAGGCCGAGAACCACGACCCTCCACTGGCTGACTCACACCTACAGACATAGCTGGTCGACGGGTGGGAAGAGCACGATGACTCTCAGAATCCCTCCCTTGCTGGTCTGAGAACTGCACGCTGCGCGAAACAATGCACAGCTGATGCAGCTCCCGAAAAGTCGAAGGAACCCCAGCAAAAACCAATCTGCACCGTTCTTCGGGAGAAATGCCATCCAGGATGACACGAACGGTGTCAGCTTCAGAAAGGGTGAGGCGCAACGCTTGCCGAGCTTCCTTGACTGAAGAGACATAGGCTGCCAGAGACTCGCCCCTACCCTGCGACCGATAAAATCTGTCCATGACCATCCTCTCCCTGAGTCGAATGGGAAGAAACGATGAAAGTAACTCTCGATGGAACGAGTCCACCGAGGCATCACTGGCCAAGACAGAACTCAGCAACTCCCCAACGGGACCTCTACAATACGGGAAAACCAGACGAAGCAAGTCCCCAGCCTGCATGCCGGGCATCTCACTAAGTCTGAGAAAGGCCACCAGAAACTTAAGAAGCTCCTCAGGATCCATCCCATCGATCACAGGGAGATTCTGGATCATGGGCGTGAGAGGGTTAGGCAGCTTGTGGTAGCCCAGCTGCAGAAGAGCAGGTGAACCCAAAGAAGTAGTAGGAACGGCAGCTGGAGCCGAACCACGAGCAACCTCAACGGAAACGCCTGCAGGCTCAGAAGGAACCTCAGGCACAGTGAGAGCCGTTGTCTCAGCCTGCGGCCTCGACACGTTAGGCGAAAGTGTGAAATTAGGCCGCTGACCCAGACCCGTAGGAGTCGTGGACCCCGGAGAGTGCCTGAAAAATCTCCTCCAGCCTAGCCACACTCTCCAAGATCCACGCCCTTCCAGATGGCTCCAACCCCGGCGCCCGGTTGACCAGCCTTAAACGGGCAAGCAGATGACCCAGACGTGCAAGGCGGCAGGCCCGGTCACGACCCACTGGAGGTTCCAACTGCAAATCCTCTAACACCCCTTCCCAATCTTCCACCTTCCGTTTACAAATCCCCAACTCATCACCAACCTCCAGCAGGTCAGACCAATCCACCGCCGTACCCGCGGACAACTGCTCCCGCAGCAACCTCCGGAGATTCAAAACATCCCCTTCCGGAGTCACACCCCGCGACCTCAATTCGAAAATCAACTCCTCCTTGACCAGGAGCGCAACATTCTGCAGATAGGCCATCTCGCAAAACAAAATTCTCAACAGTACACAAAAAACGACAACTCCAGGGTCCAAGACGAACTAAACCCTCAGCCTACCGAGCCACTGCCGACCACTCCAATCCACCCATGAAACCCATTCAACAAAGTAACCAAGCGGATTGCCTAGGTTTTTTTTTTTTTTTTTTTTTTTTTTTTTTTTTTTTTTTTTTTTTTACAAAGTTAAATGATTTATTTGGTTTTTAAATGTTTTTCTTTTTAAATAATTATTTATTTGTTTCTTTTTTTTTTTTTTTTTTTACGTATTACCAAGACACCTTGACGGTAGGTCGGCCAACCATGGCCTACGAACTGGCAAACACCCACCGTCAACAACCAAGAGAGATTTTTTTATTTTATTTTTTTTTTTTTTTTTTTTTTTTTTTTTTTTTTTTTTTTTTTTTATAGGCAACCACGCTCTGCTACCAATTGAGACCCATCCCCCCCACCAAAGCTGGGAAGCGTGCCAACTGGGGGATGGCTCAAAACGAGTAAAGCGATGGGATCACGGGTGGCAGTTGGAGGGTCCAAAATAACACTCGGCAGCTGAGCAAAACTAGTTTATTACCAAAAAAAAATCAAAATAATTAATTAATCAAAACGGCAGAAGGCCAGGATATAAAATAGGCAGAAGGCCACAATATAAATTTTCACTTAAATAAATAATAACAAACACTAAAATTACCAAGATACTACACAATAATAACAAACGCTATAAATACCACAAACTCTACAAATACCCAAAATTTAACAATTAATCAACTGTATGGCCTATCTGCAGTTTAGCCTGAGACACCCCAAAACGTAAGAAAATATTAAGCCCCAAATAAAAGTGAAAATTTAGAAAACTTTTGGATCACAACATTTAAACCGGCAATTTAGCCCGAATCCCTTGCTTCCACCGGGCCAGGGAGTAAGCCGGAATCCCTGGGCAGCTCCGAATTAAAAGTTAAGCAAAAGAACAATAATCCCCTTTTGGTGAAAGTTTAAAAATTAAATAATTTAAAAGAAAATATAACACGGTACCGTCGAGTAAAAATTCACTTCAAAACCCCCCCCCCTAATACACTTAACAAAAAATAAATAACAATAACTAGGCCTAAGCAATTAAATAAATAATAACAGGATTTAACAATGGGGACCTAACAAATATAAAAATCTAAACAAATGTAACAAGAAAATAAACTAATTAAAAATAAATAACAATAAATATTAACAGCGAACGTTCTTTGTGTAATTTAAAGTTTTTCTTTCTTTAATAAATAAATATGTCCCCAATGGCTGTGTTGCATTAATCACTGTTCAGTCTTAGGCCTAGGCCACATAAATATATCCATAAACATTTTTTTTCTTCTTTCTATGCACTTGTTTTTTTTTTTCTTTTTTTTTCTTTTAAACGATGCACCAACAAAAACCCCCCCCCCCCAGCTCAGCCGCCGGGAAAATAAGATGGAAAGCACTGACCTGAGGACAGAAGACTCATACCCAAAGATGTAGGTGGGGCAGCAGGGTCACCAATGGCCTCTATACATGGTCCTCAGGCCAGGCTGGCAGTGTGGATGGTAGAACTTTGCCCGGACGACCGGCTGAGGGAAAATGTCCCACTCGAGGACCCTGGACTGTAAGGCACAACACACAGCACATCAAATACAGTCCAGCCATCACAACAAAATATTACACATAACAACTAAAAATATAAGGGTGCCTGATTTAACAAAACTTAACATGAAGAGACAAACTTATACATGATTGGAGGGAGAGATTAACTTTAGGCTATGAAAAATTATGTTGGAAAACAGATTTAAGACAAATTACAAATTAACAAATTATAAAAGAATTAATTACGTATATGGAACTAAAAATGACAAACTGAGAACTAGGCTATTGAAACATGAGCAATCTGTCATAACATGAAAATCAAACTAAAGATAGGCTAGGTATTGTCCATGAACAAAAAGATGGTAAATCGGTAACTGCAACCTAAAAAGGCTCAACAAAACATTATACAGAACTACTATTAAATATGAAACCAGAGATAATAAAGCAATTAAAGTCAAAAAGGTAACAATGAGCACATGGCTCGAACCTAGGTTAAAACATCTAGACAAAGAATATAAATTTAACAAAACTCTGAAAACACAAGTAAGAACGATTAAATATTATTGAAACAAAATATTTTCACCAAAAGGGTGATTAGATATTAAAACTTACAAAATGAACACTTACGTTTTAGTTTGTCTAGCCACTCATAACGAGATTCTGCAGGCAGCACAAGACAACTGACCAGACAGGCCAACCGGACAGAAGCTGCTGGAACACGGAACGAAACGGAACTGGGCCAACGGCTACCAACTACGCGAAACGCAGGGCAAAAACGAATCTCAGGCAGCCTGGCAGACAATGACGAAAAAAAAACGAAACTGTACCGGTCCAAGACCCGGTACAACCCATTCATCTGAAATTTTGCATAGCCATTCGTTGGGTCTCTGGTTAATACATAGGCCTACATGGTTTTAAATTCCATCAGGAAACCACCCCAGGGGTTCAATGCAACCCTCATGGCAAGACCAATTTGACAATGAATTAATTGTTTATAATAGTTTCATTAATCAACTGTTGGAATAAATAAACAATTTACATAGTTCTGAAGTAAATACCGGACCAAATCTAACCACAACCACGGTAACTAGAAAAGACAGTAGATATCACGACGAGGCTGCATAGTAGAATGTGACACGTCACGTGTGAAATCACCTAGTCTGATTATTCCATAAAATACTGGTAATTAAAACTACCAATCGCATGGAAGCAGTCAGCTAAATAGGAGACAAGTTAATTACCACTTATCAGCTGGAATTAACAGTATTTTTGTGTTTGTTGTTGCCATTTCGTCTATGTGACGTCAAAGGAGATGCACATGATACCTACAATTTTCTTTCCTAGGGGTACGTACAGTGACCACAACGTACTTTTCCACTATACAGATGCTGTTGGTACATGTTTTACATTACTGAATGCTATAAGCACAACTTAAATCAACATAAATCCTGTACGAAGGATGGATACTGTGCTAGTACTTTTACTAGCACAGTACTTACTGGCCACAAGCAAAACACACAACAGGAGGCCGAGACCCACGACCCTCTACTGGCTGACTCACACCCAAAGACCTAGCCGGTCGACGGGTGGGGAGAGCACGATGACTCTCAGAATCCCTCCCTTGCTGGTCTGAGAACTGCACGCTGCGCGAAACAATGCACAGCTGATGCAGCTCCCGAAAAGACGAAGGCACACCAGCAAAAACTAATCTGCACCGTTCCTCAGGGAGAAATGCCATCCAGGATGACATGAACGGTGTCAGCTTCAGAAAGTGTGAGGCGCAACGTTTGACGAGCTTCCTTGACTGAAGAGACATAGGCTGCCAGAGACTCGCCCCTACCCTGCGACCGATAAAATCTGTCCATGACCATCCTCTCCCTGAGTCGAATGGGAAGAAACGACGAAAGTAACTCTCGATGGAACGAGTCCACCGAGGCATCACTGGCCAAGACAGAACTCAGCAACTCCCCAACGGGACCTCTGCAATAAGGGAAAATCAGACGAAGCAAGTCCCCAGCCTGCATGCCGGGCATCTCACTAAGTCTGAGAAAGGCCACTAGAAACTTAAGAAGCTCCTCAGGATCCATCCCATCGATCACAGGGAGATTCTGGATCATGGGCGTGAGAGGGTTAGGTAGCTTGTGGTAGCTCAGCTGCAGAAGAGCAGGTGAACGCAAAGGAGCCGAAGCAGAAGGAACGGCAGCTGGAGCCAAACCACAAGCGACCGCAACAGAAACGCCTGCAGGCTCAGAAGGAGCCTCAGGCACAGTGAGAGCCATTGTCTCAGCCTGCGGCCTCGACACAATAGGCGACAGCGAGAAATTAGGCCGCTGACCCAAACCCGTAGGAGTCGTGGAACCAGAGAGTGCCTGAAAAATCTCCTCAAGCCTAGACACACTCTCCAAGATCCACGCCCTATCCGACGGTTCCAACCCCGGTGCCCGGTTGACCATACGTAAGCGAGCCAGCAGATGCCCCAAACGCGCAAGACGGCAGGCCCGGTCACGACCTACTAGAGGTTCCAGCTGCAAATCTTCCAAAACCCCTTCCCAATCTTCCACCTTACGTTTACAAACTAACAACTCCTCACCAACCTCCAGTAGATCAGACCACTCCACCGCCGTACCCGCGGACAACTGCTCCCGCAGCAACCTCCGGAGATTCAAAACATCACCCTCCGGAGTCACCCCACGCGACCTCAACTTGAAAATCAACTCCTCCTTCACTAGGAGGGCAACATTCTGCAGATAGGCCATCGAGAACGCAACAAATCTAAACAATACACAAAAAACGACAACTCCAGGGTCCAAGACGAACAAAACCCTCAGCCTACCGAGCCACTGCCGACCACTCCAATCCACCCATGAAACCCATTCAACAAAGTAACCAAGCGGATTGCCTAAGTTTTTTTTTTTTTTTTTTTTTTTACAGTTAAATTATTTATTTTCTAATTGTTTTTGTTTTTACATAATTATTTATTTGTTTCTTTTTTTTTTTTTTACGTATTACCAAGACCCCTTGACGGTAGGTCGGCCAACCATGACCTACTAACTGGCAAACAATGACACCCACCGTCATCAACCAAGAGTGGATTATTTTTTATTTTTTTTCTTTTTTTTTTTTTTAGGCAACCACGCTCTGCTACCAATTGAGACCCATCCCCCCCACCAAAGCTGGAAAGCGTGCCACCTGGGGGATGGCTCAAAACAAGTCAAGCGACGATGGGATCACGGGTGGCCGTTGGAGGGTCAAAATAAAACTCGGCAGCTGAGCAAACCTACTTTATTACCAAGAAAGCAATTATTAATTAATCAAAAACGGCAGAGGGCCACAATATCAATAGACAGAAGGCCACAACATAAATTCGCACTTAAATAAATAACAAGATAACAAAAATTAACAATATAATACAGACGCTACAAAAACAACAAACCCTACAAATACCCAATATAACAATTACAAACTGTATGGCCTATCTGCAGTTTAGCCTGAGACACCCAAAACGTAAGACAATTTGTTAACAATTTAAAAGTGAACATTTAGAAACAATTTTGATAACCCCAAATAATCCCGGCAATTTAGCCCCACATCCCATGATTCCACCGAGGCCAGGGAGTAAGTCGGAATCCCTGGGCAGCTCCGAATTAGAAGTTAAGCAAAGCACAATAATCCCCTTTTGGTGAGTTTAAAAATTAAACAATTTTAAAAAAAATATAACACGGTACCGTTCGAGTAAAAATTCACTTCAAAACACCCCTAATACACTTAACAAAAAAATATATAAATAACAATCACTAGGCCTAAACATGTAAATAAATAACATATTTAACCATAGGGACCTAACAAATATAAAAATTTGAACAAATGTAACAAGAAAATAAACTAATTAAACTAAACAGATAGGCTAGGTTATTGTCAATTAACAAAAAGATGGTAAATCGGTAACTCCAACTGAAAAAGGCTCAACAAAACATTATACAGAACTACTATTAAATATAACCAGATATAATAAAGCAATTAATGTTAGAAAGGTAACATTGAGCACATGGCTCGAACCTAGGTTAACCAATATCTAGACAAAGTATATAAATTAGACAAAACCCTGAAAACACAAGTAAGCCCGTTGAATATTATTCAAACAAAAGTATTTTCACCAAAAGGGTGATTAGATATTAGAAATTACAAAATGAACACTTACGTTTTAGGAGCCTCTAGCCTCGCATTGTAAGGTCGTTCGGCTGCAGAGAACAATCTAGAAGAATCCAACCGATGACCAACCTGACAGACAAAGGCTGGAACACGGAACGACCGAGTCCGAGCCAACGGCCACCAAAGTAAAGCGAATCGCCGGGCACAAGCGGTCTCAGGCAGCCCGGCAGACAATGACGAAAAAACGAAATGTACCGGTCAAAACGACCCGGTACAGTGTTCTTTAAAACATAAAAGAATACAATTGTCTGTAGGATGCATACTTTTCGAATTATAAGCGAAGTACTGTAAAAAAGTGAAAATTTTGTGGTTTTTAGGCTCTAAAAAAGAAGCACAACCTAGAAACCGTTGCATACTCGGGTACCTGATATTCAGTACCCCCAAAAGGGTTTTAAACGATTTCCAGCTCTCGAGCAAATTTTAGGGGCTAGGTCACTAGTATGCTTAGGCTAATATGAAATACAAAAAAAATACAAAATATGAAAACATTCAACAATACACAGAGTAGGTTATTAAATAAAAAAAAATTTCAGCCTAAAAAACTATGCTTATAGACTACGATTGACTATTAAGCAAGTTACGTCTCCTTAAAAACTATAACACATTTTTAATGTGACTTTCTTTAAGTATTATAGATTAACACATTCGTTGCTGAAAAAATAAGTTAAAAACATGTCAGATACTAAAATAATATTTTGTACCAAAACAATACCTTATATAGTCAGTAAACAGGGTTGATACACCAAATCCAGTTTATGGCCTCAATTCTGGTAGATCAGGGCTTCCGAAGTGATCGTCCGCCGGTGACCGAGCCGCACATCGCAACGAAACCCATGTGCGGCACGAGACGCCTGCCGCAATTAGAACAGTGACAATAGTTATAAACACAACTCGACACATCACAATTATATACACACACTCTACTTACATATATTTACAGCCCATCCATCATCATTTTGTTGTTGCATCATTTGATTTTGGATTGGGTCATCAACTTCACCATCACTGTCGGCAGGTTCATTGACAAAGTCAGGAGCCGAAGATGGCCCAGGAGTTGGTTGAAACATTGCAGAAAAGAATAAAACGCACTATACAAATATATTTACAATATAACACAACACGATACTAATGTTTCACTATTATACACAAAAATAAAATGGTAAAACTCCGATGCAAGCCAACTGACTCAAAATGGCGCGATCCACAAACGGCGAACACCGAAACGTGACGCGAGACACAGGCAACAATGCAGCGCAAATCCGACCGTTATAAGGCAAGTGGCTAGACCACACTGAATTCCACAAACAAGCATTGCTCCGTTAACCGCCGGCAACAGATCCGCTGCGCGCGCAGGCTCGCTAACCCCCGCCAACTGGCTCAAAATGGCGCGATCCACGAACGAAGAACAAGGAAATGTGACGCGAGAAACAGGCTATAATGCGGCGCAAATCCGACCCTTCTAAGCCAAAGGGCTAGGCGACACTGAAGCCTACAAGCCAGTATTGATCCGTCCACCGCCGGCGACCGATCCGCTGTGCACGCAAGCACTGCTATCACCCGCGTGCGTGTGACCCGCACACAATGTGTTAAGAAAACAAAACTAGTTGTAATTGTAGACCTAGGTAGTAATTAACACCTAAAGATGACAGGAGTTTTTATACTTGCAAAATGTTGTGTTTGGTATTTAAAATACAGTAGACTCTCAGAAATCCGGACTAATGTGGCGGTCGTCCGGTCCGGATTTTTAAAAATCCGGATTTCTCGGAGTTTGTTGAATGCATCGTCAATTTCGGCTTTTAACGGTCAATTATTACAATACGGGTTCATTCAAGGGCAAATATAACATTAAGTGTGGTCGGCACGTAAAGATAAGGCAGTAGGCTAGAGACGGGAGCAGAGGAGTTAGCTTCAAACAAAAATGGGACAAACAATGTCTAATAATTTAGTTAGCCCTTAAGTTCATAATACAGTAGTGTGCTGTAATTAAGTAAAACAGATTTGAGCAAACAGTAAAACAGGACTGAAAAAATCAAGTTTAACAACACAGGACAGTTTGAACAATTTTATTTAAGCATATCGTACACTACTTTATACATTAAAGTAAGAAAATTTACTTTAAATGAACATAAGAAATACAGTCCCAAGTAAATCAAAATTACAAAGAATGACTAATAAATTACAAGAAATGGTAAATAATGCAACTTACAATCAACTTCACATAAAACTTATCTCTTGAAAAAGTCCTTAATTGTCGTCTGCTTAACCGTTTTAGCCTGTTGTCTGGCCGCAATGTCCCTCAGTTTCCTCAAACACATAACGTCGGCTGCAGCTATGCCGTCTAGTTGCATGATGTACTCTAGCGCCCCATCTAGCATATTGAATCCTTCTGAATGAGGGATATTATTCACATGGATTCCGGAGAGTTCTTCTTCTTCTTCTTCCAACGTTTCTTCGTTAACTACCATTTTAACAATGTCGTCGTCTGTAATTTCATCTTCGTCGTCATTGTTCATCCACTCAGCGACGTCATTTTCATTCGCTGCTTCACAGCCGGGGATTTTGTCTAAGAGTGAAACAACATTTTCTTCGTCCGCTTTATTTTCATTTTTGAGCTCCCCTCCATCGACGTCATCGAACTTGTTTCCCTCATGGTCCAGCAGCACTTTCCACGAAGAAACGATTGCGATTGCGGATATTTCGTCCCACCCTTCAGCTACCCACCTAATTACGTCCAACATGTCAACCTTCTTTAATGCACTAACATAATCCTCTTCATTGTCTATTGCCGATATTAAATAACAAAGAAGCCGTCGGCGGTACTTCAACTTCAGTGCCTGAAGGATTCCCTGGTCCATTGGTTGGCAAAGAGCTGTCACGTTCGGAGGCAAAAACACAGCTTTTATATCTCCGTCTTTCAACTCATCAGCCACTGGGTGTGTTGTTGCGTTATCTAGCAAAAGAATGGCTTTTCGTGGCAAGTTGTTTTTAACCAGATGTTTCTCTACCGTCTTAACAAATTCATCAAAGAACCAAGTTTTAAAAATGGAAGAATTCATCCACGCTTTTTGTTGGTTTGTATACCAAAGTGGCAACACATCGGTTTTCTTTAAATTTTTAAAAGCTCTAGGCTTTTTAGATTTCCCAATCAATGTAAGCCCGAGTTTGTGGCTGCCGGTCACATTGCTACAAGCTAGCACAGTTACTCTTTCTTTGCTTTTCTTATAACCCAGGGCTGATGCTTCCTTTTTTGAAGCGAGAGTTTTCGTGGGCAACATTTTATAGTTCAAACCAGTTTCGTCGCAGTTGTACAGCTGGTCGCCGGAAATTCCTTCTTCATCTAAGAGTTTGAAAAGGAAGGTTTTGAATTCAGGAACAGCTTCTTTGTTTGCCGATAAAGCCTCCCCACTTACTGAAAGCTGCCGAACACCATAACGCTTTTTCCATCGGTCAAGCCATCCGTCACTAGCTGTGAATTTACCATCTTCTCCTTCAATTGCACGCTTAAAATGTAACGCCTTTTCTTGAAGCATAGGACCATTGACCGGAACACCTTTACCCCTTAAGTGCTGATGCCACAAAAATAATGCCTCTTCAACTTCTACATGTTTACCTTTGTGCATGGTTTTTCTAACTTTTATGTCACTTCCACTGTCTCGATAGGAACACCACTTTTCGATTTGATCACGATTTTTTTCTCCAGTCCGAAACAGTACTTGTTCCCACTCCTAATTCTAAAGCAATTTTTTTAGCCGATTCACCAGAATCAATACGTTTAATGGCCCGGAGTTTCTCTTCCACCGCCACGAAAACCTTTTTACGTTTTTGACTCATTTCGCTTTAAATACGAGGCAAAAATACTAACAACACAGCAACAAAAAGACTACACACACAAACTACACAGGTCAAACTGACTTCCGCACTGACCAAGCGCTTGCAGTCAACTGAGCGCGGGTGGGCGGGGCCACTAACAGGTGTGACGCAGAGGTCATTGCTCTGGCCCCGCCCCTCTACCGCACAAAATCTTCCACTGCCTCGAACGTGTCACGCAGCTGACTAAGGCGGTAAAACATGGAGTTTTTCTTCATTTTAAGTAAAAAAAAAAAAAAATTCTACACGATCTGTGATCTGGACTACCCGGAGTCCGGACTAGGCCGATCCGGATTTCTAAGAGTGTACTGTATTTCAATAATATGAAAGGTCTAATCATTTTTTACCAATCATGAATAATACAATGCCTACAAATAACTTTGAAACAAAAGAAGAGAAGTAGTTTACTTTTTTAATGATAATGATAGTTTCGTTAGATGAGAAAAGAAAAATAAGGTTTATGTACTTGGAGCTATTGTGATAAGGTCAGATAGAATGAACAAAATTGGGCTGTCAGTTATGTTCAGCTGAATTTTGTCTTGCGGTGAAGGCACCACCTCTGAAATGCTTTGGCTGTCATTAGTTAGTGGTTGTGATGTCACTGGAGAAGATTGAATCTGGCTTGCCAACAGCATGGTACAGAATAGAAGATCTGTCATTGCTCACTGAGCCTGCAAGAAAGTAATATGTTATTCCTGAGAATACAGTTTATTTTTACTAAACACTATCAGTCATACCTCACCATGACATTTAGAGTGTGGATTAACGTCCCATCTGTCTTTTAATTCCCTATTTGTTTTTTTGTTTTAATGCTTTTTTTTTGTCTACATAGAGATAAAATATTAACTATAAAAGATGTCAATAACATATTAGGTTGTATGTAATATAATTATAGCTCCTGTTTACTTGTAAATTTATGGAAATAAATTAAAAACTGTTATATCAAATTAGTTATGTACAATGCATAAATATTGATACTTTAGAGAAATTCTACTCACAGTAAAGATATGTTTCAACAAAAATAAATCAGTAACAGTTCTTTTTGATTAACTATCTTTTTGATTACATCTTTCTCAAACATTTTTTTTAGAATGTTCTGGCAAACACAGTTATGTTATTTGTCACAAGTAGTTTTCCTTATTTCATTGTCTTCTAATTTGTGAATTGTACTCAGACAAATCTCTATATTTCCTACTTATAGCTTTATTAATGGCTCTTTCCACTCTGAAACTGCTAAAAAAGTGTACTCTTATAATAACTTTCTGTTCCATTCAACCACATATACAACTAACTGTTCACGCTAACCATCAGACATTTTACTAAGAACCTCAGTAGCATCATTTAGAACAAAAATTATTTACATTGTAGAACTACTGTACACATACACGAAACTATAATCAAATAAAAATTAATTGGTATCAAGAACACTTATCGTTGGTCGTGTAGGATAGTAGTTAAATTCCAGCTTCATAAGCTAAAGTTTCTCAGTTTGATCCCAATCAGAATCATAACAAATGTTGAAAGGAATCAGCTAATAACCACTGGCTGTTTATTTGTCATTGGGCTATTAATAAATGACACTTTCAAAGGAATACAGTAGTAATGAAAGGAAAGGAAAGTAGCATACCTGATAAACTTGGTAGACTGGTACTCTGTAGAAAGAGATACAATTACATCACAAATAATTGGATAATGAAATATTTTGGGGCCACTCGCCCCTTCTTCAGTCACTAAACAACAAGTCTACCACTGGTACACTTTCTACTTGGTAGACTGGTACACTTTCTACTTGGTAGACCGGTACACTTTCTACAGTGTACCAGTCTACCAAGTTTTATCAGGTATGCTGCTTTCCTTTCATTACTACTGAACTCCTAGGCCTAGTGCCCCAAATGTAACTTTCTAAGAAATAGCTAGCCTTAGATTGTAACAATGACTACATCCACTCATCACAATCATTCAAAATCCATATTCCTACATTTCTGATGATCAGCGTCTTATGAATAAATAAATGAATAGTAAACTATCCCAGTTCAGCTGAACTTTCATCAAATGGCAGTAGGAGATAAAACAACAACACCAACAAATAGGAGATAAAAAACTGAAACTGAACTTCTGAGATTTATTTATTTTCTAACAGAAAGCCATTACACCAGTTACAACATCAAATTATATAAAAAATATGTACATGATGATAAAATATAACATTTTCATAATATAACATTGATAATATAATATAACATGCTAATAATATATATAGACTGCAGTGAATAGTATGTGATACACAGAGAAAAAACTGTATAAATATATAATAATAACAATACAATTAATAATTTTAGCAATACTAACTAATAAGTAACAGCAACCATAATATAAATATAAACAATAACAACAAGATAAATATGACTAACTGCCTACATAATCTAGGCGTTAGTTAGTTCTGGACACAGTCAGAGACACGTAATGGTTGCTCACGCTTGAACCATTGGAAGCTGTGAGCAAAGAAATCAAAATGTACTGGAAGGATGTTTTCTAAATTTTGCATTATACGAGGCGTGTTTTTAAAGTAAGTACCGTTTTTAAATTACGCTGCCGCAGCGCTGCGGTCGCCGTTTAGCGCATGCACGCCGTGTAGCCACTTCTGTTGGGAAGCCACAGACGCCATTACGGAACCATCCGATCGAGTCTACATCTGTTTGCGTGATTTTAAAATGACTCCACCTATTGAGAATCCCGCCGACTGTAAAGTGCGTGCTGTAATGCGGTTTCTCTGTGCTCAAGGCTTCAAAGCAGTTGACATTCATCACCAAATCAGTGAAGTGTATGGTGAAAACATTATGAGTGATGGAATGGTTCGGAAATGGGTTAGGGCCTTTAAAGATGGCCGTACAAACCTTCATGATGAGGAACGAAGTGGGCGACCTTCAGTCATTACCCACTTCGTTCCTCATCATGAAAGTTTGTACGGCCATCTTTAAAGGCCCTAACCCATTTCCGAACCATTCCATCACTCATAATGTTTTCACCATACACTTCACTGATTTGGTGATGAATGTCAACTGCTTTGAAGCCTTGAACACAGAGAAACCGTATTACAGCACGCACTTTGCAGTCGGCGGGATTCTCAATAGGTGGAGTCATTTTAAAGTCACGCAAACAGATGTAGACTCGTCGGATGGTTCCGTAATGGCGTCTGTTGCTTCCCAACAGATGTGGCTACACGGTGCGCATGCGCTAAACGGCGACCGCAGCGCTGCGGCGGCGTAATTTAAAAACGGTACTTACTTTAAAAACACGCCTCGTAATAAGTGGGCTGTTCATGGCATAGTTGGATGCCACCTAGAATCTAGCGAACAGTCTTGCAACTTGGTGCTCTAGGCACCTTGAAGGAAATCCTTCTAAGAAGCTCTGGACAGTCTAGTCCAGTGTTGAGCAGACAATGAAAAATGAGAATATCGTGCTGAGAGCGACGAGATTCCAGTGGCACTCTGCCCAGGAGTGTTGTAATCTCTACAGGAACAGTATAGAAATTGTAACCAAGCTGAAGCCCAACAATTTGAATAATGTGTCGCTGCACACCTTCGATTTTCTTGTTCAGATGCTGCTGATGGGGTACCCAGACAACAGCAATATTCCAGATGAGGTCTGACAAGAGTGAAGTCGAGAATCTTCAAAATATTGATGTTGGAAATAAAGCTTCTCATTCTGCAGTTCAGCCCATGATTTTGGATAGCTCTGTTGGAAACAGCATACACATGATCATCCCATGTTAATGAAGAAGGGAACATTACTCCAAGGTCTCTCACCACATTGACCCTCTTGTGCAAAGTATCATTTATTAAATATTATAATATTATATTATAAATAATCATATATTAAAGGTGAGATGATTCTGTGAAATGTGGTTCAGGTGCATTTTTCTGTATTCAGTGACATTTTGTTAATCAGACATCATCTCAAAATCTCGTGGAGACTGTCCTGAAGTAAGAGACAATGCTGAAAGAATGAGACCTGAATTTATAGCTTCAAGTCACCTGCAAAAAGAAGTTGACTATATTTGAGACCAATTGTAATGTCATTGACTAATATATTGAAATGAATGGGACCCTGGTTAAATCCCTGCGGCACTCCAGAAGTGGTTACAAACTCCTGAGATGTCGCATAATGGTATTGAACATGCAGATTTCTATTGGAAATATAACTGGAATACCACTTTAAAAAATACCATCAAATCCAATAGCCCTCATCTTTATGGCTGACTTTGTCAAATGTCTTGGAGAAATCCTGCATGACTGAGTCAATTTGTTTATGTCCACCGAAAGCTTCAATTACATCCGATTCAAGCACAAGCAGATTTGTGGTAGCTGATCTTTCAACCATAAAACCATGCTGGCAAGAAGAAAGAGAACATCCAATATTGCATCCAATATTGAATGGTTAGTGATTTTGGAGAAAACTAAACATTCAAATAATTTAGCAAGGACAGAGAGTTTAGCTATCAGTTGATAATTCCTAACATCGTTTCGTGGGCTATTTTTATGGATAGGAATTATGAAGCTTCTCTTAAAGGCATCTGGGAAAACTCCCAAAGAGATAGATTTATTTAACAGGGTTGTTCCAAAATTCGGCAACAATACTTCACAACTGATGGAGGAGTAGAGTCGGGACCACGTCCCTTGGATATGTCAAGTTGCAAGACAATCCAGCCACTGACACAGAACAAGCAGACATATTGAGGAGTGAGGATGACAACACTTCAGGTACATTGTCCTCGTAGTTACTGTAGACTGACAAGAAAAAGTTTTCATTGGGTTTGGAATGAAGATTTTTCTAGTCTGAGAATCAATTTGGTAGTTGATGAAAACGTTGAGAGCTGGATGATGCTTATCCTCAATAGTTAGGGGCTCCAGTTTTCGAAATGTCAGGGAAGGTGGTAAAAACTAAGTCTAACTTGCCTTTATGGTTGCAAACAAGATTAACTCGAGAGAGTCCATGCATAGATGCCATATTAGTGAAAGTATAGAGTACACCATTATCAGCTGTGTCAGACCAGTCTGTACACGGAACATTAAAATCTCCCGATATGAGCACATGTTGAGAATTGTCCAGTAGATAAGATCTCATCTACTTTCTCTCCAAAATAATCATAAGACCATAGACAACTGCCCAGTTGGTATATAAACTCCACATATAAGTGCTTGTTCTCCATTATTTAAGGTAAAGGATGTAAATAAAGCCTCAAGAGTATTATCACATTTATAAGGGAGGTCCGCAGTGACCTAGAAACAGCAACCAATAGTCCACCTCCACTATGTTTTTTGTCAAAAGATAGATCCTGATCTTTGTGAAGAGTCAAATAGAAGGTAGTGATGTGCTCAAGGTCAAGAAAAACAAATTGCCCCCTCCCCCATCGCCCAACCACTGGAACATCAGTTTTTTAAAAAATTTAATTACTTTTATGCTAAATAATTATCATCCCGTCTATTTTGTTGGTGGTTCAACTGTTTCAAGACTTTTTATCCAGTAAAACTCTCTCATTATTACTCATAAATTCATGAAGTATGATTTTTGTGTAAAACCTTTTACTGTACAGGTATATTTTTAAAATTTGTTCCTATATTCACTGCCTTCTATTTACAGTATAATCATAAAATCCTAAGCTCATTTTAACCCTAGATTGTGAGGAACGATATAATTTACGTTTTTCACAATTTCCCTTCTAAAAGCGAGGAACAGCATAATTTATGCTGTTACGTTAAAATCAATAAAACATATGTTTATCATCAAGCAATCACGATAAAGTTGGTACCAATCGAGGTAGAATGTTCTGTTCTATACATTTCAGATTTTGTAATAATTTTGTATGCAATTTTATAACCATAGGAAATAAAATTAAAACGTCAAAAATGAAACTCCTGCTCAATTCCCATCTGGCGGAGGTCGAGAGTGAGAAAAATGACTGATGTTTGTCGCATGACTGAAGAATAACCAAAAGACGGAATAAGGCGTACTAAATGTCATTCGGCAGATAATGAAATACTCTATCCAACAAAACAAATTTCAATGTTTTAGCTGCATTGAGTATTTTACAAAAAATGTTGTATACTCTTGTTTGCGTGTTTTACAAAAGCGAGGAAAGTCATAATTTATGCTGTTGACAAAAAGTCGTTCAAACTTTATTTTTGGCTATAATCTAACAATTCTTGTATATTTCGATTCAGGAATATGTCATATATAAAGTTTTAGTACCTACAAAAATCCTAAAAACTATTTTATATTTTGTGTTATGATTATAATGTGCACAATTTTTCAATTGCCGTTTACACAATTTGCACACACTTTTGGTGTTTTTGACCATTTACTTTTTAATCAAATAATAAACATCATGACTGTAAATACAAAATTACAAGAAATATTTGTTCCTGTGAAAGTACTGTTTTTATTTTACAGCTAAAATCAATTTTGTAATAATATGGTTTTTGTAGAGTGCAAATTTTATTTGGGAGTGTTACAAGTTTCATACTTTTTGGAATATTTTCATATACAGTAGAACTTGGATAATTCGAACCTGAAGGGACCAATGCGAAAATTCGAATTATCCAATATTATCAGGTTCCATGTTGGAGGTTTGCCTAGAACTCTGGCAGCAACTGATGGGTCAGTAAAAAATTCTCTCTGTTTATATGCTGATGACGTTAGCCTAACTGCATCTAGCACAACTTTAAACACAGCACTAAATTCAATTAACGATAATATAAATAACATAAACTACTTTCTCTCCAATCTAAATCTTCTTCTAAATTCAAACAAGACCACTTACATGAAATTCAGCTGCAAAAATTCTAAAAATAATCAGTTGAATAATGAGATAAACATAGATTTTGTCAATGATACTAACTTCCTAGGCATTAACATAGACAGAAACTTAAATTGGTCAAGTCACGTTAACAAAGTTTGCCATAGATTGAGCTCTGGTATTTTTGTTATAAAACAATTAAGGCTATTTTGTGAACTACAAACCTTGAAATCTGTTTATTTTTCCCTAATTCATTCCCATATCAGTTATGGAATAGAAATATATGGAGCAACTTCTATTGTAAATCTAAACAAAATTCTTCACTTCCAGAAAGTTGCAATAAGACTTATGTTAAATCTGAAAATTAACGACCATTGTAAAGAGCACTTTGTGAGTTCTGGCATATTGACTGTTTATGGTATCTACATATATAGAACCATAATGCTCATAAAAACTAATGAGAATACTATACCCAGACAGCAAGATTCCCATCACTATAATACGAGAAACAAAGGGAACTTCAAAATTAATAGTCATAACAAAGAAGTGTATAAAAAGAACCCAAAGTATGCTGGAATAAAATTTTTAAATAACCTCCCAATTGATATAAAACATGAATTATCTCTTAAAGTTTTTAAAAGAAAATTAAAAGATTTCTTAGTAAGTAAATCTTTATACAATTTTGAAGAGTACTTCAAATTGTAGTGTTAACTGTAGTTGTAAATTATCTATCTTGTTTTGTTAAAATCGTTTTTATGTTTTAAATACGAGTATCAAAATACATCATGTAAATTTACATTGTATTAACTAGGTTAAAGATTAGGATAGTAAGTTACGTCATGACACAATTCATTTGTATATTTTGTACAATACTGAATAAAGACATTTATCTATCTATCTTATCTATCTATCTATCTATCTATCTAATACTTCAAATTAACCAAGTTGTATTTTTTATGTTCCTAAAAGGCTTAAAATAATACCGACAAATTACTTTTCTAATATAAAATTTTATGTATTCATTTAAAGTTCACTACATATATTAAACATAACTATAGAGGCATACAGTATGTAAAAATTACAATAATGAAGGTTTAACGATCGCAACATAATGGCGGGGCGCGCCGAGGGGAGGGGAAGAGACGGATTAGGAATTCCCAGAAGGTGATTGCCTGCCGACACACTGACCAAACAATGCAAACCTCAAACGGAACCTTGTTTACAGTACATTAGTCAATGTTTCACTTTTACCGTTGATGTAAAAACTTCGAATTAAAGAGATTTAACTTCGAATTATCCATGATTATTTTACATTGGTAATATTACAATGTTCAAGGGACCAACCCAAAACTTCGAATTAAAGGCAATTTCGAATTAAAGAAGTTCTAATTATCCAAGTTCTACTGTATTTTATATTTTCTTGTAGCTAATAGATTGTATTAATAAAGTACATGTAGCACAAAATTATAAAAAATTATGCATTGGATTGTTATATAGTTTTTCACAGGAACTTTTTGTTTCTGTGGTAACATTTTTACTTTTCCCAATAAACAAAAAATATAAAAATAAGTTTAGGGTACTATATAATTATTCCTAAACAACCTTTTCTGTACTATTCAATGCTGATTTTTTTTATTTTTTTCGTGTACTATTTGATTACCTACAATGTCGGTACTTGTGACGCAGTGCTGTGACCTAGCTACTTGGAGACAAAGTGTTTGGGAGATTGTAGGCGATAGATTCCATGCTCGGTCCTCTTATTACCAACACAGCGTTCACTCAATGGTTTCCATCGACGTGGACACTACTAGAGAAGTCTGGGGTGTACATGTTGGATGTTAGGCAAGGTTCAGATGTTGTGTAGGGAAGAGAATTGAGTGTCAGACTTGTCAGAGTCAGAAAATCAGACTAACACTACGTAGTTTGGATTCCGCGTAAAGCTGTAGGTACCATAGTTGCCCTAGCTATTGGGCAATTAATAAATAGTCCTTTTTGAGCTAAGTCGAACTCAGATAGTAACAATGACTACACTCGTTCATCTTCACTCGTAACACTCATTCACTGCTCATATTCGCCCATATCTCTACGATCAGCATCTTAGAAATGAATAATAATGATCATACTGTAACTTTGAACATTTTTTTTTCGTTTTTGTGTTTATATAAAACAAAAATTCCAAAAAAACCTTGTAGTTTATCTAAAATGTAACAACATATTATTATAGTGCACCTCATTCTAAACCATTTGGCTATCTTGGAATTATTTACACAATTATTTTAGTTTTCCTAAGGAAGATTATGTTTTATAAATTTCCTTACAATATTTTCAAATATTTCCATTTCTTTTTAAAATAACTATTTACTAAATTGGTATGTGAGTTTTGATAGTAGTATGTGAATTTACACTTCTTGAGAAGAAAAACAATATGCTAAAATGTACATTTGAAGTACATGTAGTATTTTTATGATTTTTACAAAAAGGGCTTGCAAAGCACTGAAAATGGCACCTAACAGTTGGGAGTATAACATTGCTCACAATCCATTCACGATCTAGGATTAACTGTTTTTATACTTTTTGTTAAAAAATGTATTTGTGAAGTAAACATCACTTTATACTGTTTGCTTTGTAAAAATATTACCTGTCTTGTAAAATGACTAAAATTTACAGACACAACAGTACATATTTTTTTCTTGAAAAATAGTAAAAAAACTCTTTGTGAGTAAACCAAAGATGGCAGTATTTGTCTTATGACTGGATAAGTTGGTAGCACTCTTTATCAAAGAGATAGGACTGGGTCCAAAAAAGACCTGCCCTAGGTAAAATATGGTCGTACGACTATCACCATTCTTATTTCACATTATGAGATTACAGTAAAATTTTACAAAAGGCATACTATACATATACTAGTTTTTTTTCATTGAAAGCTGGCTGAATTGACTGAATTACAGCTCTTAAATAAGTGCATTTTGTATAAATCAAAGTATTTTCAAAATATCACATTGAGATGAAAGCAAAACTTAACTTACGTGTTGAATCACAGAAGTATTTCAGTATGTCTATTGTGTATCAGATCAATTAGTATTTCACCACTCAACCTTCTGTAATTATTAAAGACATAAGGCTCAGTCTTATATGCTTCCTCTGCACTAAATAGTTACTCCATTAATAAAGTTATTGAATCAACAAGAATCGAAAGGAACAAAACATTATGGAAATGTAATGATAGTACACTATAAAACTGTACAATTATAAACATTTTCTATTCTATTGTTATCATTGTTGTACATTTCTTGATTATAAACCACTGGTGAACCATAGAAATTATAACTAATGAATTCATGATCACAAGTCCCAGAAAGGTCATAATTATTTTCTTTTGTTAAGCATTGCACTCGACTAATATTTTTTAAACTGTATATAGCATGCAACTCTAAAATTTCAGATTTTTGACTGATTTGATATTTTTGTTAGCAAAATTCATCTACTATATATATGAAGTAAAATTACTTTTTACAGTTATTGCATTTTAAGAATATTACCATTGACTATAGAAATAGACAGACCAAAGCAATTCATTTTCTGTAAATGTGCGCCTGTGCTGCTACCTAACAGTGAATGGTTTCACATAAGCATTCAGACAACTATTTTGTATACCATTAACTTAGCTATTAGTTACTTCAGCATGTGATAGAGGGAAAAGAGAGGGAGACTGCTGACACCTGTGAAGATAGTAGAAGAACTAATTTAATAGGATAGGCAAACCAGCTTCATAGAACCCGTTTCAGCAGTCTCCATATTTTGTTGTTCTCATCAGCATTGACTGTCCAAAAACCACTTAAATTTGATAGTTAGATAAATGTAGGTCAAGTTGAAGCCAGAGGGTTTGATCACGCCGTAGAGTAAATACATCAATTGTTTTTATAACTATTAGATACACTGTGCTTTATAACAAAAAGCATCTTTATTACATACACATTGTCTGGCTAAAAAGTTACAGACCGGACCGTACTGCTGGACGTCTGTAACTGTAACTGATTTGAGCATGCGCATGAATGGATTTCCCTCTCCAACGGCAGTTGTACATACATGTTAGTAAATCGACATCTCTGATAGAACAAAATCAGCAGTTATTGTTTTCTTCTAAAAATATTTTGTTATTATTTAATCATTGCTTACATTTTTCTTGTGGCAAGTAACCAAATAAGTTATTGTAAAATCACAATATAAAAGAAACTATTAATTTTAATTATTGTTATTACTATATCAATCTTTATTCCATAATTGTATCTTTTTAACTATGTAAACTATGTTGACATATCCACATAAGCAGGGCCGCCCAGAGACTTTTGGTGGCCCCGGGGCAGATTTTACCATGTGGCTCCTTCCTTCACTTCAAAATAAATTTAATTACTCTGATTGTCAATTATACTATAATTGATATTGAAATATCAATATCAATTTTACTTTTAGCACATTCTACGATATTCTTACCATCTCTTTCGTTAGATTACTATTGTAATTAAGATTCTTGTTCATGGACGTTTTCTCAAGGCTAACTGCGAAGCTCCGGTAAGTTTTCTCTAATTGTCATATACTTTTTAAACATTTCCTCAAGTATTACCACTACAATAATATCAATCTCTTATATCAAAACTGTTATTCTTTAATATTAAATAACCAATTCATTTTGTTTTATTAGCCTCCAGAACTGTTATATTATAGAAATAATACTGGTTAAATTACCTTTTTTCTGTCAACAGTTCTTCAAACATAATCTGCTATGTACATTTCGAAGCATGAAGCTTCATCATCAGGCTTTTCAAAAACGTCACTATTTACATTAGAACACTAAAAACATTTAAACATATTAAAATAACACATTTGCACACATTGAGTTGGTGTCTATCCCGGCCGGCAAATGTGTTATTTTAATATGTTTAAATGTTTTTAATGTTTTTAGTGTTCTAATGTAAATAGTGACGTTTTTGAAAAGCCTGATGATGAAGCTTTATGCTTCGAAATGTACATAGCAGATTATGTTTGAAGAACTGTTGACAGAAAAAAAAGGTAATTTAACCAGTATTATTTCTATTAAATAATTAATAACGAACCAAGCAATGCCACAGTCAGTTGCATAGGCAGTTGCATAGTTGGGCGCAGCAGCTCTTCGATTGCCAGTTGAGGAGCCATCCTCGCCAATGATATTAGCTGTGGGTGAGGGAGGGAGGGGCCAATAAATTTGTATAGGCCACTTGGCTTCGCTTGCTAAAGAGCAAGTGGCCGAATGTTCACGAAGTAAAATAATTTGGCGAGCGCGAACATCTAGTGCTTTAAAAACAGTCAACTGAGAGTTGAGGTTATGTTATTGTTTTCAAAACAGGTTGTAGACCACTGGGTACGTAGCTTATTGATGTTGGACATTAAAACATCTAGTTTATATTCGTGATTTTAGTTTGTCTTTGTGCTAAACTTTAAAACTATTCAATTTTTATTTCACAGGCATAAAAGTCATTTTGTACCAACTCAATTTTCTCAGCATAAAACATAGTAAAATTTATGTCTGTCAAATTGGATACTATATCATTGATGTACATCACAGTGTACACGTCCGTACAGTGACAGTGGTATTGACAGACCCACACACCCATTCACGAACAGTAGTATTGACCCTCCCGCTCAACAATACACGTACAGTGATTCAATCGTAGTTAATTTCACTTATCACGCAACAAACAATTTAATAAATACTGTATTAATGATTGTCAAAAATATAAATGGCTTACTCGTTCTCAGTGACAGTAAAAAATTATGAAAACTATTTTGATTGGTCGTAGATTTGTTATGTTAATGAATGACAACATTAATCAATTATGCTATTTGTTTGGGAACAACCTGTACGTGGGCATAATTGGTTTTTAATCAAGAACTACTCTACTGAATATGTTGAGAATGCACCCTGTTCCTGTTACAGTTTCAGGGTAAATTAAACCAGACAATAAAAGAATTACAACAAATTAAATGTCACAAAATAAATATTATTCAAAAGGAGTTGTACAAATCTGAACAATGATGAAGCTGTTTTATCTATTAACGGCGTACTTAAGAGCTCCTCTTTTCATTAAGACCTATGTCATAATATATTGGTAAAATGTCTTTACGAACATCCATGTCATAATAACTAGTAAATTTAAAATATCAAACGAAACATACAGTAGATAGAAAGTAAAAAAAATTGCATGTACAGTATACTCTGGTTAACCGGTTAAATATGATGGAAGATGAATCTGGATAGTACAGAACGTAACAAAATTATAATTTTTAGACAAGATTATGTCACTCAATTCCTCCCGCGATAGCGTAGGGCAAGTTGAATGTAATGCATCATACGCACATATTGTTGCACATCCAGTAAGCGGTGATGCATATTTACCAGATTTAAGTACCTAGAAATCTACTCTAATTTAGTGGTTTCATCGTTAATTTATTTTTTTTATACTGTAAAAATATATAATTTACTTTGCAGTATATTACAATACTATATTGAAACATTTATAGTCTATTTTTATTGATTTCAATAAAACGTTACCATAAATTACTGGGCCTAAACTTTAGCTTTTTGTTCTCTCAAAATCTTTAAATGGAATATGAATCATAGCAAATTAAATTATTTGATAATTATAGTAGTTTACTAGGAAATCCAAAAGAACGCATTAAATTACAGAAATATTACTCTATAAAATACAACAATAACAAAATATTTCTTTACAGGACGACAGTAATCAAACAGACTAATGATTGACGATGTCCCCGATCTAGCCTTCATGACAATTAATTGAACTCTTCCAGCCACGTTTTACAACATCGTATATTTTGCCTGCGGGTTTTTTGGGGTGCAAAACACAGTTACTACTGAAATATGACTACTATTTCTTCAATTTAGTGCATATATTGAAAAATTAGCTGATCAGTGCCGGGAAAGAGTGCAACGTTACCACGTTCGAACGGATTGCTGCCGCCTACTACCAGCTTTGAAACCAAGTTTGTAAGAACCTTTTCTCATAAAGACTTTTCGACATTTTTAAAATGACAGATTTAAAATGTTTTTACTGTAATTTTGTTTGCTTATTTAATTGTGTTGTTCATTTTTTTATTACAATTTATTGATTTGCATACTTTAGGCCGCAGGTTACTGATCACTCGTTTTCACATTATGTAGATCTATTATTTTGCTACGATGAGTCAAGGGATTTTCGAAACACTAAATCAAGATTATTTATCTACATAAACAGAATTTGTGAAAAAATACAAAATAATAATGATAAAAGCTTAATCAACAAACCAATACAAATCAATTCGCAATTGCTGTATTATCTTAAGTTTATAATAGTAATATATAATTTTTATAATATAATAATACTATTTTTAATAATAGTAATATATAATAAAGTTTATAATAGTAATACTAATGGTTTTGTAAGGATAATAACGTGACCAAGCGATTGATTTTCCTACCACTAAAAGCCAAGATAGAGTTGAATTTAGGACAATTATTATAACAATTTTGTTTGAAGTAGTATATACTTTTGAAATTAAAGTTAAAAAATAAAACATACAGAAACGTTCTTGTCCACCTTGTATTAAACACGTCAAAAACTTTGAGTAATACAAATGTAAAGTTAGTGGGTCTTTTGACATATTTTATATAAATAGTGTACGAAAACAGGACATCTCATAGAGGTGGCCCACTGTACACACCACTCAAGTATATTTATATGTTCGCAAACTGGAATTTATATTTTGGTGTGTTCACAAGCTGCATGCCTTTACACTTGTTCGCAAACAAGACAACTGGCGAGGAATACAGTTGCAGTCACGCACGTTGGTGTACAGAGCATGTGGTGACAGAGCGTATGCTGTCACACTACTATGTCGACCGCTGACAAACTTCAAAGACCAATGTACAACTTGCTCCAAAAGGCTTCCTGGTTGCTATAAAACCAATGGTTTAGTTTAAACGTTTTAAAACTAAAACTGGAAGACTTATCTGGCCTAATATCACTTTTGATACAGGCCTGAATCGTTTCTTATCTAGTAGATTATTAAGCATTTTCTTTTTTGTTGCATGAAATGTGGCCCCCTGTGAACTAAGTCTGTGTAGCCCCGGGGCAATTTGCCCCTTTTGCCCCCCCCCCTCTGGGCGGCCCTGCACATAAGTACTATCCAGCAAACTATATAAATATAGCAGCCAACCTAAATCATCTAAGTCTAAATTTTGAACAGACTGTACACAATAGACATATGAGAAGTATGGAGGGGAATATTCATTATCTTGCTTGCATTACCTCTCCTACACACCTAGCACCATGGCCCAGTCTGTACTAGATTAGTGGTTTGATTATGTTTTTTAACAACTTAAATATATCCCTTAACCCATCTCAATCGAGACGAATAAAACATCACGTCCTTATTTAATTTATAACTTCACTGTTTGTGGTTATATCATGATGTATTTTATATAGTACTACTCCCAATGAATCGAAGCTTTGAATGAGCATAGTTTCGATATACCAACCAATCAAAAACTAACAGTATTGAAACGAATACAGCAGGTGATTTTTCGCATGTGTTGTGATTTGTCTTGCGTTGTCATCACAGTTACTTATAGTTTTAAATGTTTTGAAACAAATTAACAGTGTTTGGTATCATTGGAAGCACAATTATATTGAGAACATTTTGGCTATCTCCAAATTTGCATTCTGATGTCTCGGTTATATTTATAATTATGTGTACCATTTGATTGTAATGCTCTAGGAATGTGAAAAACTGGCTAAACCATTGTTTTTATGATTCTCCGTCACATTGTCCGTTTTATGATGTCGTATGATCTCCGTCAGCATTTTTGGAACTCAGTGTGAGCGTAACTTTTGGTACTTCAAATTTTGTGTCACAATTTCATAAATCACACTTTGTGACACATGAGGAATTGTGAAGCGTCTTTTCTCCTTGACTCTTTCATCAATTTTTTGCACCAAGTCATCAGTAATGAGTGAAGTTTGTCTACTTCGTTCCTCACCATGAACATTCTATTGCCCATTTAAGTACTATTACATTACTCTTAAAACTTAAGTTTTCTCGATAAACTAAACAGATCTCACAGTGAATGCCAGCTGCTTTCAGGCCTTTAGAATTAAGAAAATGTATAACATTGCATACTTCACAGTCAGCATCATTTTCACTCAGAAGATAATGCAACCTTAAATACTGTCAAATATATCCATGAAGGTGGCTGGGGCTTGCCAACAGTTAGTGCTACACAGTGTGTATGCGTCAAACACCAACTGCAGCACTACAACGGCAGAATTTCAAAACTATACTTATTTTAAAAACATGCCTCATAATATTTAGTTTTTAAAAATTACATAACTAAACCAGATATTTTGTGTCAAAAGAAAAATAACTCAGTTATATCGCACACGAACACCCATTACTTTTAAACCTGACAAAAAGTGTAACCATTTATATCTATCATCTAAGAGCTATGCATAAACTGTTTCCAAATCAGTAGATATGTACTTAAGATACATTAATACTCATTTATATCAGTTTATATATGATAGTTGTCCATTAATTAAGATCTCCAATGAGCTCCTGTTGGGACAGAGAGAGCTAGCGTAAATCTGACAACAGCATGTTGTTCTTTGCTTCCCCTACCACTATTCTAGTCAGTCCCCTACTCTCTGTGACACTCCAGTCTAATCTCAGCAGCCCTTAATGATGGTAGAGAAAATGACGCTCCTGCCAAGTGTGAATTGCGGTCTGTGATTGGATTTCTGTGGTATAAGGGGTCAACCATTTTTTAAATCCATCTCCAGTTGACCTATGGGTATGGAGAAACAGTGTACATACAAAAAAAATGTGTAAATGGTGTAGGAAGTTTACAGAAGGCTGACCATCAGTTTTGGAGACAAGACTGAAACGAAAGTTGAGAAACATTTTGCTAGTGGATCGGCGTATGACTGTTTGAAAAATTTTCGAACATATAGAGGACATATCTAAGACTGCCTTGGGCAAGATTTTGTTGAGCTATACAAGAAAATAGGAACGGTTGTCATTCGTTTGCTCCATAACAATGCCTGACCTCATGTCATCCAAACATGATGAATTTCATCGTTAAAGTTGGGTACTAAATCATTGACCATCTTCCATACAGCCCTAATTTGGCCCCCAGTTACTCATTTGTTTCCTAACTTGAAACAACACTTAAAGGAAAATGGAATTCTCAAGCGATCAAGTTCTGAAGGTAGCTGTCAATTCCTTACTGTGCAAGTCGGCAGTAGAGTGGTATGACTCGGTTAGGAAAAACTTCTTTAGCGACTCCAAAAGTGCATTGATCATGACGTTAACAATGTTGAAAATATCTAAATGTCCAATATTTCAGAATCTGTAGTCGGTTTTGCAATAAAATTATGTTTACTATGTGAAAAAGCATTTGAGACCTAAATGTACGAACAACATTCGTATGTCAAGCCTAATGTATAGCATTATTATTTTAGTGTTAAATTATTTGTTTTTAATCTTGTAAATTAAATTTGTATCCCAATTGATTACATTTTGTTGGTATATATTTTTATATTTCATGTTTTAATTGATTGTTAACAGCAATGGAGGCTGTTTCCTCACTTGGCAGCAGCTTTTGCTATCAAGAACTTCAGTGATCACTTATGTAAAAGATTTTTAGAGTTCCAGATCCAAGCAATCTTGTATCAGAAGAAAGATGAGGCTGTAAGTAATTAATTCATATAGCACTACTATTATCATTAATGTAAATCCATGACTTTCCATATTTTCTTGAAGAGAGCTTTACAAAAAAAGAAAAATCGACGACTTTCTGTTAAGGCTTGGTAACATAATTGAAAATTTTCAACAACTGAGAAAAGTTCCAGAGATAATACACAATTTCTAATGTCATTGGCAACTGTTGTTATTCAGCAGCGTTATGTAACCAATGAATACACATCTATAAGAAGCAAAAAGAGATAGGGAAATAGTCAGACCTCCTGTAGCAGATGAAACAAGCTTAGAGCGGCTGCCAATATGTAGCACTGCTTGTCCACCATTTCCTGTCTCTCTTATTCTCATGGCAATTTGTAATCTTCTCTCTCTCTCTCTCTCTCTCTCTCTCTCTCTCTCTCTCTCTCTCTCTCTCTCTCTCTCTCTCTCTCTCTCTCTCTCTCTCTCTCTCTCTCTCTCCCTCCCTCCCTCTCCCTCCCTCCGTCCGTCCGTCTGTCTGTCTGTCTGTAGGCTGTTGCTCACAAGCTCGAGCATTCATAAAATTTGATCCTTTTTCCCCAAAATACAAGATTATTTTAAAAGTTTTTAAAATAAATAATATATTCTTCCCCTATTAGAAAACAAACAATAACTTTATTTTTTTTTTAATGCATTAAAGTGAAAGAAAATAAATTGGAGGTGGGGGTTGTTGACAGCGTTAGAAAATTTTTTAGGGGGTTTAGTATTACCAATACAGGTCCGTTACACAGGGGAGAGAGGGGGTCTGAAAAGGCTGATTGTAGTGTTACGTAATTTAGGGATGGCCCTACAGTACATAAACATCTTATATGTACAGTAATAAAAATCTTAATCAGTCGAAGTTCATGAAAACATTTTATGTGACTTTCAAAAGTTTTCCTAAATAGGTGCATCTATGTCATATCAACATAATAAAATGGGTCCTATTCTTTAAAATCTGTTTCATCTGCTGTGGATAGATATGAAATAACTGATTTTTTATATAAATAAAGTTATTAACCAAAACTAGAATATAGTGGTAATCTTTCTAGTGCATATTATAGACTTATCTAGATGTAATATTTTGTTCACTATTAGTTAATTTCCTGTTAAAAATTAAAATCACTTACAAAATGTTTATTATAGTTCTATAGCTTAAACTTTCATTGGATAAAAAGCATGTTCAAAAAAATATTTAGAATTTAAGTAATTTTCATCAGTTTTCTTAGTACCTCCACTTGTACTGAATTTGCATGCTGTCATTTATGTCTTTAAGTTACAATTCATCTACAAATTATTTTTTTATATTTTTTGTAGGTTTTTTATATAAATAACTTTTATAAAAAAAACCACACCAATTTTAATCATTATGAGAATAATATATCAAATTGAAAAATTATGTTCTAAACTACAGCTCTCAATTCAAACATGTTTGACATTCAGTCGCAAATTTCCAGTTCCAGTATAAATAATTTTACTTTGAAACATTCTAGTCAGGTATTGCATTATAAAGTACTGGTAAACTGTGATATTATTCAGTGTGCATTGTGGTTGTGTGCAGGCAGGAACAGAGTTCCATATAGTATCCAGTGCCGCTAAGCCAATAGCGGGTTGGGTGGCAAGAGATGCTATCCAGGAGTGCCGGGAGTGTTGCGGAGGTCATGGTTACTTAAAGTGTGAGTTATTGTTTATTAATTTACTTGGATAAACAATAAAATATAAAAGCACATATTTCCTCTGCTGCTGCTCTGCTGGAAGAGATACATACATATCTCTTCCATTCCAGCTACTGCTGGGTCTGGATGCTCACTAAGCCTCCAACAGGAACAATCTTTCCAAATCTCTTATTCTAATACTGCCTGCCACTGTATTCCCCGTCTTTCTACATCTCCTCTTACATTATCGGCCCACTGTCTCCTTGGTCTCCCTCTTGGCTTTCATCCATTTTCCTAGGTAGTCAATCCTCCTCCACTCTTTTAACATGGCCAAACCACCTTAATCTGTCATCTCTAGCCTTCCTCTCAATCTATCATCAACAATGCCCCTTCTCAACCCCTCATTCCTTATCCTATGTCTCCTCATCTTTCCCTTAGTTGCTTTTATGAATCACATGTCACTGGCTTACACTCTGCTCCATTCTTTTTTGTAATGTTCCATGTTTCTGATGTGTGGGTCTGATATTACCTACAGACTCTGATTATACAGGATTTAATAATTTTTAAGCTTAGTTAATACTTTTGCTTTTACCATTCAGCTACAATAAATTATAAAAATGTCCAACTACTGTGATTTTAACTTTAAAGCATTATCGTTGCTCATTAATGATCACTATTGTATCTAATAAACATTTACACAAACAATAAACACTATAAAGTACTTTTCGAAAACACAAATTGGAAACACACTTTATAGAAAATTTGGGACAAAAGGAATAATACATAATACTGTGCAAATTTGATCCATCCTCAACTAAGAATGAGCTTACTCTGATCTATATAACACAGCAGTTAACTGCAGTGATTGTGTTGTGTAATTTCTTTGCAATCAAGTATGACTGTTTGAGCCTATGTGTAATCAATAATTGTGCTTCATTCTTCAATGAGCAGTCTTTCTGGTCTGAAAGTAGTAAATGTGGTCAAAATCAGTCACCATAATATTTTACTTTTTTTGTACTTTTATTAAAAATAAGCTATTCACTTGTTTGTAATAAAGCAGCGTCCACCAAACCGTCAATAACAAACAACTGGTATTAGCAGGCAAATGTTTTGTAGTTCGTGGAGAAATTTCAGACACAACGCTCAGCTCTTGAGTCGGCTAATCTGATTTGACTAGACAATAACACAACTAGGATCCCATGCATGTCACTCAGTTTCTGGTGTTTGACTGTGTGTGAGGTTATTGAAATTTTCTTGGTTAATTTATTGTTCAAATACAATGCTATTTTGAACAATAAATAAAATAATGGAGAGTTCCAGAAAAAATCTTATCAGTTTATGTTAACTAGTCAAAGACATAAACTGTCTCTCTCTACTGAAATATGAGTAATTTTGACTTTTATGGAATTTTTGGATATTTTCGGCTTTTTTTAAAATTATCAACTTGTCAACATTTTTGACTTTATCGAAATTTTTGACTTTATGAAAATGTTTGACTTCACACACACACAAACAAGCACGCACACACACACACACACACACACACACACACACACACACACACTCATGCACACACACACACACACTCATGCACACACACACACACACACTCACTCACTCACTCACTCACGCACACTCACGCACGCGCACACTCACACACTCGCTCACTCACTCGTGCACGCGCACACACGCACACACACACACACACACACACACACACACACACACTACCAGACAAAGACAAAGTAGGAACTCCAACCTACTTTGTAATGCAAAGAGGCCAGCTTGTTTCCTCTTGCCTTGAGCTGTTTGACTCAGCGTTCCATATTTATAGTTCGTATTTATAGTTATAGTTTATATCACCACTGTACGTGTATGGGTGGGCGGGTGGGTCTGTACCACTGTACGTGTGTGGGTGGGCGGGTGGGTCAATACCACTGTACGTGTATGGGTGGGTATTTACTACTGTACGTGTATGGATGGGTGGGTGGGTCATTACCACTGTACGTGTATGGGTGGGCGAGCGGGTCATCACCACTGTACGTGTATGGGTGGGCGAGCGGGTCATCACCACTGTACGTGTATAGGTGGGCGGGTGGGTTATTTACCACCCACCTGTATGGGTCAGTACCGCCCACCCATACAGGCACAGTGGTACTGACCCACTCGCCCACCCATACACGTACAGTGGTGATATAAACTATAACTATAAATATGGAACGCTGAGTCAAACGGCTCAAGGCAAGAGGAAACGAGCTGGCCTCTTTGCATTACAAAATAGGTTGGAGTTCCTACTTTGTAATGCAAGTGTACCAGTCAGGAAGAAAGGAGAGTCTAACATAAATAAAACCCGTTTACTCCAGTATTAAAAAGGTATTGTCTCAGAATTCTTCCTTAAAGATACAGAAGGTGAGACAGTTAACATATTGATTACATACCTAACTATCTACTTTTTCAAGAAATTATATAGCAACAAAGTAGGTACTGAGGCATCTGTTCATGTTCACACAATTATTGCAAAAAATAAAAAACCTTATGAAGATTAATTAATTAAAGCCACTCTTTTTGAAGCTGCAAATATGTTATTTAAAAAAAAGGTGATATAATGTTTGCTATTCAATCTGTGTAGCTAAGCAAATACAGTTAATAAGAAGGGTTGAATCAATGAGTTCCAATGTAGTTCAAAAATTTAAAAGTTACAGACCTGTAAAATAATTTTTACCTGCAACCCATGTGGTTAATACTTCTCATTTCATTTTCCTAAAGAATTACTTTTGACGTTTTCCAATTAAAAATACCACTGACCACTTCAAAGACATACTACAAGTAAGCTTGTATATTGTACTGAGTGTACCACTGTACGTGTAGGGGCGGGTGGGTTGGTCAGTACCACCGTACGTGTTTGATCGGGTGGGAGGGCCATAACCACCATACGTGTATAGGCGGGTAGGAGGGCCATTACCACCGTATGTGTATAGGCGGTTGGGTGGGCGAATACCACCATTCGAATATGAATTGGTTTGTCAGCCAATACTGCCGTAGCTGTATATATTATCAACACCATTGTACGTGTAAGGTGGGTCAACACCATTGTACGTGTAAAGGTGGGCGGGTGGGTCAACACCATTGTACGTGTAAGGGTGGGCGGGTGGGTCAACACCGCATTACGTGTAAGGATGGGTGGGTGGGTGAACACCGCTGTACGTGTAAGGGTGAGCGGGTGGGTCAACATCATTGTACGTGTAAGGGTGGGCGGGTGGGTCAACACCGCTGTACATGTAAGGGTTACAAAGAGCTCATCAACCCTAAAAATAACATTTCAAAAGTTGTTAGGCGTAGCAACCTATGGAGTTCCCATAATGGTGTGTGGCTTGAAGTGATCAGCAGTCATTAAAGTTTTTAAGTATAAGTAAAGTAATTAAAACTTTTATTTTACAATAAACTTCACCTGCCAGTTAGCGTGGGCTTGCAGGCCTGTGTAAACTTTATTGGCCAAATGAAATACAGACCATTAGCTCAGTTGGGGATTTGAATATTGGACCTTGCACTCAGCAGTCAAAAGCATTAGCTACAGAGCCACAACGCTGGCAAAAGTTCTTGTGCATATAACACAAGAATGTTAATATTTTAATTATAAAATTATTTATATTATAGTTTCGACTATAAAATAAAGTATTAAATAGCGGTTCTAAAACATTATAAAAACCATGAATATATGTTTGCACCAAGTCAGATTCCATAGGCTTGAATCAAAATCATTTAATTTGCATCAATGTATTAAATCAAGAACAATTTGCTGCATTTTATAAAAACACTAATTGTCCATTCTATATTACTAACCAATAATTTAACTAAGCCTAAAACCTTTAGAGGTTTACTTAATTTTTCCGTTCTGTCGTTACAGGTGCAGGATTGAGTGAACTGCGCAATGACCATGATGCCAATTGCACCTATGAAGGAGACAATAATGTCCTTGTACAGCAAACCAGTAACTGGCTGTTAGGTCTGTGGGCTCGTCGTCACGAGGTTCCAGAGGTGTTCTCCTTTCCAATGGGCTCAGTCACCTTTATGGCCCACTATAAGGACATTCTGGCCTCATCTTGGACCGCAAAGACTTTCGAGGATCTTGTTCAACTACCAGGTACTTTACACCCTAGTTAACTGAATAGTGTTCTCTGAACAAACCTTAACTTATTTCTATTCTTTATTAACTCTAGATAGACCAAGCTATTATTGGTAATGTGTAGAGCCAAGGAAGGGTAAAACAATGTCCACTGTTCAAAAATACATACTATAAGTTGTTTTTTGTAAATAATTGAGCATTTTTGTATTTTTTCACAGTTAAATATGTCAAACTTTAAATTTCATTCTTAATGATTATACATTACAAAATTCATAATATCAACTTATGGTCCACTAGAATTGGCCTTTAATAATAATGCAGTGTTCACTATGACTCATTATAATAATAAACACGAGCCGTACAGTTGAACTAGAAAAGTATGTTTTGGCACGCTGACGGTATAATTACATTGCTACTATACTGATGTCTGGGCTGTTGACTTTCCAACAGTGGCTTGGCAGTTAGGGAAACAGACACCATAAATGCAACAATACCAAATCTCAAAACCTTTTGTTTTGGAAATTTCCTCTACTAATAAAAGAAATATGATAGAATCCCAGTTCCAATGCATAAAATATAAAAAGCTAATGTTAATTAATATTTTAGGACATTTTATTAAGTTTATATATTTTCAAATTCAATCTCATTTTATTTTTTTACAAATTGTCCAAGGAGTTTGAGAAATGTAATTTCCTCTCTATCTCAGTTGTTAGTTTTAATATTAATTAATATTTTAGGAAATTTCATTAAATTTGTATATTTTCAAATTCAATCTCATTTTATTTTTTTACAAATTTTCCAAGGAGTTTGAGAAATGTAATTTCCTCTCTATCTCAGTTGTTAGTTTAGGAACCCAAAATCCTATTTCTTTGAATTACCTCAAATAACAGCTGTTTATTAGCACAGAATATAGAAAGTAGATGTACACTTTATTTTAAATCAAGTAAAACATGATAACATTTTGTTTCAGTGTTGCTGAAAGCTTACCAATGGCTGGTGTGCTACCTCACTGAGAGTACCTTTGACAGACTTAGGAAGTATCAGGATCAAGGCAAGGATTCCTTCACTGCCAGGAATGACTCACAAGTTTTCTTTGCAAGAACACTCAGCATTGCCTTTATTGAGGTTTGTTTATTTCCAACAACTGAGTATGATTCATATTCCCCCTCAATGAAGATTTTTTGTGATTACCATAAAACTAATCATTTTAATAATTATTTGTTATTGCGAGCTTATAAATGTGGAGACAATTGTTTTACGATGTTTGCTATTTTTGGAAATAAATTGTCTATGTATCTTATTCCTGAATAGCTTGACCAAATTGAAAATTTTAAAGTGTAGTTAAAAGAAATTTCAAAAAACAAACGATTGTCTCTCCTCTATCGATCTGGCCTTGATGGCCAATGCTCACTTTAACTTCCTAAATTCTTCGGTTTTTTAACTGAGGTTTAAAACTGTCGCCCATAACACTGTGTGAGATTGGGATGAGGAGAATTGTTTTCAAAATAAAAAAGGAACGGTTTTATGTTAACTTTATTTTGAATACTTCTATTGACTACATGTTAAAACAATATACAATGTTGAATGTCGTTAACACATTCAAGTATTTGAACGATTCAAGTGGTTCAAAGAGGTGTTTAGAGATTTTAAATTATTCTCATTCACTTCCACATTTATGTTAATATTGAACGAAAAAATGTAATTAATTGGAGATTTTTTGGTTGCAACTTAAGCAAACCAAAATAAGCTTAAGTTGCAAGAATTGACTTAAAAACAGTTCAGTCTATTTTATATGAATATTTTCAGTTGTTGAAAGCTAGTTCTAAAATAGTACCCAAGGACCATAAGTATGAAAAAGGACCGCTATGCTCTGCCCATAAGCATAATTTTTTTATATGCCTTGGACCCTAGTGTTGGAAACCCATTAATTTTACCCATTATTTGTATCAAATTGAAACATAGAAATAAAACATCTACTCTACATATGTTGTGTGACTTCTACTCTGTGTGACTTTTTCCTTTCAACAGAAGTAAAATCTAAATTGTAAAGAACGAGATTTAATAAAATGAAATCTGTGAAATAGAAGCAACAGCCATGGAACTTTTGGAGCGTACTGGGCAGAGGTAATTTAGAACAAAGGTTACTTTAATTTAATAATTGCTGCGAACGTTTAAAAAAATTAGACGAAAAAGAAATCACTAGAAAGTTAAATTAGGCGTGGATCACACAGCACCATAAGCCTTAATCACCGAGGAGCAGTCAGCTTTGGAGAGAATTTATAATTTGAATGTTCACTGTTCGGCCACCTAATAGGGGGAGAGAGAGAGAGAGGGGGGGGGGAGAGAGAGAGAGAGAGAGAGAGACAGAGACAGGATTGTAATGACCATTCAGGATTGTGCATACCTAAAGACCTTTGAACTGAACCAACTGACAATGCAATAAGACCAGTTTACGATCAACCGCTAAAATGAAATACTTCGCCGTTCATACAAGATGTGATTATATAAACTGCGCCAATTGTCACACCTTTATAGAAGATTGCTTCATACATTTTTTATCCAGTGCAAAATTTGTATGGAGCCATTTACAGATTATAGAAGGTAAAGGGGTTTATTGAAGCACATGATGGCAAAATTTGTAATAAAAGTCAGAATAAAGTTTTGTAGCCTTAATCGTGCATTTGTAAGTTTCAATTCTGTTGGTGTGAGCTTTCAATTTAATTGCATTGTTTCTCACATAGTTATGCTGTAATCTCTGAAAGTACCTCACCTAGTGGAATTGACTCGTAAAAAAGATATGTTGTTAGTTGTTACACTGGGTTTTGTCTGTGAAATGGGAACAATCAAATTTTTCATAGCCTCTTCCTGATAGCTCAAATGCATTGAATTTACAGGTGTACCAACTGCTTGTATTGTTAAGTAGACACCAGTCAGCAGATAATATTTAAATAAAGAGCAAAAAGAAAGGGGTAAAATATAAAATATTGGTAACACTAGACTGAATGATTTAAATATTTGATATACATTCATTTTACCTTGCTTTGTAAAGAATTTGCCTACCAGGCACCAGCCTATTAAAGCTCAAGTTTTAATATTGTTATAAGCTATACAGCGTAACATCTGATTTACTTATAAAATGTCTGTTCTTAAAATTATAGAACTGATTAGCCATCAGTTACTTATTCAAGCAAATTAAAAATATATAAGAGTGGCATCTTTTTGTCTCCAACTAATTTAAGCTGATGATTGTGCAAATCCACTTGTTCTAAGTATGCTCATGCTGTGGATCTACACCAGTATTGAATCATCATGTTTCTTTATCCAGTCTAGCCTAGTACTTGTCAATGCCTGATGATTCCTAGTGAGCATGTTTCAAAAATTCTATTCTACTAAATTTTACTGTTCATTCGTTGGTAGCAGCCCTAATATTTTGTACAGTGATTTATTGTTTTCGTGGTGCATCTCCTGGTTACTGGTATAAACAAAGGTCATCAGGGAACATTTTAAGGAAGTGAACATAAAAGTATTCTATTGCAGCATTTAATTCTGTTGGAGTTCTACAAGCTAGTTGACAGTCAGGTTGGAGACCCCAATATCCAAGCTGTACTGCAGAAATTAGCAGCCCTGTATGGAACTTGGAGTCTAGAGAGACACTTGGGAACATTGTATCAAGGTCAGTATAACTGAGTACATGATGGTCAATTCTTTCACCCTTTATTTGTACTGCAACGCAGTTACGGGGATTGCATGTTCAAACATGCAAGTACCTACCCCTTACCTCACAGATCTACAAAAACACATCTTGTTCTTAAAAAAACTTATGCTAACTTGCAAGATATATCATAGTTATAATGCAAAATAAATTTATCTTTTAATAATTAATGATGTCATACAACATGCTTACTCTGTACTTGGTGAGGATTACTAGTTCAGAATAAAACAGTTATCCATAGAGTATGCGTTTCCCCTTCAAAAGCACTTATATTATTCATAGTATAAATATGTGATAGTCTTACCCTTAAGTTTGTGATAAACCATTGTAATAATACTCATTGATAAAATAATTATAGTAAAAAATATTATACAAGCCACATAATTTTCAAAATACCAACACCTAGTTTACTAACTGCTGTTTATTTATTTGATTTTTTATCATAGTAAGATAATAGAGCCATAACGAAATATTTAACGCTCCCTTGATGGACACTGAAAAGGACCCATTTGAACCCTCTCCTCTCTTACCCATCAAATTATGATTCATGAAGAGTATTATTATGAAAAAAATAGATAATGAATGAGAATGTTTGGGTGGGGGTATGGGTGGTAAAAAGTGATCTTGACTTTAAAAAGTTTTCTTTCTTTCTTTTAAGTGATCTCAACTTAAAAGAATAGGCAGCAAAGAGTGTATTTGTAAAGTCATGAAAGTATGCCTAGAAACAAAAGAATTTACCAAACTTAGGTCACAAATGTCTTGAAAAGTTATAGGGGCATGGTAGCAGGATTTCATTAAAATTCTGTTAAATAGGATTTCATTTCCCCACCCATATGTGAAGATTTTTCCAGAGAATTTGGAAGATGCAAATGACAAACAGAATGAAACATTTCATCAAGACATGAATCTTTCCATGATGGGCTTATTTCTGGCTCTACAAAGGGAAGATAATTTAAGTGAAAAAATTTAGTACAGAACTAAATTCATTGACAAATATAAATACTAATTACTATTCAATATGCGTTTCCACAAGATAAAATTATTAAATGATTTTAGTTAAATCGTTTTACTAATGGTTATAAATTTGAAATGATAGATTTTCAAAACAATACTAATATCGTTTGTAACTTTTCACATCTCCTGTATAGTAAAACCTGATTTCTTGAATATTTGTGGTTATTGTTTGCGATTTTTCATTAAAAATATATAAGAAACACTTAACCCTGGAAGTGCTGATGTAAAATGTCTAAAGTACTAGTCCTTTTTTCACTTTTTTACGCATTTTTTCAGTATCTTATCTTTATCCGTTTTGAAATTATCTTGGTATAAGTTGTTGCTCAAAAAATGTTGTTCAAAAGATTTTCTTTTTTTAGCCATCCTATTTTTCCTAAAATGTTTTTAAAAATTTAAAGATTTACAAAATGTGTGCAATTTCATACTGAAGAAGGTAATGCATAACAATATTACTTTATTTACAAACAAAATATTTTTAGTAAAACAAAATATTTGTTTTGCATAAAATCAGAAAAATACTAAAACTTGATTTCATGATAAAAAATTATGTTAGTATATTTATTTAATACTGTACTAAAAGCACATTTAATAATAAACTAAGATAGTATAAACCATAACAATATGTGTGTAATATAAAACAGTTTTCAGGATAAGATAAAACACCTAGGAAAAAAATCAGTTGCAGAACATTTACAAATTATTCAGGAAATTTGGACAACAGAAAAACTACCTCAATCCTGAACTAATGCTCTAATAGTTCCACTCAGGTAACCAAACAGATGTGAACAACTATAGGGGGATATCTCTGCTACAAGTGACCTACAAAATTCTCTCTGCGGTACTCCTCAAAAGGACATAAGAACAACTGGGACCTCTCATAGGCGAACATCAAGTGGGATTCAGACCCCAGAGATCTTACACAGACCAAATTCTCAATCTAAAAACTATCTTGAAATTTAGACACCAAAGAAAACAACCTACAGTTTGCACATTCGTCAATTTCCAGAAGGCCTATGACACCATCGACCGTGAGTCACTCCTCCAACCTCTAAGTGAATACCTCTGATAAAAAAAACTAAAAAAATTATCAGACTAACTCTCACCAACACAACCTCCTAAGTGAAATTTATCAAAAAAATCCAGATAAAAAACAGCATCGGACAGATGATGGATTCTCCCCACTTCTCTTCAACATAGCCTTATACAAAATCATGAGGGAATGGGAACAAAAACTTAAAGATGAGTGAAATTGTAAACCACTAAAACTAACAAAAAAGTGGACATTTCATGTCTAGCCTTTGTAGACGATCTTGCGATCCTTGCCGAAATCAAACAACAGACGATCACTCAAAACGAAGTTCTCAAGGGATGCGCAGAAAAACTCAGGCTAAATATTCCCTTCTCAAAGACCACTGCAAACTTGAAAGTTTGAACACAAAATATGGAGAGATCAAAAAAGTATCAGACTTTCGATACCTCGGTGAAATCATAGAAAGATCAGAAAAAGAAGAGAAGACATTTGATACCTGCATCCAAAAAATAAAGAGGGCCCTCTGCCGAATGCAAAACATTTACAATACAAAATGCCTATCAATCCTCACCAAAGTTCAACATTATAGCATTGTAATAAAACCTGAAGTCCTATACGCAAGTGAAACTTTAGACCTCAACAGAAAAGGAATCCTTGAAAACATTCTTAAAAAAGAACGTTATATCATCAGGAAAATTCTCGGCCCAAAACTCACTGACAAAGGATATTGTACAGGAAACTCAATCCTGCACAAGAACTGAGGAGCTCTTGAACCTTGCAGCCAATATCCGGAAAAGAGGCTTAAAGTTTTATGGTCACATCAAACGCCTGCCAGGATTCAGACTGATGAATATCTTACTAGAAGCCACAGAAAAATCAAAAGAAATACATGGACTTAAGTAAATCGAAAAGACCTAGAAAAAGCTGAAATCAAAGTAAATTAATATATCAATAGATCAGTTTATAGATCTAAAATATACAAATGGGAAGTTGAGTCAGAGAGGAACCAAAAGAAGAAAACAGGAGTCAAATGGACAAAGGAAAGAAGAGCCATGATGAAAGATAAATTAAAGGCTGCCTGGGAAAGAAGAAGAAACACAACCAGAAAGTGAACTTAGCGTGATAAGATTAATTGGTCTTTTTCGCAGCTAATAATAATAATAAAACAGTTAACAACTAAACAAACTTGACTAAAAAGCAAATCAAAATAACAAATATTGGTTAGTTAGCTGTGTAACAATGGTCGTTAGTCAGCTGACACTGCATAACCTAATAATTATTTAATTCGTACACAAACAAAATCTGCATAGAAGAATGGAAAATATGTTTCTTCAGCTTTAGTTTGCTATGAAAAATAACCGAATCTCACTAAAAATAACAACCCTAGGGTGCATATACCGATTGTCTCAGTCCGAGATGTTAGCGTGTCACACTGGCGTAAGATTTCTCAGTCTAAGACGTTAGCACTTTTAGGGATAAAGAACAATGTTACCAAACATTATTTTGCTATCTGTGTTTTATTCACCAGGCTAGGAGGTAAGATTTCACACTAAGCACAATTGTAGTTGCTCTCCTAGGATTAAGTAATTCTTACTCACATATTTCATTGCGCTAATAGAATAAAATATTTCTTAGGAATTACTTTTAAAAAAGTACATTCAAATAATATAAAGTGAAACGTACCTGTAAATATCATTAGAGCTAACGTTTTTCGGCCTGAACTTCATCAAAGTGAGAATAAAAATAATGATGATTGTTGCAGGCGGCTATGCAGTGGGTCCACAGCCTGCGTTATTACTTCGGGAAGCCATTCTACAACTTTGCAGTCAGCTAAAACCAGAAAGTGTGGCTCTAGCTGATGTCATTGCACCTCCTGATTTTATACTTAATTCAGCCTTGGGAAAGTCTGATGGACAGGTAACTGATTCTCCTTATATTATGATGCAACTATCACCTACGGTATTATGTGCGCAGCTCTCTCACTGAGTGTGTAGGAAGCTTTTTGATTTCTTACACCTTGTGAAAAGTAGTTTTTAAATATGATTGTTTTAATATAACATCTCTTTCAAGTAACGTTGATTACTTTTATTTATTATTTTATTCGTATGAAAATGCTGAATCAACTTAGTAAATTAGTTTTTTTTAATCTAATCAAATAAATTCTTTTTTCAATGCATATTATTTTTTTCTTTAATAATTTTATTTTTTGTTGATATTTTATATGTGATATTTTATATATAAAAACATTTACAGAGATGTGTTCCAAAGAAAATAAAAGCTATAATAGCTAAACAACAAAAGGTTTAATCATTTCTCATAGGTAGTTATTTTATCTTTTGCTAAAACCTAACATATTACATATAATTTTTTTACAGTGGTGCATTTTGTTAAGACATAACGGGGGAAATCCACATAAATGTATATATTTTTGTTTGTTGCAAGATATCGAAAAGTGTTACTAGTTATCTTAAGGAAATGTATTGCTTTACGTTTTATTTTATATCTTATTTAAATTTTTTATAAATATAATGAACTTAAATTGTTGAATATGAATTGTAATTATTTGTGTTTTGTTGAATGTACTTTGTGAGATATTCAACAACAGTTTTTTTATTTTTATCTATACAGATGTATATAGCTATTATTATTGGGTGCAAAAGTTAGATTTTCATTTTGATATACAATACTGATTTTTGGTTAGTTACAACCTTATGTTAAAATGGAAAAAGTTATGCTCTTTGGTTTTTTTTTTTTTTTTTTTTTTTTGTTTTTTTTAAAGTTTTGTTTATTGTGTAACAATACATTATTATTTTGCCATTAAATAAAATGTTATATTTAAGTTTTTCCCATTAAATATAGCACACTTTGGCTATCTTGGGATTATTTACTAAAATTGTGTACTGCCATTGATTTTACTATATTAAGAGATACTCCATCCATATGGGAGAGTTGTGGTGAGGCCCCACGCTGCGCTGCGCATAGCTATATTTAATTCCTCTGTATTTCACGCTCTTCTATCTCTCTCACACTTCCTTCCTCTCAACCCACTCCCCATTCTCAAGTCAGACCGTCCTTCTCCTCTACAAGTTTCACAAGCAACGCCGCTCACACCTGTAAAGGAAACACAAAAATTCTTTGTTTCCTTTACTTCATTCTGACGACTTTTATCTGGGTTCTTGTTTTATATTTGCTAGCATCTCTTTAAAATAATATTGATACTGAGTTGATACTTTCTTAATAAAAATCTCTGTAACACAAACCGAATTAAGTAATGTTTATAATTAATTAAATAAAGTAAAACGTCATGTTTATTTGTAATTATGCACAAGTAGTGTTGTATTGTCTGTTCTGGGACAACCTTGACCTTTGTACTGTTATTGTTTACAAATTTATCACCACGTGTTGACCCTAAAGGTCAAGTTTACTATTGTTTACTACTGATAATCAGTAAGGTCAATTACCTTTCATTGATAATCACCACGTGTTAACCTCGCAGGTCAAGTGTACTACGACGTTGTCCTAGGTCAGTGTTGTGATTGACGCTCCTTCCGCTCCGTTTTCACGCTCCTTCCGAAGTCAAGTTAGATTTATTAAATTAATTGTGGGCAAAAGGTGTTGAAAACCGTTGCCGGAATCGATCTGAGGAGTTTCAGTTTGTGAGACCAAGTCGCTACTACTGCAGCACAGTGACATACCTGCGAGAGTTACGTAAGTAGCGGCGGAAGAACGTGTGTCTTCGTTCGCTTCGCTTACACCGCAGATGTAAGCAGAGTTGTTAGTCATTTGCTATACTTAAACCATGGCACACCATGCTCCTGCTTAGTCCAACCAGGCTCAATCAAATCAAAACCAAAACAAGATCTGACAGCCGATACTGATCCAACAATATCGGCTTTCCAAACGTATTAAGAGAGAGCGTCTTTAGGAGGAAGAAACCCTGAACAAAGCAAATTTGTTTCATCTAGTACGTGGACAACGGTATAGGAAGTGACACTAGATGGTATGGGAATCAAACTTATCCCCGACATGGAGGTGAATATGTGCAAGATCCAAAAGTATCATCGTCATCATCAAGAGACAGAACATCTGAAGTAGTAGAATATTGGCAGAGACGTTTGTTGGGGAATACTTAAAGACATGCTACAGTTGTTAGACTTCATCAATCTTTCAACTAGTCATGGATGTAGACGGGAATGTTATGGTTTTATTTTATAAAAACAGAGTTGTAGTTGGGTGGGATTACATTTTTTGTAAAAAATTAAAAACAGCGAATAAATTGATGGATGTAAAGGATTTTGATAGAATATGTGTAGAATTTTCCACAGAACTTGTTTGGGGTAAATCAGAAGTAGAAGAATCAGAAGATGAATCTATGGTTTCGGATTCATGTGATAATATTGATGAAGACGAACAAAAAAAAGAATAATTAAGTATAAAAGTAGATTCAGTCTTCACTTAGACATTGTTACGACAACATGCAAACTGACAAGATCTATTCATATGATGATAATGGAAATCCTCAATACGAAACTTTATTTACGATAATACAAAATAGATTACGTGTTTTAGTCAGAAATAATTCTGATAAAACATATGTTATGATACAAAGTCAACGTGAAGTAATAAAATTGGATTCAGACTATGGTTGCAATTGATAAGGTGCTTGTCAGCGATAAATAACGAATTTCATTCTAGATTCAACAGTAACGCTCAAGATGACGTCATGAAAAATGATGATGTGATTACCTCAGAAACAGTAGAGAAAGATGAGCATTATGTTACTGATAGATTATACAAGTAGGCTTCCATTTGATCTTAAATTGGAGTTGTGATTCGATCTTCCTTTGGAGACCGTCAGTTTTATTCAGTGTGAATATTTTTGGTTTTTATATTGTAAGAAGGAAAGTGTTAATAAAGAAGAATTTCTACCATTTATTCATGGAAGGATACGTATATGAAATACTGTAGTGATAAATTATTCGTTAACCTCGAATACAGACTGTAAATTTTGAAACAATGAAGAAAGTTCAATTTTCTGAGACAGTAAAAGTTTATAATTTACCTGGATCAACATATCATTACTAGATGGCTTATTGATATGTTTCGTGCTAATGAAATAATTAAACTTCTTAGTATGAAAACTGAAAAATCTTACACTATATCAAAGTCAAAGTGCTTTATTCATCCAATAAAACATTCAAAATGTTATATGACAGGTCATAATCTTAACTTAAAAACAGACAAAAACAACTGAGCCACAATAACATAAAATTACAATGTAACAGCAATCAAAATAAAATATTTCAACTTAAACATAACTGTCATAATCTGTCCAAAGTCTGTGCCCTGTCAGCTTTTGGGTTAAATTCTCCTACACTGTAAAGTTCAGATTGAATTAAATATTTTTTATGTTTATTTTTGAATGTTGTAAATTGTTTAATTTTTTTTCCATTCCTCTGGCAATTTATTATAAAAATGTTGGCCCAAATATGAAACTGATGTCTCAAAGTGGGTTGTTCGGCGGGAAGGTATTTCTAATAGTTGATGATTTCGAGTACTATATTTCTGTTTCTGGTTTTTTTCTTTTAATGAAATATCCTTGTAAACGTAACAAATAACATCAAAAATAAAAATACTGTAAACTGTCATAATATTGAATTTTCGGAAATGAGATCTACAAGATTCATTATAATTTAGCTTACCTAAAATTCTTATTGCACGTTTTTGTATTTTAAAAATAATTTCTGTAAAATGTGAACCCCCCCAGCAAATTATTCCATATCTAAGAAGAGATTCAAAATAACCAAAGTAAACTAGCTTAGCTGTTTTTTCATTTGTTAAATCTCTTATCTTCCGAATTGCAAAGCATGCAGAGCTTAATCTACTACTTAATTTATTGATTTGCACATCCCAACGGAGTGTTTCATCCACAACTACACCCAGAAAATCGGAGTATGCTGTCGAAGTAATTTGGTTATTAACAAAATTTACTTGAATTGGACTAGCTTTGTTTTGGATAAAATGAAAATTTAAAATCTGGGTTTTTTGAAAATTTAGCAAAAGTCTGTGATATTTTAGCCAATTAAACAATTCATATAAGCTATCTGAAATCTGCTGGGGTAAGCCGTCATTTTTTTGTGATTTCATCAGTGCAGTAGTGTCATCCGCAAACAAAACAATCTTTTTTGAAAATTGTGAGGAAGATCATTAATTTATACCAAAAACAGCAAAGGTCCCAAAACAGATCCCTGTGGGACTCCAGCTTGTATTGGTATCCTTGAGGACAGAGGTTTAATCATCTTATTATTTTTTTTTTTTTTTTATTATTTTTTTTTTCATGTATACAATTGAATAGTGTCAATATGAACAGGATCAATATAAATATTACCTACTTCTATTTCTAAAAATACAAAACATGCAATTTTCTTTACTGCTATGTTGTACATTATGTTTACAAGGGGGTGGAAAAGTACTCTTCTAGGGAATATAGTGTCTTATTTATAAGAAAAGTTTTAAGTTTTTGTTAAAATTTTTTGAAGTTGGTTTCTTTTTTAATATTAAGTGGTATTTCTTTCAGAAACTTCACTCCCATATATGTTGGTTTTTCTCAAAAAACTTTAAATTGTGATGAGATATAATTATACCTCTTTTGTTTCTAGTGTTGTAAGAATGAGGTGTGAGGGAGGAATTGGATTCAAAAGCAATTTAATTGTTTTTCAAAAGCAAGGGATTCTACTTCTACAACCTGGCTAAGATCTGATAAAAAACTCGAGAACCATTTCAAAGAAAGGCTTCTCACACCACAATTCTCTAACTTTTTGCTTTAGATTTCATAATTGACGCAATCAAATGCTTTTTGTAGATCGCAGAACAGACCACATACTGTTTCTTTTTTGTCGAGGGCAGAATAAACAAAATCAGTCAAATCTATCAGTGCATTAGCTGTAGACAGATTTTCACGGAATTCAAATTGGCAAGAACTTAATATTTTATGCCTTGCCAAAAATAAATTAAGACTACTCTTAACAAGTGTTTCAATAAGCTTAGATAAAACACTCAAAATTGACACTGGTCTGTAGTTAGAACAGTTTTTGGGATCTTCCTTTTTAAACAAGGGCTTTACTCGAGCAAGCTTATTGAGTGTGAGTTAAGATTAACACATTAAATCTACATACAATTTATTTTCAGCAATTTGAGCTTTTTTTGGATTCGACACATTATATGATTTTTTGTATTAATTTCTGTATTATCAAATGTCTCACAACAGTCTTTGATAAACTTATAGTTCACAGCATCGTTCGGATTAGTCGGATCACCTACATGACAAAATGTTGATCCTTGAGCATCATACTTTTTATCATCATTTAGTTTTAAACATTTATTAAATGACGATTAGTGTCGTTTTAAATTTACAGCGTCTCCATCATCTTCAGGTTCCATTACATTACGCAACCTTTTGCGACGAATGTCATAATCACCTTCCTTAGTTAATTCAAACCCAATTCCTTTAGGTCCTCTAAGACCTTTGTTACTGCTACTAACATTTTGACGTCCAAACTTATCGACGCTCATGAGTGTACTGGCATTATAAAACCGACGTACATGATGAACAGACGTGTTAGTTCTTATCGTGGCGCAGGACTGATAAGTGCATTAGGGAGTGTGGCTGGTAGTGTCATTAATAGGGCTATAGATATGTTACCCACAGAACTACATTTACCAGGTTACCAGTAGTGTGGTCCTGATAGTATTGTAAAACAGAGATTAGCCCGAGGTGATAGAGGAATTAATAAATTAAATTCAGCTTGTACAATTCACAACATCGCTTACGATAAGTATAAGGACAGTGAGCGAAGATCAGTAGCCGATAGAATAATAGCCGAACGAGCTTGGGAAAGAGTGAGGTCATCAGATTCTAGTTTAGATGAAAAGGCGGCTGCTTGGTTAGTTACAAATGTAATGAAAGCTAAAAGTAAACTCGGTAGCGACTGTGATAACAGAAAACGAAGATGTAAGAGTAAAAAGCCTCAAAAGAATCAGCCTAAAAATATCAACTATAGAAGGAGAAAAAGACAGTATACAAACAAAAAGAAGGGTAAAGGTTTGTACCATACAGAGGATCTGGATCAGTTAAAAAAACGAATATACTCATCATCACTCATAGACAGTATACTGAATGTTCCGCTAACGAATAAAGATGTAATCAAATATGCAAAACTATTGAAAATACCATATTTTAGAGGTGTATTTATGAGAGACTTTCTTCCATCAAGTATTAACGAAAAGGAATCTGGTGTTGTAAACTTAGATAGCATCAAAGGATCGGGCACGCATTGGGTATGTTACTATAAGCGTGGTTTTGAGATTGATTGTTTTGATAGTTTTGGTAATCTGAGACCACCGTTAGAACTTCAGAGGTATTTTAACAGCAGACCATATCAATTGGTAATTAGATATAATTATTTGCCCTGGCTATTGGGCTATTAATAAATAGTCCTTTCTGAGCTAAGTCGAACTCAGATAGTAACAATGACGACACTCGTTCATCTACACTCATCACACTCATTCACTCCTCATATTCGCCCGTATCTCTACGATCGGCGTCTTAGAGATGAATAATACTTAATACTTTCCTAAACAAGAATTTAATACTGTAAATTGTGGTCATTTGTGTTTAGACTTTCTCGCAAGACGGAGATGATTTGTATTACAGGTAGAAAGAAGTTCAAGTCTCAAGTGTACACTTTTTCCAGCTATGGATCTTTCATCAACAGACGAATGGGAGATGGGTTTTATGGATCTCATGACTTACAACTCAATTCTTAATATTGAAGAGTATGTAAATAATAAACTGTATATCTGTAAAGATATAGAAACAAGTATTGCTATTGGTGCATATGAAATAGATGATATAAATAATTTTGTCATTGAGAAACTAAAGTTAAGGTCTCCTGCAATGCATTTTAAACTCGAGGCTAATAACAATACACTAAAAAGTCATTTAAGTTGTTCACTAGAGATCGATTTCACCAAAGAGAATACCATTGCACCTTTATTAGTATTTGAAACAGGTATGAAATTGAAAGCAAAGAAAGTGTACAAGTCACATAATCAAGTGTCCATTAATAAAGTAGACATCATACGAATCACACGTAATTTAATCCGTGGGTCTTTCAGAGACGGGATTGAAGGTCACGTATTACATGAATTCTATCCAACTGTAGCGCCGGGATTTAAAATTATATAAATCCCAAATACAGTTAAATGTCTACCAATAAACAAGCAATTGAGTTTGAGTGAATTTTATATTAATTTAGAAGATCAATTTGGTAATTTAATAAAGTTTAGAGAAGAATATAACAATATAAGAGTAGATATTAGACCAAGAAAAAAATAATGGACTTAGTATTTCCTGCTACTGTATTGAAAAGGAAAAACAAAACATTGACCGCAAAAAGAGAATCTAGTGTCAGTCGTGAACAAGTCGTTAAGCAGTTAACAGTACGGAACAAAATATACCTTCATACAGAAGTGTCCTCTTTCAAGAGTAAGGATGAATAATATTTTGGATATAGGAACAAATCCTATATCCTCAACCATTATATTGGATATATTAATCAAATAATCCATAAACTTACTGGCTGCATCTTTGCCTCTATGAAGGTACGGTTCATTAGGTAACTTATCAGATATGAATAGTGGGACACTATTAGTAGCCACAAAATGAGTAGCTCATGAGTGTTGTTGATTACAGTTTTACAAAACATGTTGTTTTCTTTCCTTAAAATGCATTCAAAGTCTGCATATATCACAACAGGAGTTTTATATTTATAGTGAAAGTTTTTGAAACAGAGATGGAGGACCACTACCATCTACCTTGGGCATCTTAACTCCAATTGGCTCGTTTAAATTACAATCATTTTTGTGTTTTAAAAGTTTTTCTTGTCTATTATGTCCTTGAAAATGCGATAGACATCTTTTACAAAAAAATAATTTTACTAATATGTTCAGTTACTTGAGACCTCAATAGTCTACTTAAATGTTATATATAACAATAATGACTTATACCACTATCATTATTTAACAATAACAAATCAAAATTATTTTCAAATTCATCAACACAGACCTTCAAAGGGAAAACATTATTATCCTTATCTAAACCATAAACATTGATTGATACTGACTCTATAATTAATTTGTTCAAACTTTCTCACATCTTTTAGAGAAACAGGAAATGTTATACCATCAAAATTAAACCTATTGTTTAGTAAAAAATATCTATCATTTATTCTTTGTACATGTTTTCCCTTAACATAACGAGCTAACAGAGCCCATTTGAAACAAAAATTGTCAAAATTGTTTTGTGTATTAATTACAACATGTTTATCAGCAATGATTTTCGGCAGTGGTATATATGAGCTCCCACCTATTGAACGATATCTACTCACTGTTACAAGTAATTCATCAACAGTGGACAGCGTCCATCCACTTCCTTTTCCCTGATATTCAGTCTCTTCGAGACAAATCCTTTTTATGAGTTTGTGTAAAAGAATATTTAAATCAGTTGTTTGAAAAATTGCTTTGTTTGAGGTCTTGAATGATCTATGTTCTCGCTTATTAGATAAAGGTTTAACATACGAACACTCTAAAACGATATTAAATTTCAGAGAACCAAACTCAACCAATAAATTTGTCAGCAAAGCATTGACTTTATCTTTATTTATAATTAAGAAAAGACAAATATCTTTTTCGTTTTCAAAAATGTTTTTTAAATAATAAGTTTTTAAGACACCTTTAAATGCATTTTTGAGTTCTAAAAATTGATTTTTATCATAATTCAGACTAAGCCGAGCACGCTTTCTTCTTAAGTCAAAAGAATCTTCACTGGGGACACTAGTCTGGTCAATATGATCCGATTCTACAGTGGAAAGATCATTACTGGTACTGGGTTCAACATCCATCGGTTCTACAAATGAAACTAACTTTGTCTTTTTAAACGGAAGTTTGTGTTGATCCTCCATTTTTTATATTAATCTGTAATTTAAAAATATTATCATTAACTAAAAAAAGCTATAAAAAGAAAAACTAACTACTATAAGAAAACAGAAAGTAAAAATTCATTTTTAATGTCAATAACAAATATTTTATTAAAATCTTAAAAACTAACTAATAAAACATTATTTATATTTAAATGTTTATGTACAAATTATTTTTTTTCATCATCAGCTTTAGTAATGGAAGAACGTTTAGGATATTCAACAGTTGGCTAAAGTAAATTTAACAAAAGTTCACTTAAGATACTTAAAATATTAGTTATTCTGAAGACAAATTTACAAAGTGTAATTTATTTTTATATTTAGCAAAAGCAATACATTAAAAACATATGTGTTAAAGCTACTTTCTTTCTTCAATATTACTTATGGAAGAAGTTACATCAGGCAATCTAGCAATCGTTTCTCCTACTCTTAATACAATACTATTTACTTCATTGAGAATCTCGTCCTCTTTATCCACTACAAAATAAACCTTCTTTGCCACTTTCATCCAGTAATTTTTTCAAGTTTACACCGCTGTAAGTCTTTCATATCCGTTACTTCGATTTTTATTAGATATATTAGATAATCACCGGTTTCTCCATTTGAGGTCAACTTTCTCCGCTCTTTACCAGTCTGATAGTGAAAAACTTGTTTAATTAGAACAGGCTTTGACTGGTCAATTGGAGTAGAAAATAACTTTTCAAATTCATTTTCAATTTCAGTATCATTTTCTATAGATTGTACGGTTTTAAGTTTTTTGGGATTTTCCAATTCATTTGCAATACTACGTTTTCTATTATTTTTTTTCGCATTCTTTCTCACTATTAATTATTTCACACACAAACTTCATTACACATTGAACACATTTGTAGCTATAAGCACGATTTTTAAAGGTATTTTTTTTCAATGTTGGTTTTAAACCTTCCATTATTTCATCAAATTTCATTGATTTAATGGTAACTAAAGGCAGTTTGTCTTGAGACAATATATCACCTCTCGTATAAATTGAATTTAAAATTGCATTAAAAAGATCACGAAGCACACAATATAGGTTGAACATCTCCGGATCTGATATAACCTCAATGTTCTTTTTTTAAACTACAAAGAGTTAAGTCCCATAGTTCCAAAGAGAACATACCCAACAGTATAAGATTTTCCAAGACATGTACTAGTTTGAATGAAGACGAAGATTGACCAGCACAGTTATGAGACTCTGAAGTTTCACTAGTATTGTCCATAATTTCTATCACTTGTTCTGTCATTTCCATTTCATCAGCCATAACTGAAACTGGACACACACATTTATTTAATACAACTTGACTTATATTATTTAATTAATGCTAACCAAATTTATTTTAAAAATCATCTAAATAATGTAATATAAAACATATTTTATTTTAAAATAAGTAATTTAGTTAAAATCACGCAAGAAATAGTTTCTCAGAAAAAATAAGAAACATAATTTGGCTTATGAGTTAAGAAATAGTTTCATAAATTTAATATTAAGAAGTTGTTTGAAAATACATTTTTTTAAAGAGAATTAAATAGTTATTATTTTCTATACATTTTATGAAACTAACAAATTAGTGGTTTGATTAAAAATGTGTAAATTTACCAATAAACAAAATATGTTTAGATTACCAATTGCTATTTATGCCGAATTGATAAAGTAAGAAATAATTTCATAACTTAATCGTAACATACAATTATTTTAAGATTATAAACTTGTAGAAAAATTTGATTAGAATATAAATTTATTTTAAAAACTAATTAAATAATTTAATATAAAGAATCATTTATTTTATCATACAATTTTTATAAAACTAACAACTTTAATCATTTACTAGAACATATAGTATAAAGTAATTTAGTTGTATAATTAAAAATAAAAATAAATAAAACGCAACTGTAATTGGGTTTATAAGCTAAGAAATAATTTCATACAATTAATGTTAAAATATTGTTTAAAATTAGAAATATATTTTTTACATGAATTAAATAATTTTTATTCTCCAAGCATTTTATTAGTTTTATTAAAAATGTGTTGTTAAATAATTTAGTTAAAGAAATTGACTATAAATAATGTTAGGTAATAGAAATATCTGTAAATAAATTCTAAAATATTAGTTCTCATAAAGAATGTAATGATTATTTTGCTAAAATATTAATTGGAAATAATGTTAGAGAATATATAAAAATAGTTACTGTTCATAACTAATAATGTTAATCAATTGGGAAATCTATAGCATTTACTCGCCAGATTCAATATCTGCTGTAGCCAAGTATCAGCCTGTTCAGGTCTAGAGGTTCCGGAAAGACGTTGGGGCCGTTGGTCTCTAGAGCTTAAACAACTGCAGATGCTGCATCCTTGAAATTTTGGTGTATTAAACCAGTAAAATGGACATCAATTGAACATGTGCTGACCATGTGCACACATGTTCGGCCGCATGAAGGGCAAAATGCAAACTCAAAGTGATGAAATATTGCATCAGCAAAATTGGACTTAGAGAATTTTCTCATATACAAAGAGTTCTCTGGTAGCAGAAGACACATCAGCTGTTGTAAACAAACATCAGCTGTTATGAAAAACTATATAAAAAACCCCTCTGGTTTATATGTTAAACCGTCAGAACAAATTAATACTATATAAAATACAAAGTATTACTATTATCATTCAAATTAATACTGTATACTGTGTAACAAGAAAACATACACCAGTTAATTGAAGCACACATAGAGTTTTCCCAAATATAATTATTAATTATTATATGAATAGCACCTACTATATGTAGGTACTATTATGTAAATACTCTTTCTAGAATTTACTCATTATTAAAGGGAAAAAAGACGTCGACTGGTTGAGGAACAATCCTTCAATTCATTTTACTTAAACATGTGCTACCTTTTTTAGCTCAGATGAGTGATTTTACTGATTTTAGAGGTTTTAAAATGAATAGAATGTTAGGATAACAGAAGTGAAGGGGAACTGTAATTGTTGTCAAGAAAAGTCGCACGCTGATAGTGTGCGGGCTGATAAAGCGCACGCCGCCCGACACTAGGGTCAAGCGATATGATAGCGCGTTCATGATATCAATGGTCGAGTTCAGAGATCTTACTAAGTTCTGTTCTCCTATTACTTAATAACCATTTTAACGTATTTATTGTCAGCCGAGAAGGATAGAAAAGGATAATGAAGTAAAATAATATTACTGTAACACCGAAAAACACATTTGCATTTAATATAGTATAACTAAAAAGAAAAAAAATCATATGTATTTATTAGGTATAATGTAATAAATCGTGTTTAATGGTAACACTTACAATTAGAAAAAAGCTATTGCCAATTTTGTTATATTTTATAAAGTACAAATGTGAAACAAAACAAAAAAAACCATATACATATTCATTATAGTATAATGCAATTAATCGTGTGAGTTGGTGGAAAAATGCCGGTTGATAATATCGATACATTTTATATAGTATAAACGCATCGTGTACTTTATATAGTATGGCTCAGCATAAGCAAAGCGAACGTAGACATATGTTCTTCTGCCGCTACTTACGTTACTCTTGCAGGTGTTTTGCAGTGGTAGTGACTCGATCTTACAAACCGAAACTCCTCGGATCGATCCCGGCAAAGTTCTTCAGCACTTTTTGCCCACAATTAATTTAATAAATACAACTTGACGTCGGAAGAAGGAGCGTGAAAACGGCGTGACGTCAATCACAACAACACTGACCTAGGACAACGTCGTGGGGGTCCATGTGCTCGTAGTATGTTGACCTCCTTGACTTGAGGTGATTATCAATGAAAGGTCAATGACCTTACTGATTATCAGTGGTAAACAATAGTAAACTTAACCTCTGGGGTTAACATGTGGTGATAAATTTGCAAACAATAACAGTACAAAGTTCAAGGTTGTCCCAGAACAGACAGTACAACACTACTGGCACACATAAATAAGGCAACCATCTTATCGACAATGCTGGTGATAATTCCTGCTAATTTAGGTATACATTTTCCAGTTCTGTGGCCCATCTGGAACAATCTTTATTTAGTGCATTTTGATTACTCATTAGGTGATTAAATCGTCTGTTGTACATCTATTATTAAATATTTCACATTATGTAAGCCTAGTTGATTTTTTCAAAAATTGTTTTCATTTGTAATTAATGACTCCGTTTATAGTACAAATGTAATCTGCAAATATTCTATCAATATATGAAATTATGTTATAATAAAATAACTTAAAAATTTAAATTATTTATTTATTTGAAATAGGCCTAACATAATAATGTATTTATAAAGAAAAAGACTGGACAAAACATAAAACTGTAAGTTTTATGATAAGGTTATATAAAATTAATAAAAAATCACTAATCTATATATAATATTGTATAAGATAAAAATAGCTTATACCTTATGACCTAATTGTGACAATCTGTGTACAGAATTGTTTTTCATTTTATTAAAGAGTCCTGTTATATTATTATTTTCTCTGGCATAGAATTTTAATTTGTTAAAATAAAATACAATTTGGTTCAAAGTAATTGCTTTATTTTTTTTTAAGTATTTCATTAACTAATCCAAATATAAAAATGTCCTAGCTGTCCGTATTTTGTACGGACAGTTTGTATTTTATATTCATTGTCCGTGTCCGCACTGTACAAAGGAAAAACTGGGTAAATGTCCGTATTTTTCGTTCTATTAATAGTAAAAGTATATATTTAATATTGTAAAAAATACAATCATATATTACTTTTAGCAATCAAGCATAGTATGTGAGGTTGTGTAATGTCTCACATACTATGCTCTATTATTATAATACCATGTACCTCCCTCCCCTTAAAAAAAGTGTTTCAACTCTTGAAATTGGCCGAAAATTACTGTGAACATTTTGAAATAGTGTTGGAGTTTGCTCTCTCTCTCTCTCTACTCAGTCTTTCTGCACCAGTTGAACGAGTTTTATTCTAATGAAAAATGTTTGGACACCCAATTGAATTAGACTGTCAGTGGAGAATGGCAAAGCTGTTCTGAGCATCAAAATTAACACTGATATGTCATGTATTATTTTACAAATTAATATCTTCAGAAAAATTTGACTGGATTCAGCCTTCAGCCAGTATACTAGTACAACTAGCACAAGAGCCTGAACAATTATGACAGTTTATTGAATTCTGCCGAGTTAACTTAAACGTAATGAATGACTTTTTAAAAGAAAAACTTAACTGTCTAATAATATTGTATTATTCTGTAATCTTAAATTAAAACATAGTTGTAATATTACGAGCATATGTAACTAAGTCGTTAATAATTTTCCCCAATTGACAACCTGAATAGCATATAATAAAATTCATAAAAGACATTTTACAAATAAACCCCCTCTCACCAGATCCCTAAGTATATCCGGTGTCCGTATTTTACTGTGAAAATGTATGGCAACCCAAGCTTGTCTTGTCTGTCAACTTGAACGGTGATTGACACTGTGGCTATTTAGTCAGGCTGATGATTTATTATTTTATTTACTTTCTTTTTTATATATCTTACTAACCGACAGCCCTTGATCCACTACGGGGTGGTTCTCTATGCTTGCTTACCCTCCTCTCCGTGGTTCTCTCTAAACTCTCTAAACCATCACATGAATATTAAACCTCATCCTGCTTCTGTTCTCTTAGATAACAAAATGTAATAGTTTAAAACCCTAGAAGTCTACTTTAGGGTTTATGGGGAAAAAAGTAGCGCAATCATGCCACCAGGGTTAATATAATTGACCTTAAACATTTCTCATTGAAAAAAATTAGCAAACTTTGTGTCATGTTTATGTTTTTTTTATTAGCTTGGCTACCCATGTTGTTGATTGTTGGCTACTCAGATTGCTACCCAAGCTGATCATGGTTACTAACCAATTTGATCATGGGTGTCTACCATTGTGGAATAAGCTTAGGCGTAGTTTACTGCAGACAGTCTGCCTTTTTCACTTTTGTCCGCGAAGTTGTTTGCGGCTACAAAATTACAAAATATTTGCATTTTTCAAAACTAATTTGTCCGCTATTTTTTCATTTTTATATTTATTGTTAGAAAATATGCATTTAAGCTGATAGTTAAAGAACAAAAATACCATAACTTTCCTAAGTCGTTGGCACTCGTTGACTCTCATTATCATTGTTCACTGGTAAGGTACATTTTTACTGCATTTACAATAGTTTTTTATTAGTCTATTAAGCCAGAGGCATTTTAAACTGAATCTACTAACGTTGCTAACGGGACAACGGTCCATACCCACCAAGCAAATTTGTAGTGGACCTCTGGGGATTAAAACCCGTGACCCTATAATGTACAATTTTATTTTACAATTGAAAGATTTTACTCTAAAACAGTTATTTTAAACGTGAAAGCCGTAGAGAATCCTATGTTTCATAAAACTATGGCTCTATAAAATAAATTTGATCAGCATAAGAACTAAAAAAAAAGACTTTAATCAGTATTTCTTAAGCGCTGCTAAGTTTTAACTTTTAAGCCCTATTGTAAAGAAACTACAATTTCTGGTTCAAAAAGGATTTCTAGTTGATTCATTAATTATTTTGGTTAATTCTGAAAAGTGTTTACGCTAGGCCTGCTCGAAAATTTCATATCACGATTTCTAATGAATTAAGTGAGGTTTTCATTAAAACGCATAAATAAATTGTCAAGCCACCACGATGTAATAACATCGTGGAAATGTACAAATTATTTTTATTTTACTAGGGTCGAGATAGTTAGATCTACTTTCAGTCCAAATTTCAAAATATAAATGTACATGAATTGTTATTTATACAAACCCCTAAATCAGGGTTCCTCACTAGGATTTCATTATGAGCCCTATTACTTTTCTCAAAATAATCTTAAGGGTCGCAAGTACTGAACATAAACATACAGTTTCCATATACACCCATATACATACATTATCGGTAAAGAAACCTAGTCAGTAAACCAAAGATGTTGTATAATACAACACTATTTAAAATAATTAATTGGAAATAACAGATAAATGATTTTACTTGCCTGCACTTAATACATCATTGCAGTTTTTAAAAAAATTAAAGGCCGCAAAAAATAATGTTAAGGGGTGCTAGCGGCCCAAGGACCACGTAGTGAGTATCCCTGCCCACTCAACTAAAAGTTTGCCATGCTTTTGCACGCACAACAAACCACAAGGAACAATGTCAAGGACAAGGATTATCGGCGTGGCCACAGTAGTCAATTTGGGCAGCCAGGTGAAGAACAGGAAGTACTTCCGGACAAGCAACTCAAGAGAAAGAAATAGGGAATGAGAAGAGTAATTAGTTTCCTTTACTGCTCACAGGTTGCACACTGAACAGTCAAAACTTGAAGCGATTTCGCCTTCTCTAACTCTATTGACAAAGATAGCAGCACGTTGGCATCCATATTCCATGCCTCAATATTTAGCATTGGATGGAACCATCTTCTATGTATAGTAAAATCAATGGTACTACTGAGTGTTTTCAAACTCTTATTTCCTTACAGTAAGGTAAATTAAACATAGGAATACTTAAATTGAAGTTTGTTTTTTAGAAACTAAATTTTGTAAGAAGAAAAAATACAAGCCACAATATATATTTTTTCAATGTTAGGTATTTTTCATTTTTTAAGACTGCAAACAGCTGTTACACTTAGAAATTTAACATTGTTGCAGTTAAAGAGTTAAAGCTAGATCTGGGGTTTCAATGCATGTACCTAGCTTGCAAGTTGCATCATGAATTGAATGAAAGTGTATATTACTTTTGTTTTGAACATACAGGTATATGCTTTAAAATCACAGATCTATGGTAATAACATTAGTCCCATTATTTTTCATAGTTAACATTTAGGTCTAAATAATTTTGAGTTTTTTGTTAGTTGAAAAAGAGCCTACTGCCAAAATGTATTTTATATTTCTTGAGAATATACAATTGTCAGCTGCTATATAAATATGTAATGTGTCATGGAAAGGAAAACTTATTTCTTGCCTTATTGTTATTTTTACATATTTTAATAGGTGTACAAGAACTTGCAGGCAGCCTTAATGCAAACTCCAAAAGTATTTGAACGGCCATCCTGGTGGAAGGAAATTGTTAAGTCAACATCACGAGCCAAACTGTGATAAGTGGATACCATTAATCCAATCAAGTACAGTTTAATTTTTATAATGGTAGACACGAGGTCCGGAAGTGGCTGTAGGCGAGGAAGAGAACCGCTGTAAAGGGTATCTTACAAACATTCACTCAAATTAGGTCACTCAATGCTGGAATGACTCATTGGACTGCATTCATTGGTTTTGGTTAGTAGTGCATGTCCGAGTCGACGGTTATAAAAATTGTACTGTACTGCTTTAAAATTACATAAAACATTAATTTGCCACTGTCATCACTAATAGAAACAATCATTTACATTGTTGACCGTTTCCAGTGAGATCATAGTATATAACTTTATTTGTATTATAATTTTATGTGTATGAACCTTTATTTCACAATGTGAAAAATTTGGCATGGCTTTTGTGTAAGGTAAACAATGTGATTTACTTTGTTAAAAAATCACTTTAACATTTAATGTTAGAACATGACATCAACAATAGACTATACTAGTCATTGTACTTGTATTATGTCTATTATTCATTAGGATAATTGAACAGCCATTATTAAATAAGAAAGAAGTAAATATGTAAATTACATAATACAATGTATATTGTAATTAAAAAAGTCAATTTTTACAATACAGATGTACAATAGTTTCAAAGTAAGAAAAGTATGGTACACCAGTTGAAACGTGTTACGTAACACTCTTGCATATGAATCAAAAACAAGTTAAAAAGCTTACAACAATTGAAAAAATTAATCCTTTAAAACTTTGCAAAAAAGAAAAAATAGTTAAAATAAAATGTAAATATTGATAAAAATAAAAAAATAGTAACATTATTAAGAGTTGTCTTGTGCTACCAGAAAATTATCATAAAAATGTATTTTTCAATTATATTTCCTATCATTTTTTAATGCAATGTTTTGCATTATATTAATAACATGTCTAAACAAAGAAACTAATATATTTACCTCACTATTAAAAACTTTCAACTATTATACACTATAAAACTAGAAGCATAATAATTGTCATGAGATATGAATTGTAAACAGAATGGAATTTTGCCATCGGGTGTTTTTATCGGGCGTACAATGTATACAGGGTGGAAACAAATATGGAAACGCTTTCGTAACTGTTGCATGACTTCACTCATGAAAGTGAAAACTTGTACATGGTCATGGTTACAAAAACATACTTTTTATGCCATTAGCGGACATTTCATCTTTTCAGGGGAATGGCCCATAAGGAGTTGAACGAAAATCTTCAACGTAAGCCTGGGTCGAGTTTGGTATCAAATGAAAGGTCTATTTAAGTGAAATTAATTGCCGCAAACCGGACTACGAAAGGTTTATCCTTTCCAGAGTAGTGGTCATTTGAATTTAAAAGTTACTAATTTGAACAATATTATTTCTCCGCTACTTAACGGTTTTAAGTAAATTATTCTGATCACAAATTATACTTTATGGAAGGCAATTATTTTTAAAAATTCAATCGTCTATGTGTTTATATAGTACATCTATGTACAAAAATAATGTTGTTGTGAAAGCATTTCCGTTTTTTTTCCACCCTGTATATAATGTTACATGAATATTTGTTGTCATAGTGCAATCCCCAAAAGGCTGATAAGGTAAATGGAATATCAACATCTCTTATTACAAAAATACATCAGAATATCTGAAGATAATTTAAACCAAACTCAAATGAGCTTTACTATTCATACATCACTGTTACACTTCACACTATCTGTGAATGGATGTAGAAGTTTAAGCCAATACATGTGATAGCTATTAGTCCTTATCAACAGCTGGCCTATTAGATAGGTTGCAGAACCCTGGAGGTCAATTAAAAAGAAACCTTGTAACCAGCTTCTATCATGCAAGCAGTGTGTCTTGACCACACAACATAGGTGTAGAGTAATCAGCGAGCAGATATTGGAAGTAATAAAAAAAATCTCACCACCTTCAATACAGTTACAGGGTATATGTGTAAAAACGAAATTAAATTAAAAAAAGTTTTTCCTTTCCTTACTGTACCTTTCTGAAACACTGAATATACCATAATCCTTTCCATATTGAGTATTCCATTTCCTATTAATATTATTAGAATGCTGTGAGTATTGCATCTCTTTACTTACCCCACTGTACAATCACTAATACTAGTACATACAGTTTATTAATTTATGTATATTTACTTACTGCACATATAGGCTAATAACAGTATGAGGGTGACATGATATCATGATTGTTACAGTATTCCACCTAAAAATGTGTCAGTTCCCAGGAAATTGAAGTAATAAACTTAAGGCCACCCTTAAGCTTTAATTTACTTTTGCGGAAAACCCTACTGTTATAACTTATGATTTCTATTTTATAATTACATCAAGTATTTACAGGCTTAATTTACCTTAGGCCCACAGCATCTAAACTACTTTAATACAGTAAACCAGGTAAAACAGGAACGAGTAAATATAAAGTTAATATATTCACTCAAAATTAGTTTTATTATATCAAGGGCGATATAGTTCCTTGAAATGTACCACTTTGCCCACCTGCGTTTAGTTATGGTGGTGTGGACAAACTATTTTAAAATAACATATAAAATGGGTTAATTAACTCATTTTAAGAAGAACGTGTGATTTGCAACTTTTCATTGAAATGTACCCCTGACGAGCCATAGAGCATTGAATATTGAAATTTTCAAATTTCATATTTTTTAACAGTTTTACTTATGAAAAAAATATGAGGACTTAATTTAAAGCTATTAAATGTACCTTCCGGATTTTTTATTTTTGTTCTTTCATGATTAGCCAAAGGCTAATATAGCATTTTAAAGATAGCACTTTGTCAATAAATAAAAACAAAACGGGCGGTTTTGACCTGAATATCTTGAAAATGGTGACTCACACAAAACAATATTTGAGACAAAATTTGAGAAGAATAATATATTTAAAATGAATAAGGGTCTTATAACACATTATTTTTTTTAATTATGGCTAAATAATTGTTGGCCAAATATTTATCCATTTTATTGGCACTTTGTGGCTAATAATTTGTTGCCAACTGGACTTTGGTTTTCGAAAAAAATATTTCAATAGTAGAAAGTTATATAATACATCTATAAATATGCTAAAAACAGTTGGCAATTTTGGACTCATATTAAAAACATGGCTGCAATTTGAAATTCGGTAAAATTTGTGTTTAATAAAAACAAATTAACTATTTTGACTGATAGTAGAAAATTAGTTTTTTAAAGGAAGTTTATTTCAAGAGACAAAACTTGTAGTGCTGCTTTACCAAAAATTACCTTTATTTTATAATTCGATGTGCTTATACAAAGATATGAATATTAAAATTTATTTAATTCCGGTTTTTTCTCCTAAGATAGCATGTTTTAACCTGTAAAATATCAAAAAGTTATAATTTAATTGAAAAGTGGTATTAACTTTATTGAGTATAACTTTACCTTTTTAAACCTTTACCTTAAACATCAAAATATCTTTAACAAAAAAAAATGTATTTATGAAAAGCGATTTTTTACATTACAATATTAGTAAACCATTTGAAACTAATAATTTTGTTAAACATAATTAGTTTTTAGAAATATGAAGTTTTTTATCTGTTTATTCGAACATTCCTATAAGTTTTTGTCTTGTACCACTTGCAAATCATTGGATAAATGATTACCATGATTATTGTGACAATGAAGGCCAAAGTGAACTAGAAATAACTTGTATTCATGCTCTTTTTAATATATTTTAGTAGATTTTTATAATAGGCAATTCTTTACATTTATTTTGAACATGTTTGTTCCATTTTCGGCTGTATATTCCTGATGGAATTGGTTTGGTTGTAAATAGAAAGTCATTTTTTAGTAAATTCCACAAATTTAGTTTTCATCAAGAGCGCTTTCGCCGGCTAAGGCATCTTCAGTTGTAAATACAGTTTAAACAGAAAACACTTGTGAATAAAAATAATAAAAAATCACATGTAAAACATTAAGTACTAGTTAAAGTAAATTTAAGTGGCTAAATTTGATACGAATGATTATGAATTAAAATATGTTTTAGAGTTTTCCATTTTCGATGATATTTCATCTTTAATTAAAGGTAAAAATATATTACTAAAATTTAGATATGGTTGGGAAATACATTCATCTTTCAAAACTGCCATACATGCACTTGCAATTTGGTTTCTTTTGATCCATAAGGGTTCTTTTAAAATTACACCTGTAATTAAAATTTATATCATGTTTTTCATTAATAGCATGTTCAACTCAATATGATCTTTCTATATTGCCTTTTTTATAATTGTAAATGTGTTCATTTATTCTTTTTGAAATTGGTCTTGAAGTTTGACCTATATAAGTTTTATTAATAATAATAAATCTTTATTGTCATACGAATTTGTACAAATTTTTGACTAAGTCAATATACAGCAATAGCTGCCAAGTCATATTGCAATGACAATCAATTTTATAAATTATATTTTTTGTTTCTTGTTGTTTATTTTTGTTTTAATTTAGTTAAATGGCTTCTTAGATTGTTGGACGAATTAAATACAGTTTGAATGTTAAATTTTAAATTAGCTTTACGATTTTCTTCAGATATTCCTGTGAGATATGGAATCGTAACTGTTGTTAGAGGTTTCTGTTGCACACAATTTTTATGTATAGGAAGCTTTTGTTTTTCCTTTTGATTTTTCCATAATTCGTCTAGGATAATCATTTTTAATCAACAGATCTGTAGTATCTTTTTCTTAAAGTATTTTGTCTTTCTTATCTGTGACTAACATATCAATCCTTTTAAATAAACTTTGTACGGGACCAATTTTAACATGTTGAGGATGGTTTGAATTATAATTTAGATACTGTCCACTGAAAGTTTTTTTGTGAAAAAGAGAAGTCTTGATTTTGTTTTCATTTGTCTTAGTAATTAAAATGTCCAGAAAAGGAATTTCTCCACTAACTTCATTTTCAATAATGAATTGTATTGTCGGTCTTATTTTATTTATATATGTTAAAAATTCATTCTGTGTGTTCAATTTTTCTTCCCAAACACAAAAGATATCATCAATATACCTTAACCAAATGTTGGGTTTCATATTTTTCCAATCTTCAAAAAAAATTGTGTTCAAAGTGATGCATAAAAATATTACTAATTATAGGACTGAGTGTACATCACCCATAGGTAGACCTGAAACTTAATTGTAAAATTTTGTTTCTATTTGAAAATAATTATGGTGTACACATACAGTGAGTAGTTCAATTATGCAATCGACAGAGAGGTTTGTTTTTGTTTTAAGACTAATGTCATTTTTGAGTGTTTTAATCAAATTTAATGCTTCAGGGACAGGTACATTTGTAAATAGACGTCATAACTAACCATTATGTCACTGGATGTAACAGTAACTTCCATGCTTAAGATACTTTGTACGTCACAGTCAATTTACAAAGAAAAATTCATATAATTTAATTTCACCTTAGAATTTATCTATAAAAATATAAGTAAAAATGAAAGTTATAAATTTGTGCAAACAACACATCCATCACTGTTTTCTTGTTTGTAATTTATTAATTGTAATAAATATAATATTCTGTTCTCATGTTGTATTCAGAATTTTATAATTGTTAATGTTTTTAGAGTTATGGAAAATGTATATGATTAAAATCAGTAATATTTTTTTTCAACAGTAATATTTTTAACATTAAAAACAATAATTTGCAATTGATTTGATATTTTGATTGTGCTTCATGAGTCTAATAAAAGTAAAAGCATGCTGTCATACACTAAACAAATAAAATTACTGAATTTGACAGTTTAAACATATATTATAGCATTTATGATAGATGATATTCTATTTAATTTATTAAAATTTTCCTTAATAAAAGTTTGCTAAGCCGAGTGTGTGAATATAAATACAAATCATTATATACCTTAAGTGCCTTATGTATGATCAGACATTTCTTAGTGAGTATACAATATTATTTCCACTATGAATAATTAGGGAAAGGTCTGATCCATAAGAAGATGATACATGCATTGGTGAAACTAACAATTGAATAATGACTGTCATTTATATAAACTTGTAGTTAACTTTTTTTATATTGCTCAGTATGTACTGTTACTGATTAACAAATGTAAAATTATTGCTCAATGTTCAAACAAATGTGATGATGAGGATGATTTTTCTATTGATAATGGTTAATGTTTGCTATTTTGAATATATTTTTAATTTTTATTACTGTTGTTGAATGTTTGCTATTTGGAATATATTTTTAATTTTTATTACTGTTGTTGAATATTATATTTTAATATATTGTTTTTATTTTTATGACATATTTTAAATAATGTGTGTTTTATTTACCTTTCCTTTGACTTTGACGTATGTTTTTTTAACAGTATAGAATAAATGAAATGCTCTTAAAGGAAGGTTACTTTATAAATTGTTTGTATGGCTGTTCACTGAGCGAATAAAATGTTTGTAGATAATAATATACATTTCAAAGTAAAATAATATCTTCCAGCCTTTCATATATTTCCAAACAGCTTAGCTAAGAACTCAAATAGCATTTTAGTCTTTGCCAGCCAAACCTTCTCTTCAATACTTCCACTAGCTCTTCAGTTTCTCCTCTAAACTTATATTCAGTGTATCAAATTGTAGTGTCACTGCCTAATGTTCACTGATTTTGTAAGTGGAGATTTTCCCTTACCTTCCACATCCTAATGCTGTTATCTTAAAGGAATATAAAGGGTCTTTGCCTTTGAAAGCAGTTTCCAAATTTCAGGACTATAGAGTGCCCTTCCTTCAGTCTACCATTGGCATTCATTGGGACTCCTTATATCGGGAGTGTCACTTGATACCTAAATGTTGCGCCGTCTCTGCCACGTGGAGGTAAATATGGGGTTTTCTGCTTCATAAAGCCCAAGACCTTGGAGTATTTCCTAGATTCTCTAAATCTTGTTGGAACCTTCTCCTGAGATGACTATTTCAAACTAATATTCCTTTCTATATTGCTTATTGTTCAGCAGTGTTGGGTAAATGACTTTAAACATTTGTACTGAGAAAGTTGATTATGACTATATGATTAATGTTTTAAAGAAGAGTTTCACAGCTGAGGATTTATTGAGGGGCAAATGGGGTAAATATAGATTATAGGGTCCTAGCCAATTTTTTCCCAACTAGTCATTAAAGACCAAATTAATACATTGACATTTGTTCCTGGAACCACCGATTTTTCAAGAGATGTTTCTATTGATAAAAAAAAGGAAAAGTTTTTAACACAACAACTATGTACATTACATTAATATAATGTGGTGTTTTTCTTCTAAACAAGAATATAAGATCCAATTCTTCTCCTAAGGACTGTGGCTGCCTTGGAACTCAGAATGAGAAGTATGGAGCAGTACTCTAGACAGGCCAACATTGAAATTAACGGAGTGCCGGAAACCAGCGGAGAGCGTATGGAAGCCCTGCTTGCAGATGCCACAAAATCTATACATGTAGAGATGAAGAAGGAAAGGGTAGTTGCTACTCACAGGGTGCCCACATTCAGCAGAACTCGAATACCACCCGTCATCGTGAAGTTCACAAAGCAAGACCGAGATGAGTAGCTCCAAGCCTTCAAGGAAATGCGTCCACTGACGGCAGACAAGGTAAACAGAAACTTCAACAATGACAAGATCTACATCAATAAGCATCTGTCTCCCGAAACCAAACAACTGTTGGGCAAGAAGGCTAAGGAAACTGTGCGAGTCAAAGGGTTCAAGTACGTATGGAGCAGAGATGGGAAAATCTTTGTGAGAAGAGACAATGGAGATAAGTGCTTCAAAATTGATTGTTGGAACGATCTGGAGAAATTATGAAACATTAGAGGAAAGAGAAAAATTAAGTTAGTTACTTATATGTTGTATATTACTAATTTAAGGTTTAAAAGTCAGTTAATTTAATTTAATCATTTTTTTAACAAATTTGTTACTCTGGCCAAGATTGAAACTTATATTCTTATTAAAATGTTATTGTATATGTATGTAAGTGGGGAAAGTGAGTTAAATTTAAAAGTGATTTAAATAAGTGCTTAAAGAAAATTAAGTTTTTGTTAATAATCATTGTTTAAAATCGTAGTTAAGTATGTCGGACAAATGTATTGTTTTGAATAATATTGATAGCAGTTTCTTTGGCTCGAATGCAAATAATTTAAATATTATTCATATAAATATTAGAAGTTTAAGAAAAAAATTTTGATTCCTTCTTAGCTAATTTGAATAACGTCAATGTTTCAATAGATATAATTGTTATGACGGAAATTTGGATTTTTGAGAGAGGTTGCTCATTATAAAATAAAAGGATTCCAAGCTTATTATAAAACAAATGACAATTATAGGGATGGAGGAGTAATGATATACATTAGAGAACATATTTTGATTCAAAATAGAGGGTTTAGTATAGATTCAGCTGATATATTAGTATTGGAAATCAAATTTAAAAGTGTTTTATTTGATATATTAATTGTTTATAGGTTGCAAAATTGTCATGTACACAGTTTTTTATTAGATTTAGAAAATTTAAAGCCTAATTTCAGTAATGTTATTTATATGGGAGATATAAATCTTGATATTTTAGTCAGCAATAACATAAGCAACAATTATATGTCGCTTATGAGCAACAATAGCTTTTTGTGTATGATTGATCACTTTACCAGATTAACCAGTGATTCAGCTTCATGTATTGATCATATATTTGTGAGATGGAAAAATTCACATATGCTAAAAGCGGGTATATTTCAAACTGATATAACAGATCATTTTGTGTTAGGCCTATTAGTGAAATTTAAGAAGGATACAAGTAAAGTTTCACAAAATATAACACGTAATATACAAAATATTGATTTTGAAAGATTAAAAAACCAGCTAGGGAATGCAGCAATATGGAATAATATGGATTAGAAAATAATGATGTGAACAAAGTGTTAAATGAATTTTATGAGATTATATCTAAATATACTGAGGAAAATAGCAAGACAAAATCAATTTTACCAAAAGTGGAAAAGGCAAGAATTAAAGAGTCCTTGGATAAATGCAAGGTTGATTAAACAGATCAATAAACGAAATAAAATTGCAATTAAATGTTAACGTAGACCTTATGATATACAACTAAATAATTATTACAAACATTTAAAAAATAATATAGATAATGGAATAGTGATAAAGCAAAGAATAATTATTATAAGCGTTTATTTGAACTGCAAGAGGGAAATATTGCTGGCCAGTGGAAATTAATTAATTCCTTAACAGATAAGAAGGAACTACAACCACTCAGTCAGATAAGAGACCAGTTTGGGAACAATGTTACAGACCCAAAAACAATAGGACAGCTGTTCAATGAATACTTCATATTAGCACCGAATGAGATACAGGCAAACCTCCGTGGAAGTAACATTCTTGACACTTCCAATTTTTACTATAGCCAAGTCCAGTAACTACTAACTAGTACAGAGGTGTTAAAAACTATAAATAGTTTCAAAAACAAAGTCAACTGGTAATGACCATCTATCTGTTCAACTGATAAAAGCAAAAGGCACTGCTATAGCAGAGCCTTTAGCTGGCATAGTAAATCTAAGCTTCAGCAGTGGTGTTTTCCCAGATAAACTGAAAGATTCCAATTCATAAGAAAGGTAGAAAAGACTTGGTGGAGCAATATAGACCTATTAATCTGTTGTCGGTAATAACTAAGATTATTGAGAAATGCATGAAAATCAGGCTGTTGGAATATTTAAATAATAAAAAATTCTTTAACACTAATCAGTTTGGATTTATAAAAGGGAAAAATACAGAAGGAGCTATTGCTGGTTTTATTGAACAAGTCTACAGTAGCTTCAATAACAACTACAAAGGGGCTGGTATTTTTATTGATTTTTGTAAGGCATTCGATTTAGTGAATCATAAAATATTATTACAGAAATTAGAATTTGCAGGAATAAGAGGTAACACCTTAAAATGGTTTGAAACATATTTAAAAAATAGGCAGCAAAGAGTAAAAGTGTCCAATACTTTAAGTACATCTAGGATTGTTACAATAGGAGTGCCTCAGGGCTCAGATATGGCTGCAATTTTGTTCTTTGTGTTTATAAATGAATTGTTAAGTTTGCCATCGAAAGAAAAAATCACAGGTTTCGCGGATGATATTGCCAAAATACTCGGAAAAACAGTGGAAAAGTATATGGAACAACATGAAAGAGGACTTAATAATAATTAGGAAATGGTGCGAAAATAATAGAATGGTACTAAATGCCTCAAAAACCAAGTTTATAAATTTTGATTTGAAAGGCTTTCAATTTAATAACACACTAAAATTTCATAAACTAAATTGTCAATATATACCACCTCTATGTGACTGTGAAACTATTGAACAAGTGAAAGAAATAAAATACCTGGGATTAATTATAGACGAAAAATTAAGTTAGAAATCGCACATAATCAACCTACAATCTGGTTTAAGAAAAAGTATCAGAAACTTCTATTACCTAAGAAATTGTATTGATGATAAATTATTAAAAACTATTTATTTTGCACTGATTCACTTTAAGTTAAATTATGGAATAGAAAACTGGGGAAGTACTGACTATTCCACTGTTAAAAGTAGCACAAAATCATTTTATTAGACTCATTGCCAGAAAAGATAGATTTGAATCAGCAACACCAATTTATAAGGATTTAAAAATACAACCACTGAAATATTTATTTGTATTTAAAGTTGTAAAAATGTTCTTTAAGAAAAGCGGAAACATCAGAAATGATAGAATTTACCCAAGAACAAGAGGCGATGCAATGGGACTCATAGTAAGACCTAAGGTGAATAATTCAGTCTTCAAAAAAAGCTTTTCTTTTCTGGGACCAAAATTTATAAACTATTTGCCATCAGAAATAAAAAAACTGTAATAATTTTAAAAAGTATTGTATTAAAGTGAAGAAGTGTTTATTTAATTTAGATGAAATTGACATTTATTTACAGTATTAGCCTAAGTAACAAGTTTAGAAAATTAATATTAAATAGCTAATTAATAATACGTAAGCCCAAATACTGTACACATTCTAGCCTATCAAGTAGTTGACAGGAAACGTCAACCTTGGACTGTGCACACTGCGGCGGACCGCTTGATAATCTTTTGATAAGTTTTGACTGTCTTTATTTTGTTAACAAGAATGTTTAAGTTGAGCTAGCCACGATTACTGGAAACAGTGGCTAGGAATTCCTTTATAATTTATGTAAAATGTTTTTATATATTTTTTGAGGAGTAAATAAAGTTAAAGTTTAAAGTTAACTGAGATATTAAAATCAAACATAGGTAGGTTTTGTTCAGTTACCTAGTATTTACAGATGAAATGTGCCTACCAAAATACAAGCTAACCAACCAAACATTGATAAGTATCTGTTATTATTTGTTGTAGGAATAAATAGATGTCATATTTGTGTTAAGAAGGAAAAATTACATAATAATAACGTTATTTTAGTGTAAACATATGCCAAATTTTGGTGTTTCCTATGAACTCCAATAGATTCATGTTCATGGGCTAATTATTTTCTGGTTAACAAAATTCGGGAGGGAACCCTATATAGTATATTCCATATTTACCGAAAATGGGAATATTTAAGTAGACAATATCACTGGTTTATTTCCAAGATGTCCACTGGTTTATTTACCTGATGTTAGTAAGTAGTACAGCTTCTTGATTTATAAATGTACTGTGTACGGATATACACACAAGTTCTTCCTTAGAGAGAAGATACACTGAAGGTCAAACAGGAGTATTGTGTATCTGTACGTGACAGGACTACTTGACAAGTAAGCTACTGAACTGTCATCTTCCCAATAAGTTTTGACTTAAGGTAGAAACACGTAGCAATAAACTATAAGACACAAGTTTCTATTTAACCTTTTATTTAATATAAATAAAGAACTTTATTATTTTAAATACTGTGGAAGTGTTAGTGATGAAAACATTACATAAAATATTTACTTTAGAATACTATACAATTTTACATATGAATTAATTTGGAATACTGTGTATGTTATGACTTATAATTGTAAAAATAATTTAATAAACAGTAACATTTGGCACTTCCAACTTGACTTGCAATACAGATAAACGTACCAGGTAGTAGAATTCAGAGTTTTCGTTTGAAGAAGATGCTAAGAAACTGAAAGCGCTGATTCCTTTTGCAAAGATTGAATCTGTGGAAAAAGAAAAATAATAATCTTTCAAATTACGATTTAAAAAAAAATAGAATTATGTGATGTCTAACTAGAAAGAGCTCTAAGAAAGTCTGGTAATGCGTAGAAACAGTACCTTGCTACCAGATATAATTCCTGACCTCATATAGCCTTATGTCTATAATATTTTTATATCAGTAACGTTGTTTTATTAAAATAAAATGATTATTTTCTTTTTTTCAAAAATCAAAAGATCATATTAACAAAATGTCAGTTATTGATATTGTCAGAACAAAATATAAGTAGATATAAAAGGAATTATTGTAAATTACTATCTATATTTCATATATTTTTTAAAAAGTGTTATTTTTGGAAGTAAGGTTAAGTGGAAGAGAGGACTTAATAGTCCTAACTCTGCCTAATAAAACTACATTTCATTTCATAACCCACAGTTTAAAATCACCTACCATTATTATGACTCTACCTTATGTACGTATTACATTTAGTTTGTGGTACAGTAGGATGATGGAACAAGAAACTACAATGCAGTCATCAAACTTAATATAAATAATCAGTAACAGCCAATTATTCATTATTTTGTTTTTTTAAGCCTAAAGTGAACTCTTAATTTCACTTGTAACTTATTAAGTAAAAACTCTTTTAAATTTGTTATAAAGAGTTGGTAGAATCTTTATAACAAATTTAAATTAATATACAAAATAAATCATTGTAGGACAGCATTTTACGATAATTGCCAAGGTTTATTTTAATTTATTTTGACAAAGAATTATTTGGCATCAGAGCAATGTCCCATTCACAGTTTTATGAAAATGGGAGATTCTTCAATCTAATGATATGCCTGCAATCACCTAGCAAAGCAGATTGGTCATGGATCAAAAGGTAAGTTGACCGTAAACTACACAACTCAGTGTAGTTATGTTCAAACTTAATATGATGGCTTATAGAATTTTCAAATTGCAAACAAAAATTTAAATACAGTGCAGCAGAGGTAAAATAATAGTTCACTTTGCCTGTTCTTGTATATTAAAATGGAAACTATATTTAAATTTCTCCCTTTTCTTTATGTGGTAGAACTCGAAGTTTTAAATAAACAAAAACTGCTTTTATCCTTAGTAATTTTTTTGCTTTTTTAACATATAAGAACTTGATATTTTCTTCATGAAAAAATGTAAATAGTGCCATGGTATTATGACAAGTTTCAATTTAATCAGAGTTAAGAAACAGATTCAAACTATGTGTGCATATTTGTTCATTCTAGAAGAAAATCTGTAATATATTTTCTACTAATTAAATCTAATTATTATTATCGTTTAGTGAAAATAATAAAATAGCTTGAAGTGATTAAATATAGTAAATAAACAAACTATTCTGTAAAAGCATTAATCCAATTAATTTTAAATGAACTTAAATCAGTTATTAGAGTGAAATAATTAAAGTAAGATGTTATGTAGAAGATAAAACCATTTTTCATTATAAATTGATCTACCTCATATAAAATGGATGGATATGTTGCACAGAAAAGTGATAATGTTAGCTGGTAAAAGATTTACGTTACTCTTGCAATAATATCCCTCGATACTTCAACAGTGAGAATTTTACTAAATAGAATTAAAAATTGATTGTTACCTGAAATCGCGTGGTAATCTTTTATCGGATCTTTTCCCTTGAACAGTTGTAAAGAAGACCAATCTCCTACAGCAGCTCCAATCTGTGAGAATGAAGCTCCATTCACAGACAGAAGGTATTGAATATTATCACTCCTAACGGTTCCTGCAAAGTAAAGTCATCAAATAAGTTAAATGTCTAATTATATTGCTAATCTTTTCATTACAAATAAAATAACTATTGCTTTTGTGATGATATTCATATACAACTATGATAGGAGAGAGAGCAAGAGTTATGACCAACCAGCAGAGATGATAGGGGCTGGAAGTTCTCTGGTCAAGTGAGAGACTTATTTAGAGTTGGTGAAGTGTCGATTTGTAATAAAAAAAACAGCTTAGAGGAATAAAGCAGATATGATTTCTGAAAGATAATAATTAATTAATAAACACTTAGAACCGAACAAATTAAATAATCATTTCCAACAACTTTAAACTACAACAATAATTAATCAATGAAGTTAATCTATAAATTTACAATTTCGATATATTAATGGGAGAGAGAGAGACGGGTCCTACTCTTTTACACACAGCTACAAGTCACAAATTGCTTCCAGAACTGGCAGATCTCAGGCTCCTGGCCTGGCCCTTCCACCTAGCAAAGTCCCGCAGGTGCTGCCATACAGGCGATTACTCTAGGCGTCATTCAAAGTTATATGGAGTTGTGGTTACAAGATATAGGCTAAGAGGATGTAGCTTGTTGTATCTAAACCTCACAATATCCAGTGTTGCTTTAATAAACTTTATTGCAATATTTCAAATATTCACCTTAAAGTTTAAAAAAAGTTTAATAATTAAAGACAAAAACTTTTAATTATTCTTTTATTCTTGATTTCCTTTCCTGATACCTATAAGTTAGTCCTTTAAGTATCATAATATATATTATTATCTAAATTCACTATATGTTGAACACCAATATTATAATTCACATTTTCGGACATGACATAATGAGTTAGTAATCACTTGGCCTTGATCGTGATCAGTTATTCTGGGCATTCAGTTTTTTAACCTTAATCAAAGGTCATGAATTATTATTATCTATTTAATTCTTTGAAATAATAATTTATTTTTTTGAAACGTTCTTAAAAATAAATCTAAAGCCTGAATTAATCACTATTTATGCATCCTCCTAAGTTGTGGAGCTTAAATTGTAGGCAGACATTATTTAATTCCTAAACACTAAAAGTAGATTAATTAGATCTCGATTTTGCTGCCTACATTGAGAAAGGTGGCCACTGGAAACATTGCATTTTTTTGCCTTTAAGAATGTTTAAGTGAAAGTGACAATAAATATGAAAAATGATCAATAATAAAAACACATTCAACTCCTGAGTAAAAATTTTTTTTTTTTTCAGAATTTAAATCTGACTCAGAAAGTGACAATAAATACAACAACAAACTTTTAATGCGAAAAATTCAAATGTTCAATTTCCATTCATTTACAAACAAAACTTTTAAAGGTACCGTTGAGAATTTTGTAAAAATAAAATTCATCTTTCCAGGTTAAGAGCAAGGTATATTACACATATCAGCACTTTTCAACTTGTGCCTGTTGTTTTTATTTTTATCTGTAGCTTAGAGCAGTTCCTGGAAACACAAAATAGTTGTTTATACTAAATGTTTTATACCATTATGGATGTTTTTGTATACTGTTTACTTTTTTCTAACAAATAAGGGAGATAGAGAGTTCAAGGAGCGAAGCCCCAAACTAGATTGGCAGGGCAAACAAAGAAAGTCCTGAGCAGCTTGTTTAAAAATATATCTGAACAGCAACTTCTAAAAGCATATCAAACATCTGATGAAATTGGATGCAATCTTTAATCTACTTCAGTTACTCTTGTAAAAAATTCACAGAAGCTTTTCTTGTATTTTGGCAACCACTTTAATTCAAGAAAAAACTCTTAAAATGAAATAAGTATGACAAGCTGTAACCTTATATCAAGGAGCGTACCTGAGACACTAAAAGAACCACGGGAAGTCTTGACAATAAGGGTTACGGACTTGCATTCACTAGTTTCATATTGTTGTGTTACAGTCAGGCCTGCCTCAGTAGCAAGTTGAGGTGCGTTGATGAGGTTGAGGCCATTACTGGTGTAGCCTGTTAGCAAACCCACCAACGCTGCAGTACTCAGGAACCCCATGTGCTCCAGTGATGACCCTGTAAATACCAAAGTTCATATTTACCTCATTCATAGAAACATTTCTAGTACGATTATTATTATTCTTTAACTATTATGTGATAGACTGAAGATAGGCCAGTGGCCTTGAAGTGTTTTATTACTTTATATTTTACTAGATGAACCCAGCCACATTTTGCTGTAGCTTAGTCTGACATTATTTTTTACTTTAGTTGTTACTTGATTTTATCTGAAATAAAGTAACGTACAGATATTTTCATAAATAAACAATAATCTGGTCACAGTAATAAACTTACAGGATACAAATTGTATATAATATGCAGGCTTGGGACTAACGATTAAAAATAATTAACGATTAAGTTTAATCGTTAGTTTTTCTGTTAACTTTTCAACTTATTCGTTAGTTTTGGGGATGTTTAACTTTTTAACTTTAACTAGTTAACAAATTCACTAACGATTAAACTAACTCAGTTAGTTTTACAAACGAGGTACGGTTTGTCCCGTGGAATGTAGACAATGGCGGAGAAAGCGTCCAAAACTTTGGTCAAAGACCGGGCGTTTTCCTCAATCCCAAGTATTCGCAGACTAACAAAGTCATGAGTCACATCCCACCCCTTTCCGCCATCTTCCTGCCCTGCCCATAATTAATAGACACACCCAACGTGTCCCATTGTTGTTTGTCCAAGACGTAGTTAAAGTGTAGTGATAATACTGGGAGACTTGAAGGTGGATTCATTTCAGTTTTAAAGTTTGCCGAGTGAATAATAAAGTGTGTTGAATTAGTTTCCAGACGGTTTACGTTATGTATAATAATAAAAGACAACAGTTTTTTTGTAAATAATTGTATGTATTCTTTCATGCCACATAAACTAACTTTTAATTTCAGTTACTTTTTTAAAATTTAACTTTAATCAGTTAGTTTCATTGAACTCTAACTTTTAACTTCAATTAGTTTAATAGAGGATTAACTTTAACTTTATTCAGTTAAAAATAATTGTTAACTTTCCCAAGTCTGATAATATGCACATAAACCAGCTGGTGTCACAGTAGCACATAAATCAGCTGGTGTCACAGTAGCACATAAATCAGCTGGTGTCACAGTAGCACTTTTACATTATGGTGATCTATTTTCTTTGTGAAATGTAGGTAAGGCGGGAAATTCTTGAAATACCCTGTTCCCTATTATAATTTTAGGAACTAAATATATAAAAGCACTCTTGTATATAAATGCAATGTTGTGTAACAATTTCAAATAGATCCAATCGCTACTTTTTGAGTTTTTTGTACACAAATATAAGGACGTTTGTTTTTTATGTAAGTCAATTTAGTTTTTTTTTTTTTTTTTTTTACTAATCTATTTTATTTTTTTTACCTTTTGTGTATATGTTACTTCAAAGGATTTTTTTATGTAAGCCCGTTTTTCTGGCCCCAACAAAACCTAAATAATTCAGGCACTATTCTGAATAACTGTAATCTTCATGATAATAATAATTTACATTTTCATATTTTATTAAGAGTAATAATTGTACAATTTTAAATATGAAAAGTCCCCACATACATATTTGGCCCCAGTGAAGGGACTGAGCTTCACAGTCTTTCAAAGACTTAAGAATAACTTTTACAATTTATATGAAAAATGAGATAGAACAAATAAACTGTAATACTAAGCCCCCTATGACACTACAAATGAAACCATTCTGAGGGTATTAAAAAAACTTGTAAAAAAAGCTTCTTGTTACGATGTACCAACAAATATCAACTTACGGCTAAAACGATACCATAATAATACATAAATAAACCTATATTATCCTTAATTTTACAAATATAAATCATGATTTTGACATTTTAAAATGTATTGAATTTAAATAATGTGAACATGAAATAGATACTTCAAATCAGAGTATCTTTGAAGAGCATCAGATTGAGAGAGTCAGAAATCTACAAAATGGTAATGTTTTAATGCCACTGCTATATATAAATATATGGCATACAAAAAGTGTTACCTTTTCTAATGAGTTCTACTTTAGCCTGAGCCCTGTCCTCTGTAGTGAGCAGTTTAGCAAGCAAGCGACCAAGGTTAGTGGTCAGCTCTAGCCAGCAGCTGTTGGACGGGACACACGCAGCACTTAGCACCGGTGCATTAACCGCTCCTATTACCTTGTACCTGCAATATATGACAAGAATTATTTGTCATGTACATTTTTTGTATTTTTAATCTTGCACAATAGTGAAGACATACAATGGCGAGACATTTGGTCACCTCTATAGATCCGATGACTAAGCAAATTTGTTGAAGCTGAAAATTATATACTGTATTTTGAATGGATTCCTTATGATAGATTGGATAAGTCATTTAAAAGTGTGATAATAGGGTGTAATATAGGAATAGATTTAACGTCATGTATATTGCACAACTAAGTTCGTGGCCAGGAGGTTGACCAGTCTTGAACTAATGATACCAACAGGTAAAATTATTATTTAATTTACCTATGAACATAAGATCTTTGCCTCTAAATAAGTTCAAGAATAAAATATTAAATGGCTTAAGTCTAAATCTTTTTATATATATTAGATGAGTATATGCATTGTTGAATGGATGACTTGGTTCCCTAATTAATTATTTATTGTTTTAATCTTTTTGATAGTACTGTATTTAATGTGACAATGCCTAATGTAATTGAGAAATAAAAGAATTTGAATTATTATTTTGAATTCAAGAGACTTTTCTTGCTATCTTGGTGAGATAAGAAGTTACTCAACAACATTGTGTAAAGAATTTCATGGTTATTGTAAAACCTGGGACAGGATGGTGTCTAAGAATCCACTAATAGAGTTAGTGGATTCTTTTTTTTTTAATAAAACTTCACTTGCCTATTGACATGGGCCTAGGCTTGTGTGTCAACTTTATTCAACGAGTGAATTACCAACCGTTGGCTAAGTGGGGATTCGAACCTTGGACATTGCCTTCCGCAGTTCGAAGCCTTATCCACTGAGGCTTACTCATCTTTGATCTTTGGGTGGGTGAGAGGGCCAACAAGATTTACTCTGGATGGTTGACAGGTCTGTTTGGCCATGAAAAGATGGTGCTAAATAAAATTCCAAGCAAGAAAACTCTCAATATATGCAATTATATTGACTTCGCCTCATTTTAGAGAATAAGTAATAGGAAAAGATCATAAAAGGGTGATAAGAATGTACAATGACATATAATTCAAAACAGAAATTCAGTAAGTATAGAAGGTGTACAGCTTTCTGTAATACATCTGTTCTCAATTCTTTGACTCTGAGTGCAATACTTCCATTTTAAAAACTTTATTTCATTTAGAGCTGACTTAGAAATTTAAAATGCTCAGATGTCAGAAGCAACCTAATAATTTATACATCTTATACAATAAGTTGACAAGAGAGTTTACTATTTGTTTTTATATAAGAGCTATTCTTGTATTGTACTGTGCCCAAGGTCTCACAATGAACCATATGATAATTGTTCATCATAGAACAATTGATTGTCTAAACTCACACTCGATCAATATTTTGTCTCCATCTTGAGAAGAGTATTGAGCTCAATCAATTGCTAATTAATGCTCACTATAATTGAATAGTTTTTTAATCAACTGACTGTGATGTAGAGTCTGATAGAGCCACAAACTGCTCGGCTATCTCCACAGCAACTCTAGTCTGAGCCTCAGTAGTACTGGCACCTAGGTGGGGAGTACAAACCACTCCAGGGTGCTGTAGAAGAGCAAGGGTTGTAGGGTTGCGTGGAGGTTCTTCAATAAAAACGTCCAATCCTGCTCCTCCACATCTCCCATCCTGTACATAAGACATGACAATTTTATTATTGTTTGAGGGTGTATACTTTTATATTATATAGGCATTATTTTTCTTAAGCCTTCTTGTTTTTTCACTGAAAAGGTTCTGTTTACATACACGATTGTCATATGCCTCTACTCCAGATCATGAAAACCATATTTATGTATACATTAATATTGAACATTTCACACACTTACCTTCAAAGACGACTTGATTCAAGAGAAAATTTATTTTCAGGTAAATTTACAACAAATTTAGCACTTAAGAAGGTGAATACGTTAAAAAGTATGGACTTATGTGAATGGTTAAGTCTGGAGCCTGAAGAAGATTGATTACACTATTCTTTCAAGCTCCTTCTGTCAGATTATGTTTATGGTAACAATTCAATGGTCACAAAACATTTAGGAAGTAGTGCTTAAAATCTTTGGATCCAGATTCCTGATATGTGTGCACACATTCAATTAGGTCTTAAATTGATTTTTTTTCATTAGTGGTACTATCAAGTTTGACTATATTATCTTATTTCTCTTTTATACTATTGTAGTATTGTGGCAGTTTCAGAATTTAAAGCCATTTTGGGTGTCCCCTTTTCTTTGGTTTTGAGTCCTTGTAACTTTGAACTAATAAGGTCACATCAGGCATTGTTGGTCTTACAACGTGGTTACATATTAATTCAATGTTTTTTAAGAATTCATGTGTAACTTAATTTCATCATAGTGACTGCACAACCATACATGTATTGACCCATACATGTACAGTGGTATTGAACCACTCGCCTATCCATTGGTATTTATCCTGCCACCAACCCAAAATACATACAATGGGGGTGGGTAATTGACCTGCCCACCCACCCACACACATACAATGGTATTGACCTGCCTACCCACCCATACACACACAATGGTATTGGCGGGTGTATAGGTGTCAATTTTCATTGTTTAATATTTGCATCAAAACGAGTCATTTCTATAAAAATTGTATTGCAGGCACTAAGGAAACTGTTTGGAAACATTGTGTTAGGTTGACACGATGCAATGTGTTATTAGCTACTCTCAAAGTTATAAATACTCTCAGATTGAGCAGTCAATAGTGGTCATCTTCATGGACACATCTGTAGTGAACACTTTCACTCTCTAAGAGACCTCACTTGGAGGGAGCAAACATTCATAATAGTAACCAACAGATTCAGACTTGACGATAAACTGTAAGACCTTACCTTGCTATTTTAACAGAGCTATTAACAAATAGTCCCACTGGAGAATCACTCAATGTCAGTGAAGAGAATACACAAGTCATCCAAACTGTGCCATATACAAGAGGACTCTTTCATTAAGCAACAAAGTCTACCAGGTCTTATATCTATATACATAAGTATGTCAGGTAGTCAAATATGATTTGAATAAGTAGGATGTCAGAGTCATATGTGTTAAGGATATATGATTAGGCAGGTGTTTTTTTAAAGTGTGTAGGCCTATTTGAATTGTTATAAAAATGAGGTAACTAAACATTAAATTTGTGGGTGGGGATGGTTTATTATATACTTGTATGAGTAGAGCAGATGGATATGGATAGTTAGGGGATAGATAAATTTAAGTTGACTGTTGGAGTTGGGGAGGCAAGCAATATTTGTACATGTGAGTCACGGTGTAAAGTAGTGGTGTTTAGTTGTTATAACTACTTAAAATGCCAATACAACCTAGATCACACTTCATGACGAATACAATTTAAAACGAGTTTGCATGGTTGCAAGACCTTTATAAATTTAATTATTAAGAAAGAGTAAGTGATTTTTGGAAACCAATCGTAAAAGCAAGGATCAGACAGTCTCATAAAAATGTAACAATGATTTTGTATGTGTTATTGGATATACAATCATTTTTACTAACTTTTTTCTGACAATACTCCAAATAATTTGTCCTCATCAAATTGTAAATCCGAAACATACTTAGCACTGAACAGATGTTTCAATATAGAAATAATTATCTCTTATCATTCAAATACATTTGACGGTAGAGAATTGAATTACAACTTTATGCCTAATGTTAGACATGTTTTATTTATATTTGTAACTTTAAAGTATACACGTTAAATATAATTATATATTCTAAATATACTCTTGGAATTCCCTACAACTACTCAGGTTTAAAACTTAACACGTTGACTGCGTCGGGTGCCCTCGGGCACCGGGCGCGTGCTGCCCGCATGCGCGTGGTGCCCCGGGGCACCTGACGCAGTGTGTTTAGTTTTATGTTTGCTGTGAGTCCAGCCACATATCCAGCCGGTTGGAAGTTATTTTCGCGTTCTCTCCCTCCACTGGCGAGTTTAACCTTCGTGTAGTTTTAAGTTCGCGAGCTCCACGTGGTTTCTACAGCCCTCCGCTTGTGCGCGCGCTATCTATCGTGTGTGTGTCTTCTAAATGTTGGATGTGATTGTTTTATTAGTGTAAAAAGACATGGATCTTCCTCCGGGACCCAGTAATTTACCAGTTGATCAATCCTCAGAAGATGAACAAGTAAGTAATGCTACAGATGACCAAGAATTTTCGTCCGAGTCTGACACGGACAATGACCCAGACTATGACGCTAACCCTATTGTTTGGGCTTCACATACAAACGGGTTGAAAGAGATTCCTTTTACTGGAATTGAAGGTTTTCGTGTACCAATTCCAGGTGATAGGCCAATTGACTTTTTTAATTTACTGACGGACATTGTATTTTTAGAGTCAATAGTTCGTAGAACAAATGCATATGCGTTTGAACTTTTCTGCGGTCCATCTACTACACCAAAATCACGTATTACTAGATGGAAAGATATTACAGTTGATGAACTAAAAATATTTTTAGGTATATTGATTGATATGGGTCTGACTGTGAAACCAAGAATCCAAGACTATTGGAGAAAAACAAAGACCTTCAGTCCTACTTATGGTAGATTTATGAGTAGGGATAGGTTTCTGCTAATTATGCGATGCATAAACTTCACTTCCACCAATACAAATGACCGCCTCTCCAAAGTTAGATTTCTGATAGATTATTTTAATAATAAAATGGCGCAGATTTACTATCCTCAGAAAAACTTGTCCCTTGATGAGGGTATGATTTTATGGCGTGGCCGATTATATTTCAGGCAGTATATCAAGGGCAAACGCCATAAATACGGTATAAAGCTCTATACATTGTGCGATCCACATGGTTTGATATTGAAATTCATTGTTTACTGTGGGGTTTTGGATGATTTGGGGGGGAAGGGACATGCTGCGAACGTTGTATTGAACCTAATGCAAGGTTATATGAATAAAGGCCATAGCCTTTATATGGATAATTATTATAACAGTATTCCACTTGCCTCAAAACTTCTGTCTAAAAACACGTATTGTACTGGAACATTACGCGTAGATCGTAAATACATACCACAAGAAATAAAATCTACAAATCTGCCTGTAGGTGGTTCTGTAGGAAGATATGCAGAGGGTATGATGGTAGGAAAGTGGCGAGACCAGAGAATCGTTCACTACTTATCAACAGAACACGAAAATGAAATGGTTACTTCGATAAACAAAAGGAATCAAGAGTCACTGAAACCATTACCCATAGTAAAATATAACAGTTTCATGAAGGGAGTAGACCGGTCTGATCAAATGCAGGCCTACTACCCAATGGAAAGAAAAACTCTCAGATGGTACAAAAAACTGTTTGTCCATGTATTACAGATGTTACTAATGAACTCACACTATCTATACAATGAAGCATACGGTATAAACAGAAGAAGGAAATTGGGGCTGTATGAGTTTATGGAATCAGTCAAAGACTCTCTTTTGCCGGATTTGCCAGAACCTCCACGTCCCCTCCCTCGGCCTGCTGATCATACAATATCCATAATAGTGAAGAAAGTGCCTAACACTAACAGAGTGTCCAGAAAAAAATGTCGACAGTGCAAGAAGTCCACAATGTACGAGTGTTTGGCATGTAATGGACAACCAGGACTGTGCGCCGTTATATGTTTCGATGAATTTCACAGGCAATAAAAGATAACATTTCATGGTTGGTTGGAGGGATGTATATAGTTGTAAATATATTTTTCTAGAACTAAACATTATGCTTTTTATATAGCAAGACATCTTATATTGAAAAAACTGCTAAATTGTCCAAGTTGTATAATGAGTGCGGGCGCGAGGTGCGCACGGTGCCCCGGGGCACCCGAAATAAAAAGTGATAAATATGACCTTTTGTAAGTGATAATCTAAAATAAGCAACTGGGATCATCTAATTGGACCAAAAGGTAAGTTTTCAGACAATAAAAATTTTTAGCATGTGGGGTACATAATTGGGCAATTTTCAGCAGTCAACGTGTTAATCACATGTTTTTATCCTTAACATGTGACTTCTGCTCACTTAAATCTTCATCCTACTCACATTAACTAATGTTGTTCACCTATCCACTCTACATTTTCTAGTCATTCATACCAGTAACCCAAGATTGCAGTTCAAGATGTAAGCTTGATTGAAAATGAATTTAATTTTAAGTGAAGTGAGTGGATTGTGCATGACTTTGAACTGCAGACTTGGGGGTTTTAGTGTTATTTTACTCAATCATCACATTCAACTCTAAACTCTAATTCACTCAAATATGATTTCTACTGTTATCACTTTCTGCAAATTCCACTTATACGCTGATGACTTACAAATCTATACTACTTCCCTCTGAAAGACTTGCCTACTACTGTAACTAACATTAACCGTGATAACCAGTCCATCTCAAATTGGGCTGTCAAGCATGGCATGAAACTCAATGAGGCCAAAACCCAAACAATATTGTTGGGCTCTTCTCCAACATTATTGTCCGACTTACTTCCTACATTGACCTGACAAATATACCAAAACTCAAACTTAACCATACAGAATTAGTGTTTTGTGACAAAACTAAAAACTTGGGACTTATTATGAACAAAAACTTGAACTGGACTGATCAAGTTACTGGAATGTGTAATAGAGTTTTTGTTGCTTTACATACTTTGAAAAGATTTGCATTGTTTTTCCTCTCAATATCAAGGTGTTGTTGGTAGAGACTTTAATTACTGTGATACTGTAATCAATGACATTTCTGTTGAGCTCGTGGAAAGATTACAGCGTGCCCAAAACTACTGTATCAGATTTATTTTCAACCTTAGACGAAGGGATCATGTTACTCCATTTTTCAATCAACTATCCATCTTAAAGTTAAACACTCTCCGCCAATTCCATATCTTGATTTTGTTGTACAATATTCTTCAAAAACAAACACCTAATTACCTGTCAGAGCAATTTGTTTACTTATCACAAGTTCGTTTGCATAGAACTAGACGGGGAGATTCAATGTAAGCTATTCCAGTTCATCGCTCCACCACTTTCAATAAATCTTTCATTGTCTCCGCGTGTAGACTCTGGAATGCTCTGCCTGATAATATCAGATCCATCGATAAGACAACTCGGCTGCGGGCCTCGCTGGAGTAGTGGCTGGTGGCGCTGTGGCTTGGTGGTGGCAGTAATGAGTGAGTGTGTCGAATGAATGAAAAGAAAATTGTAATAAATAAACATAATATTATGTACTGTATTGAGATAGTTACATTATTTTTAGTGTAAGTTTAAGTGTAATTTTCAAATGTTTAATGTATATAATACTTTTTCATTATAATTTATATTTTATTTATCAATTTATTTTTTCTCTTTCTTCTTAATTGTTATTTTTGTAATGTGTATATAATCATGTATGCTGAGCTTAAGTGGTAGAGAGGGCTATGTAGCCCTAACTTCGCCTCATGAAGTAACAATAGAGTCGTATTACATTTCATTACTGTGTAATAATAAAAATGGAGGTCATAAGCATAAGGAGAGAATAATGTTGGGGTCAGTTAAGAGTATTCCAATATTCCAATGGATGAACAAGTAATCAAAAATAATATGTAGACATTGTATGTCAGCAGAGAGTCCCCGTCCTGATAAATGAGCCTATCACCGGTTATGAAATTACACTGAGTACAATTTAAACTTACATTAAGAGCTTCCAATAAAGCTGCTTCATCGATGATGCCGCCTCGAGCCACATTGACCACTCGAACACCTCGCTTGCACTTGCTGAAAACTGTAGAGTTTATCAAATCTGCAAAACACAAACAAAATATTTATTATTCATATAAAACTAGCTGTACCCGCCCGCTTCGCCGGTCATAATATTGAGTTTTGATTGTATAATTGAAATGTGCAGCAACCTTTCAGTTTACACAGTATCCAATCCCACCCACCCGCCCACCTATACACTGCAGAGGTATTGACCCCCCCACCCACCCACATATACACTGCAGAGGTATTGACCCACTCACCCACCTATACACTGGACAGGTATTGACCCACCCATCCTCCTTTGCACTGCTGAGGTATTGACCCACCCGCCCACCCATACACTGCAGAGGTATTGGCCCACCCGCCCACTTATACACTGCAAAGGTATTGACCCCCCCCCCCACCCACCTATACACTGGAGAGGTGTTGACCCACCTATACACTGGACAGGTATTGACCCACTCATCCTCCTTTACACTGCTGAGGTATTGACCCACCCGCCCACCCATACACTGCAGAGGTATTGAACATACCACTGTACGTGTATGGGTGGGCAAGTGGGTCAATACCACTGTACGTGTATGGGTGGGCGGGCGGGTCATCACCACTGTACAGTACCATTGTACGTGTATGGTTGGGTGGGTGGGTTAGTACCATTATACGTCTATAGGTGGGTTAGTACCATTGTACGTGTATGGTTGGGTGGGTGGGTTAAATATAAATCCAATTTAGAACAGCTGATGTTATGTATAGTTTACTACTGTACTCAATTATTTTTAAAGATTTAGCTTAATACAATTTTATTAAATTTGTTTTTATTTAACAGCTGTTAATCAAATAAATCAATAAATTAATATAGCTCCATAGGAATACCATGGGAATTTTGAAGGCCAATGGGACGGAGTCCTGTAGTCGAAGAGGAAAATCCTTTCTTAATGAGCCCCTAGGGGCCAAGATAAACAAAATATCAAGTCAATTGGAGGTATAGTTTTGGAGAAATAGTGATGAGTGGTATATCTTTTATATATATATATATATATATAGATATTAAACTTTAAATTTTCCGATTAAAGTCAATTTGTTCTCTTAGATTAAAGAGTTTCAAAGTCTAGACAAAACTGTAAGTCTACTTTTAGAGGGCACAAAGTTCTATATTTGACTCTGAATGAATAAAATATTGTGTTTCTCGCCATGTTTAGCCATGTACTACGATCTGGCTATGCATGCTTTAAAACTAAATTGTTAATTTTCTGATTGAAAACAGTTTGTTCTCCTAGATAATAAAGTTTCATAATCCAGAAAAATCTGTAAATGTACTTTTAGACGGTGCAAAGTATGGTAATTGACTCTAAATCAGTGAAATATCGTGTTTCTAGCCATGTTTAGCCATGTCCTATGACCTGGATATACATGTGTTCAGATTAAATTGTATATTTCCGCATTGAATTCAGTATGTTCTCCTAGATATCAAAGTTTCACAGTCTAGAAAAATCTGTAAGTCTACTCTTAGAGGCTGTAAATTAACCAATTTGATTTACAAGCACAAATTGAAAATCTAGCTCAGGAGGATGAAGGAGGTGAGATAGAGCAAAAAGTCATTGGGCTAAAGTTGTAGATAGTCTCAAATCAGGCACAGAAAATGGTGTTAGTTTTGCTATAGAACCGTTCATTTAGCCGCTACTGTCCAGTTAGAGAAATGCTGTTTTTGGCATTTAAAAATTTTGGTTCTAAAAAGACTGACATCTTCGATTTACTAAGAATTTTTAATAATCCCTCGTTATTGCACATCTACAACGTAAGACCTTAGACTCTACAAAATGTAAGCCTTTTTTAGAGTCTTAGTACTTTTTTAATAAATAAATCTTTATTTTTGCCATTTTACAATAAAGCATTGACAAAGTCAAGAAACAGTCCTTATAGACACAGTCAAATAATACATATATTGTATATTATAAGATAATTATCAAATTTGTGATTAACATCTCAAGAAAGACATCCAACAGTTAGACAGCCTACCATATCTATGATGCAAAAGTCACATTATTAAACATTTATGTCTTTTAAGGTCAAAAATTCTGATAGATTATAAAAAGGATTTTTCGATAGCCACTCATATAATTTGTTAAAGAAAGTCTTTACTGGGTACCTATCTACTAGATGTTTTACCTTGTTCACTAACCTTTGGGATACAATGATGTGACTCTGCTGTGTTTTGCTTAACCTACAGTGGACTATATCAATATTGTTTTTGTTTCTAGTATTATAACTATGCAGGTCACTTCTCAAGGTTAGGTCTAGTGGATTTTTAAGTATATAAGAAATTGAGTCTAATATGTATAAATTTATAACTGTTAACAATTTAAGTCTGACAAAATGTGGTTTGCAATGATCTAGTGGTTGTGCCTTTGTTATTACCGAATTGCCTTTTTTTGTAGGATTAAAATATCACCTATATTACTACTGTTGCCCCAAATTATTAATCCATACCTTATAATTGATTGGAAAACGCATAATATGAAGGTATCACATAACTTTCAGGCACACATGACATAATTCGCCTAAGCAAGAAAATTACTCTAGATAGTCTACTCGAGATATATTCATTATGAGAATTCCAAGTTTAGTTATCATCAATAAAAATCCCGAGATATTTTAAACAACTAAAAAAATTTAATGCTTTGTCATGTGAGGGAATTTGTTTTAATCTAAATAATATGTTCTGAGTTTTACCTTCGTTTAGCAGAAACCCATTGGACCTAAACCATACTGACGCTTCCTATACTGTATTTTTGACAAGGTCTTGTAAAATATCCCAGTTGGTTTGGCTATTAATGAAGATTGTATCATCCGCGTACAAAATTGATTTAGCCTTGACAGTACTAGGAAGGTCATTAATTTATAATAAGAATAAAAGAGGTCCAAGGACCGAGCCCTGAGGTACACTGGTTGGAACCTCAATCGCATTGGACCACTCACCACTAATACATACTTTCTGCTTCCAGTTTGTTAAGTAGCATTTAAGAAATTTTGCTGAGTTTTCAGTAATACCATAGTAATAAAGCTTAGATAAAAGTTCGCTATGATCAACACAATCAAAGGCCCTGCTCAAGTCACACAAAGTGGCTTGAGCAAAGGCCTTACTTTCAAAAGCATTAAGAATCTCCTTAATCAGTGCATCAATGGCGTCAATAGTACATTTACCCCTTCTAAAACCGAACTGATTTACATTTAGGTAGCAATTTTCTTCTAGGTATTCAAGTAGTTAATCAAGTACTACCATCTCAAATATTTTGGATAAAACTGGTATTACAGAAATCGGTCGATAGCTTTCCGGTAAATTTTTGGGACTTTTTTGTATATAGGACATATTCAAGATAATTTTAGCTCTTCAGGAAAAATACCTTTTAAAAGACATTTATTTATGCACAACGTTAAAGGGATTTGAAAACCACGATAAATACTCTTTATAATGTTGTTAGACAAATTAAAAATATCTCTACTATCTGAGTTTTTAGTCTTTTTACAGCTTTAGTGACATCATCAATTGAGATCCGTTTGAGGTAAAAATGTTATTATGATCAATTTTATAGTTTTTAACAAAGCTTAAACTACTTATTTGAGGTTTGGTGATGTTATCTTTTATTTGCTTGACAGAGTCAACAAAAAAGTGATTAAACTTATCTGGACTCATATCGACAATTTTTTGAGGGGCAGAATTAGAAGTGTTTACTTTAATGAGATTCCAAGCAGTCTTGCATTTGTTTTTACTTCTTTCTATTTTAGTTGCATTGTAAGAAAGTTTTGCATTTTCTATTGACTTTTTATAACTCCTTTTAAGATTTAGATAATTTTCAAGTAGTCCATCACAACTAGAATTTATCGAGAAACATGAGTCTATCTTTCAAGATGGCCAGATCGGTAGTATACCATTCATGATGAGAATTCATCTCTTTAACTCTGTAACAAGGTCTTTTTATGATTGAAAAAATGTCAATTTACTAGTTATAACATTTAGAAACCCCTGAAAAAAATCTTGTGCATTTGAACAATTTTGACTAGCAATAAAATTATTCCAGTCATGTGATGCAATGCTATCACCTAGATCATTGATAGCGGATTTTGGTAAACTAATTATTAAAGAATACCCTTTTTCCACTTTTCCATGTATGGTTTTAGGAGTTCTGCAGGTAGTACTGGCATTTGTTTGGATGTTTAGCAAGATAGCATTATGATCAGAAAAAGGGAAATCGAAAATATTACAAAAAGTTACTTGATTAGGATAGTTTACAAAGATGTTATCTAGACAATTTTTACCCCTTGTTGGTTTATCATTAGTACAAGAAAAGTTGTGTTGCCTCAAAACATTCAGAAACTCTCTAACGGTCTTTTTGTTTGATGTTATATCAAAGTTCGCATTTATATCTTTATTTATGTTTATTTAGTTACAGCGATGAGTGAATGAGTTAGTGGTATTTATCTTTTATAGATATAGATGTAAAAATTATTCTTAAAACAAAAAACCAACACATTCAATTCATTTATCGATAAATATCTAGGTAAATTAGCCATCAAGTGTGATTCTCTTATCATTATTATGAGAGAAGTATACTTATCAATGAATTCCAGATGTTGCTCTACTTTGGTTTAATCAATTTTCTATGCGAATAAAATTGGTTTTCAATGCAATACTTAGACTACCTTTTTGGATTAGACACAATGAAATAGTTCTAAAATAGTTTTTCTGGCAAACATCTAAATCTCTTATAACTACCATTCAACTTGACTCACTTCTAGTCTGAGGAATGAGAGGTGTATGCACAGTTATGTAATCTGCTAAAGGCCAGATTTTTTCCAATTCCATCTTTTCTACATTGAAGGCTTGGGCATCCTCTGCTGACACCATAGGGTCAAATCCAATGGTCTGAAAAACAAAAATGTAAAGAGATCTTAGTTAGTTTCAAGAAATAAAATCTACCCAACTGAAATATACAGTAGTTTATCTTATAATTATATAAATATTAAAAGGCTATAAATTGCCATTTTCAATCATGTGGAGGAGCTTAAGGACCAAAACAAATTGTCTTGACCAAAATGCAGTAAGTCTAAGATGTTGTCACAATGTTCTGATTACTAACCTTCATGCCGAAAGCTTGCATGCGTGTTGCCACTTCACGGCCAATCCTGCCCAATCCCAGAACAGCCAGTGTCTTGCCATAAAGCTCACTGCCAGAGTACAGTTTGCGGTCCCATCGACCAGCCTTTAAAGCTTGACAACTTTGCGCTACATGTCTGAAACATGCAATTTTTATTTCTACATTTCACTGGACATACACATCAAATCCATATACTCTTTATACTAATGCAATGATACTGTGGAATCAACATTATTTATTTTTTAATATGCTTATTGGGGGACAGAGGTGAATCAATAAATCAATCAAAGCTGTCCCTTAGTTGCCCTGGCTCAAGGGCTATTAATAAATAGCCCTTTCTGAGCACAAGTTAAACTCTGTAACAAGCTACAAAGGCCATCCACATTCATCCTACATTCATGTAATCATTAATAATTGCATTAAAATACAAACAAACTGGGTTGATATCTCATATATGAAGATAAATTTTATTTATAATACAAGGTCACTACAGTGTAAGTAGTATAGTTTTGTTATTGGTAATAAATAATTGGACCAGACAGAGTGCAGCCTGCGTGTTATATTTAGCGCATATAGGCGTTTCAGCAGTGGAGGGAATTGTACCACTGTTCAGCCGCTGTACATACAGGCGTGACCAACTTCCACCTTCAAGTGTTCAACTTCCACAAAAAAATAACTGTAATGAACTATACAAGTTTGTTTAATAGCTATTTATAGTTTACATTATTATTCTTTGTATTATTATTGTTATTAACTCAACTTCCTAGATGCCATTACAATTTTTTAATTGAATGACACAGTGAGGGGCGAGTAGTTCACTCTCTCATTTCCATCACTCAGTGCATCTCTCTCGTGCATGAGCTTTCAGTAGGTCGCAATCAAAGCGACCTATATATAGTTACCAAAACATCAACCAGAACTTCTATAAAAGAAACCTTACATATCAACAGAGAGACCCTTTCATCAAATTGTTGATTGATACTCCTGTTCTACCATCTACAGTTGCTTTTGCTCAGGCAATACCATGGTACAGCAGTTATGAGCCTCCCACCTACCTATACATGTACGTTGGTGATGACCCTCCCTCCCACTTATACACGTACAGTTGGAGTCAATACCTACCCACACACCTATACACATTATCAAATATAAGTAATCTATGTAACTGTAGATCAGAGATTAGGGGCACATTCCTATATTTACATTTAATAGCACCAACCTGGCTAAAGCACTGATGAGGCTGCATGTCAATTCACAAGCACTGATAGAGTTACCACCTGGTGTGCTGCAAACACAAAAGAACAGAACTTTTATCAACTAATAAAAGTCATATAATATTATAACACTTTTAAATTAACAAAGCCCATACAAATTAGTAGTATAAGTAGTATAGCCTACTTAAGTCATTTTCATCACCATAAAAAATGCCTGAGAAATTTCAAATGTGTGTGGTGGCATTTATAATCGCAAAATTTTTGTATTAATTCTAATTTTCCATGGTGAGCAAAAACATGCAGATTTTTTTTTTAAACCTTATTCATATCTGATTCTTCAAATCAACATGATAAAGAGCAACTTTAGTGCATTCACAGGATAGGCTGTCAATTATCATACATGTAAGATTGGAGTATGGATGCTTACTGGTAATGGGGATAAGATCAAAGCCACTTTATCTCGCAATAAAAATCCTGTAAGGAGAATGGTTACATACCTTCACATATGTAGCTATTAGGTGCTGCAGAGATGTTGTGGTACATACCTAGACTAGACTAAGAAAAAGAACAAACTGATAGTCTCTTTTTATAGAAAAGAATTGTGTCTTAACCAAGTACAAAAGTGTTTTCCATATTTCATGATGCAGTAGAGTCCCGCAAACTTGAACTAATGTGGACCAAATGGAGTTTGATTTTGTGAACTGTTTGGATCATCAGGAAAGAAGAAAGAATGAGTTTTTGACATTACTTTTGTACCAGTCTTCTACATGTTGCTTAAGAATACAACAGTTTTAAGAATTTGTTGAAAAAACTTTGTTTGCAAGGTTGGTGCGCTATGTGCTGTGGTCACTACCAATGTTGATGAGGGTGTTTCCCAATATGCAAGTTTGTTTGAATTCAGACATTTGGGTTATTAAGGTTCATATTAGCGGGACTGAAAAGTTTGTAGTGCAAATCTCTAATGACAGCATCCAAACATTTTCCAAAAATATTTTAATTTCCTTTTTTCAAACCTCAAACAAATGAACAAAGGAATGATAGTAAGCATTTTGTAGAAGAAATATAAATTGGATATTAGTAACTTGTTAAATACGGAAAGCACAAGTGATATTAGAACTTGTTCAGTACATAGACCCTCCCACCCACCCCTACACGTACAATGGTATTGACCCACCCACCCACCCCTACATGTACGGTGGTACTAACCCACCCGCCCTCCCATACACGTACGGTGGTACTAACCCACCTGCCCTCCCATACACGTACAATGGTACTAACCCACCTGCCCTCCCATACACGTACGTTGGTACTAACCCACCCGCCTACCCATACACGTACGGTGGTACTACGTCATTGCGAACTGCACATCTGGCTCATACACATACAGTAAGTAGTATTAACCCACCCACCCATACACGTACAGTGATATTGACCATAACGCCCGCCCATACACGTACAGTGATTGACCAACCCACCCGCCCATACACGTACAGTGATACTGACCATAACGCCCGCACATACACGTACAGTGATTGACCAACCCGCCCACCCATACACGTACAATGATATTGACCATAACGCCCACCCATACACGTACAGTGATTGACTAATCCGCCCGCCCATACACGTACAGTGATATTGACCCACCCGCCCACCCATACACGTACAGTGATATTGATATTACCACTGTACGTGAATGGGTGGGCGGGTGGGTCACGCTTAGCTTTCCTTATGTCTGTCTATCAATACACTGCCACTGTAGGTGTATGGGTGGGCTGGTGCTTGTTTGTTGTTGATTGAGTTCACAAACTGGGCAGCGTTGCTAGGTTGAACTCAGTTCCAACTCCCTGCTACTGCTCGCCTTCTCATCTCTCCCCAAAAGGTACACCCCGAGTAAATAAATTGCCACTGCCCCCTACAGCAAACATTATTACTACCTACATCATACGATCAGTGCCCTTTTGGTCTCCTTCAGACTCAATATATAAGAGATATTATAAACCAAGCACTTCTATATGGTCAAACATTTCAGCACCATTTAACCTCACTTTGAGTTCACAAATTATGGGATGGGATATTTTTAACTCTAAAATAAAAGTATTTTAAAGGGTTTTAACATTATAATAGTTTACTTTTTATAAATCAATGGATTTCACTCACTTGAGAACAAGAACCCCCTTACGTGTGGCAGCGGCCAAGTCAATGTTGTCAACACCAGTGCCTGCACGACCAACCACTCGCAACCCCTTAGCTGCCGCCAACACTTCTGCTGTCACCTTTGTGTCTGACCGCACAATCAACCCATCATACTTCTGTAAATAATAAATTGTGGTAAGTTCTCATAAGGAATTTCCCTTTTGTTGCTATGAATGTTTAGGTCCCACATCAAATCAATATCAAATGTATTTAAGTGGATATGTATGAGTGTAAGTTATACAAGTTTAATATTTCTCATCTTTTAGTAAGTACAGAAAAGGTACGCCAGACCAATAAATACAAAAATATTTTAACTATGTTTTTATCAAATAATTAATTATGAGTTTCATAGTTAAAACAATCTTGTGGGACCTATTAGAGGTGAATGGAGTTCATTACATTTAAAATACAAGATTACAAGTTGTAATTGCAAGTAAATAGAAAAATTTCTCTACTAAATATTTGACACTATGAAAATTAATCATTTTTCTTCTCAGACTGATATCTTAAAATATTTTTCTACTAAGATATCTATTTTTCTAAAGACTACGAGCTATTTTAATTAGATTAATCAACAAAGCTATAGAGTAGAAGAAATTACCATATACCTTTGTTAAAATAAATCACTTTGGTAAAATATCCAATAAATTATGGGGATAAATCAAGATATCTAGTATTAGTTATATCATGAAGTGAGTCTGTTGACTTTACACATAAAGATTTACTATCAATACCAATGAGACTTTTATCTATTATATAAGTATGAATGAATTGTGATTGTTTGCTGTGTGGAATCATTCCCAGTCAAAGGCTATCAACATTAGCTCTCTGATAAGTCCAAGACAAAGAGAGTTCATTTAGCTTATGGGCAAGCTCAAATAGCAAACTGTTTTCTTTTCCTATCATAATCATTAATGTTTATGCGATCTGAGGCAATAATTTCATTTTTACATCATCCTGTTTTCATGGCTGCCACATGACACATTTTGTGGTTCAAATATTCTATCTACATTTAATTTACATTAATAAAACATTCATCATTTCATTCTTATTAATAAAGAATATTTCAACTAATTATTTTAATATATCCAGGTATTTTTATTTACACACCAGTGTTACACTCGTTATTGGTAATTTATGTACAAGTGCATTACTATTTTGTTTACTGATTCGTATATTAATATATCCTTCCAGTAAATATGTTAATGGATTATGTATTCTGACTTCTTAGCAATGATATTAAATTAAAATATTTTAAAGGATAACTTAAAGTAGTTCAAGTTTTTATACAATCTGAACTGCTGGAATGCCATACCAGAACATGTGAATTGCACATGAGACTGCAAAAAAATGAGCTCAACCTTCTTTAGAAAGTATCCTTAATTGATAGCCAAATGATAAATTAAAACGAGTAACAATTTTTTGGGAGGCGGGGGAATTGACACATTGATTATACGTCAATTTTAGATTAACATCTACAGTAATCAATTCGATTATAAAAAAATTATTTATTTTTTAGGAAAAGATATTTTTAGACTATAAATAAATTGCACTACACCGATATATCGTTATTTATAACAACATATGCATCATATCATTTCTTTTTCAGTAACCTTACCAGTATCATTGTGTTCCTCCATTTACAGTTTTTCTTTTCTATCCTAGCCTAGCCAAGGAGAAATTCCTTGAGAGGATATTGGTGCTTTTCCATCAAATTATTTTTTTTTATTAAAAAATGATCTCATAAATCTTATAACATCATATTAGTAATATTTTAACAATCTACTTGAACAGATTTCTGTATTAAAATTATTGGTGTCGTTGTAGCTTTCTATTGTTTCTCTGGCACTTTATATTCTGTATTTATTTCTGGATTATGGTTTTTTAAAGATGTGAGACTTCCTTTTGCTATATCAATAATTCAGATATTCAGCTGTTTATATTTAACACAAATTTTAGTAGTTAATTTTCACCTAATCTTTAAGAATTACTTTGATTTGGAGTGAGTGATTGATATTTAAAATAAAATTAACTTATTTTAACCTATTAAACTATATAATATAGAATATTTTACATACACTTGAGTACATCGGACTTCTTAATGTTTTACACTAATTTTGTAAGTAATTAGAAGCCATATTATGTTCTTAAAATTTCTAGTTTTTATAGAATAATTATGAAATAAGTTCTTTTATAACATTTAAATTAGTGTTGTTTTCCTTCCCATTTATTTGATCTCACTAAAAAGGTAATTTTAATATTCATAATCATTTTAAAGTTTTCATAGAAAGTTAACGAGTATTCATATACAGTCAGCTTTTTGTAGTCAACTGAAATATAAATAATTTATGTCTTTTATTTTAGATAAGGTAATGGTGCAAAGTAATAATAATAAAAAAAGATTCCTGTGTAGTTAAGACAGTACAAAGTACTAAACATACCATTTAAAAACAAAGGTCCTTTAGACTCCAATTTAAAAAAATAAAACACGTAAAAATTGATTTATGTATTATTTTAATATTTTAACAGTATAACATATATACTGTTAAAATATTTATATTGTAATCTTGATGAGCGTTTGTTTTCAAGTTATAATTTTGTCAGAAGAGCTTTTTGAAAATGATCCAAACATATTCTAGAAGTTATTTGTTTTGTTATTTGGGACGGTAAATTTCAATAATACTTGTATATTGTAATTCACGCAATCAGTGTAAGCATGTGCTACATATTCATCAATAATATATTTCCCCAAATTTGTCAACAATGTAACAACACATCTGTTACTGTCATATAAATATGTCACTAATGTAATGACCACAAAACTGCCAGTACTGTAGCTAGCTGTCAACCATGTAACTGATGTGTATCTTTCAATTATATAACTGCTGAATACAAGCCAGTAATGCAATTTCCACTAAACTGTAAGTACTGTTGCTTGACACAACTGTCAACCATGGTAGACAAATTACTCCAGAGACCAGAAGCTGCGGTAGGCGAGGAAGAGTATCATTGTAAAGGGTGTTTTACAAACATTCACTCAAATTAGGTCACCAGATGTAGGAATGACTCATCAGACTGCATTCATTGGTTTAGATTAATAGTGCTCAGCCGAGTCTACGATTTTAAAAATTGTACTGTTACTGCTGTGTATATTTCAGTCATCAGTAATGTAACCATCTCATAGATTTTGTCAAAAGTATTACTGTGCATATGCCATAACATAACTAACTAATATATTGTCTTAACCTTTAAGCCTAGATATAGTGGTGGCAGAAGGAGTTTTGAGCAAGGGGGTCAACTGGAACAAAAGTGAGGGGGTTTGGGGGGGAACCCCCAGGGGTAGAAATTTGTTTTAAATGAACGCACCCGGAAATTTAAATCCTAGCACAAACTTAGCATAGAAGGGCAGTATGTATGTATGCCGGTGTGGTGGCTCAGCAGCTGTTTTAGACTGCAGAGGACATTTACCAAGGTTTAATCACCAACTGATTCAGCGGTCGGTACTTCCCTCGTTCAATTAAGTTCATGCACAGGCCGGCACATGTTAACTGAGTTTAGTTAAAAAAGTGCTATATTAACATTTTAAAATACTACAAACAATATTAGATATATTTTGTTATTTTATATCCTACCATAGAGTGAATATCTCCAAGTTAGTCTAACAACGCAAATACTAGTACAACAGTCAATACCTAACTGCATTGCCGGAGCAGTAGTAATGAACTGTCACAAAATAAATTAAATGGAATTTGTAAAATGATATTAGGTGGAATTATGAAAATTACACACCAGTAACCAAAATGACATCAATCAATCAAATTGTTGTGTGAGAATTTAAATTAGGCTAAATTTATCATACATTAATGAGCCACTTCCAAATTAAAGACTTTTGATTGATTATGATACATTATCAAAATTAATTTTTTTTTCATTTACTCAAAATTATTATATCCAATGTTTCTTTTATAATCCCCTGACCTCTTCCTACATTTTCAGAGTGGTCAGTTGACCCCTGTGACCCCCCCCCCCCCCCGTTCTGCAATATATATAGGGAATGTACCTGATTTACATGATTGAACATGAATTTAATCTATATATGAATTCAAATTTACATGAAGAAAGTCAATTCAGATACACACATTTTTATAAAGCATATATACGACTTGTAAAACTGTGTAAAAAATCCATCTTGCTGATCTATGTAAAATTTAAATATATTTTTAATTAATTGTTTCATAAACAAAAAAAGTTTAGGATAAAAGTCACAAACTTAAAACAATTATCAAGTTTACGAATTCAATATTTAACCCTAGATTCATCAAATATTTATCTTGATATATTTCTAAGAGATGTACTGTAGTATAGTAAAAATATCTACATATCCGTCTCGTTCGTTAGAAGGTTCTGAAAAGCTATTTATTTTTAGATTCCTAAGTATTATTTTCATTAAAAAATATATAATTTTATCGATAACTTTGGAACGGTTGCAATTAATTGTAGAATCTTGCACATACCGGTATTTCCTTGATAAGTTCTTCCTTAGACAACTTGTACTTGCAAGTGACATCGATGTTGTGAGCTTTGAGCAGATCGACGCAGCTCTGGTCGACAGCATCGCTGATCAGCACATTGGCAGTCTTGAACGGGGAGGGCATGTTGATGACTGTCGAGTATGCCGTGCCGCGCTGCCTTTCTCCAAGTGACCAGCGCGCGGCCTCCCACCGCGTTTTATGACATTTCTCAAGATCGCCATCGCTCGTAGGCGTGCGCAACAGTGATGTTTGGATCGCTAAAACATTCCTCTCAGATATTCAGATATTTAATATTACAGAAAAACAACTCTTATTTTTTACACGATAGTTTGTTTACGGATGTCGATAAATGCGTCAGCTCTTCCGCACAGTAATAAAAAAAAACACACAAAATATTTGTTACAATTCATGACATACATTTTTTCAAATAATCAAATCAGTTTTAAATTTCATTGGGCATTTTGAAAAAAATGACACTGCATTTATTCTACTTTGGCGTGGATCTTGCCAGGCGATATCTGGTTCGAACGAAAGTTGCAGAACCAGTTCCTATACTTTCTCTGGGTCATTACACTCCTTTACAAACACAATCTCTGTGTTCAGAACATTCTTACGCAGTTTGCTTTCTAAAAATTTAACGTATAATTCTTGAAAATGCAGTCGATCATGACTGAAAATTAATAAAATGGCAATTTTACATTCAATTTATGTTTAAACTTGTACAAGTGACCTTCACAGTTTTATGGCTAGATTCAATGATAAAAATAAAAATGATTATCAATCAAATTAATTGATTTTCATTTGTTACCACAATCGTTTAGTTATTAAAGAAACTGGTATTTTTTCATAAATATAATATACAAATGCCGCAAAATCAATTTTATTTATTTTCAAGAAGTATCGTTCGTTAAAATGTGACTTTAGAATTTTGAAGTTTGCCCAAAACACGATCTCTGACTTCGGCCGTTCAAACAATTATTGTTTTGTTTTTTCAAACTCTAAATTCCTTTATTTTAACAAGTACACTATAGTACACCAACACCTACTTTGAGGCGGAAAACGCAGTCGACCGCGCTAATAGCCCACCTTTCGAAGCCATTGTCACCCGTAAGCTGGGTCGGGAGGCCGGCGGGCAGCCAATTAGTCACACGTATTGCTTCGAGTACTGATACAATTTTTTTCCAGATTCAATTTTATGGAAATATAAGTCATGTTACGTTATTCATCGCGGCCTGCTGTTAATCGTGATATAAAATTTGACGCAAATCGGTGAAAATTGAGTGGTTAAAATGCACTTGCTTAATGTGTTTGAAATAGCAATAAGGATTTAACTTAATAATACTACATAAATAAAACTAGAGTTATGTATTTACAAAAGAAAAAACATTACACAGTCATGAACAAACGAACCAAGAACATTGAAAATTAAAAAAGAGTGCTTAAATGGAACTATAATTCTTCTTATAATTCTTCTTATAATTCTTAAGTATTGTAGTAATATTAAACGAAACCTGTTCGTGTATAAATTAGTTCACATTAGGGCTACTATTTTAATAAAATCAAAGATAAATATAATAAAGTACCCTTTTATTAATTTTTTTATAAAAATATATGACTAGTTTCGGCTCTTAGGCCATCTTCAGATAGTAAAAATTTTTACTATCTGAAGATGGCCTAAGAGCCGAAACTAGTCATATATTTTTATAAAAAAATTAATAAAAGGGTACTTTATTATATTTATCTTTGAAACATGTTCGATTTACTACGAGGATGCGACGAGAATTAAAAATTATGGTTTTGGATGGAAAGTTTACCTTTGATTACTAAATTAACTCAAATCTTTCATGCTTAGTATGATCGATGCACCACGGTCATTACTGGTTCCGCATCATTAGCAAAGGGATGGACGTGATTCATACTTCCCTTCGGTTCTGGCCGTCCCAACATCCGGCCTTAATTATGTATTCTGGGAATACATAAGTTCCACTAATGTTACTAATATTCTACTGAGGTAACTGTTTAGTCGCTGTGGTCAGTTTATGTTTGCAGGTTATTCGGTGAAGAATCAAATTTGTGAGTGCAATGGCAGAAGTTAGGGCTTCGTCTCCGGAGAAGTATAATCACCTCTAAGAGTAAACAGGCATACACCAGTGCGGAAAGACGTCTTATTTTACAAGTTTACGGTGTCTTACGAACAGATAAGGGTAAATAAGGGTACGTTTAGGATAGTTTAGGATTGCCCGAGCGTGTAAACAAAATTTAAATCGCCTAAAATGAGTCAATATTTTACTTCTAATATGGCAGTTAAATGGTTTACTTTATTCGGCTGCTTATTATTATCTGTCAGTGTACATAATTTGCTTTGCTTTGTTTAAATGTTTAAAAATGTTATCAATTCATTTTATTTTTGTTATTTTGTTATTAATTATGTTTATTGGACCTTTTTGGTAATGTAAATAGATGTAAAATACTTCTATAGTCTAATTATTGTCTTCCTTTGTTCTAAAATTGTTAGATACTTTTAATGTTTGTGAATTTTAAAATGACACATTACGTTTTCCTTGTATTTCGTTCTTAAGACCAAGATAAATACATCAACTCTGTTGTGTATTTTGATCTTAGCTAGTTTGTTAATGGCTGTGCAATGTTTTTTTTATTTTGTAAATACAGTTTAAATAGGTTTAATTTAACATTATTACAATACTGATCAGTTATTAATTCCATTAAGCGATATTTTTTAATTGTAAATTTTCTTGGTTCGTTTGTTTATGACTGTGTAATGTTTTTTTTTTTCTTTTGTAAATACATGACTCTAGTTTTATTTATGTAGTATTATTAAATTAAATCCTTATT